>CM042838.1:93573818-94131318 GCA_023653725.1 Bungarus multicinctus | reverse complement strand
TTGATGATGCCAGAATTTCTGAATGTGATGCTAATGAATTGAAGTTGGCAAGTGCACAAGAACTGTTCATTTCCAACAAAACTGGGAAAGAGGAAGTACCTTGGTTGTGTAGCTATAGTAGCTTAATATTTAATAAACAAAAGTGATGAGAGAACTGTCAGGTATGCTCTCCAATATGGAAGCTCTAAACTATATAATATTATAATATGCAACTCCAAATCATTCCATGAACTATTTTAACCTTCCTTAGGTATTACATCAATATAATATTGGGAACAGCTAACTTTCTTCCATCTGTAATGCTATCACATGTCCAATATTTATTGGGAAGTCTAACATCTGAACCGTGCAGCAAAAGTCTATAGTTGATAATCTGATCTGTCATAATTGAAATAGGTTGTAGATGATGGAGAGAATGGTTTTGAAGGACAGGAAGAAGAATCACTACCAATGGTCAGACAAGATGGGCTTGAGCTCAGTAATTTGTGAAAAAGTCTTAGACATGCCCCTTCCTTGTTCATAGAAAGATAAAATGAAGGATGGAGGAAGTACATTTATACTTCCAAGATTTTGTTACAATAAAAGTTAGTCCTGACCTATGTAACATTAATTTCTTAGCTTGGTCTGTCTCATTGGACTGATGTAGAGATGAAAAAAGGAATTAGCTGGGCCTGTCTCTATTGCAGTGTACGAGTCCCAGACCAATATATATAGTTCAGAACTGCTTTGACTTCTTCATCTTTACCTTTAAATTGGCTCAAGAAGACCTGTGAAAATTCAATTGTATTGAAAATATATTTGGGGAACAAATAGATTTTTGGATCTTTGTTACCACTTGTCTTATTTCAGTTCTGAGAACTATCAATCAGAACAAATCTGGGGATTAAGGTCTCGTGTTTTTCCTTGCAAATAATTATGCTCTGACCTGTTGTGTGATTAACTTAAAAAGAAATGAATTTGAAAATTATTCTGGGAAGACTTCAGAATAGTTGTTTGAAGTATAACTTTACTCTGAAGAACTGGAGCTCTTCTCATGAAGAGCCCTCCTGATGGTAATTGCCCCAAGTACAAAAGACAAATTGGTGCTCACAGCAGACAAGAGTGTGCTTTCTAATTGCCTTTTGCAAGAATGATCAACCACAATTTCTTGTTGCTGCCATCTCAGCCTTGTCTTGCAGGCAGGGAAGAATTCATTTTCCAGCCAAGTCCAGAATGTTTTAACAAAGGTAACACTTCTACTATATATAGTTCAAAATATTGTGCCAACTTTATATTATCATAGCTTCCTTGAGAATTTCCAACCGATAGAAGTTTGTCAAGGAAACATAATGCATAATCCCTTAAAAAGACCTTGTCCATGCTTGCCTTTTGAATTGACTAGACTGATATACTTAAGACTGACAAATCTACTAGTGTTAGAAAAGCGTTTGTAACAAAGCACAATGGAAGCCCTTAATCCCTTTGAGCGCTTTTGCCTATAACTTTTCCTTTCTTCAGATATGCAGCTGTTTGAAACACAGAGCTCTTAATCGAAAGCAAACTTCCAGTAAAACTAAATTAGAGTGACTGGGATTTGTAGTTGCTAGAAAAAAGTCTGGGTGCCTAGACAGCTTTATCGATGTGTTGTCAAGATGTGCAGAGAAGAAATCTTAACAGGGGCAACAGGGATATGTTCCTTGTGTTTATTGATCTGCAGTCTTCTATAGGAAGGAAATGGTCATGTTTATTTTTGAAGTCGGATTTTATGGAGTGGATGGGGCAGTTAAAATTTCTCCCAGAACAAATATCTGAATTTCATTCCCAAAGCTATTCTGTTCAGATATTCTTATCTACTAATATCCTACTTATCCATGCAGAATCTTCTCAGAGGCTCAAATAACTTTGAAGTTTCAAGAAACAAAGAAGGATCTTGTTACTTCTGTAACTGTTCGAATTGCTATTGACCATGTAATATGATGGATAGGAATTTTAAGATTTCTTATATTATGAAAGTATGGAAACTCTGCTCATATAACTATCTGTCACTTGGAGCTCTCTCCTAGCATCTAAAGGTATAATGTTTATTGTATAGGCAAAAACTAACCATATTGTTATATGCTTATAAAGATTATTGAATAGTTTTTGTATGAATCTGCAAAAATATAGTCTGCTTATTTAGAATGTAAACAGAACCATGCTAATTCATAAATTTAAAGCACCTTTATAATAGCATTAATTTCAATACAATGAAAAATGTATCAAATAATTGCACTTTATTATTTTTATGCCTCCCTTTGGCAGGGAAATTTATCTTTGTTAAAACAACTTTTGTTGTTGAAATGGAGAGAAATATATAGAATTGCAGTCAAGAATCTTAAATTTTGAACAGATTATATTAAGATGATGAATAACAATTAAAATGAACCTTTCTTGGCCTCAAGTACTGTATAATATTTTTTTTTAGCAAGATGTTAATGCATTTCAAATGATGAAGCAGCAGAGATTAACAGGAGCAAAAGATTGTCTCAAGATCAACCAGAGTTTCACGGTTCGGTGCAAATTTGAGCCTATATTTCAGCTTTTGTAATCCACTACATAGCCACATACAAAAGGTTAGAGCTCAACCCTTTTGTAGGTAATAAATATTTTAAAAAGGATATTGGGTAGAAAACTTAAACTGCAGAAAACTTGCACTCTACATAATTTTTTTATGATGATGATGAAGATGATGGTGATACAACTGCAATGTTCCAAAAGATAGCAGGAACACTCACAAAATTGAATACTTTTTGTTATATTATACTCTACTGTTTATACCTGATGGTTAGTAATATTTGCTACATGTGAATATAAACCTCAGTTTACATTGAAAATATTTAAATATAATAATTTAAGCTGTAAATTACATAGCAGATCAATAATGAAAGCATAGAATTTATTTTCTCTTTTATTTAAAATGTATTTTGGACAAAGATTTATAAAATTGGGGGATAATAAAAGAAACAATCATTTGTTTCTCTAGTTCCTTTGCTTATAGATGTTCTTATTCTTTAATTTGCTGCACAGATCAAAGGGTATTTTCATTTAAGTTTTGCTTCATTCTTCTGCCAATTTGCTTGAATACACATTTAAAATACCATTTTAGATTTGTTTTTTAAAAAATAATAATGTAGCAAGTAATCAAAAAAGTCTTCCAAGGTAATGCAATAGAATGTGAAATAAATAAGATGGAAATTGATCTACGGGTTATACTCCAATCAACACTGCATGCAAATGTATTTTGTCTGGAAGCATAAAATGCAGTGAGGGTATAAAGGGTTTGCATATAACAAAACTCTTAACTCTTAAGTTCTTTAAGAATGATGGAAAATATGATCAACAAATTTATTAGCTGTAGCTAATAAGGTTTGAGGGCAGAACAGAATATGGCTACAAATTTTGGCTTCTTTTCCACTTCCAACATTATGGATGATCATTGGTTGTTTACATATTTTAGTGCCATCTTTGGGGTTTGATGAAACTAGCCTCACTATTTTGTTTATCATGCTGAACTTTACATGTCAGGGAACTATCACAGATTGAACCTAATCCAATATTTCAAATATTGGAGACACTGTATGCCTCTCTAAAGATGTGAGCCAACTTTTTCCCATGCCCACAGATTTGCTTCATCTCAAGATACAGTTGAAAGAGTATCACAAACTTTCTAAAATGTTTAAGTTATGCACATTACTCAGATTGTACTTGTGAGAGCCTATAGGATTACCACTTATTTTTTACTGGTCTACTAGGGTGTTCACAAGGATGAAAGAATTATGTGTTTTCTTCAAGCATATACAGGTGAAACTCGAAAAATTAGAATATTGTGCAAAAGTTCATTTATTTCTGTAATGCAACTTAAAAAGTGAAACTAATATATGGGATAGACTCATTACATGCAAAGCAAGATAGTTCAAGCAGTGATTTGTCATAATTATGATGATGATGGCTTACAGCTCATGAAAACCCCAAATCCACAATCTCAGAAAATTAGAATATTACATGCAATCAATAAAACAAGGATTGTACATAGAACAATAGCGGACTTCTGAAAAGTATAAGTATGCATATGTACTCAGTACTTGGTTTGGGCCCCTTTTGCAGCATTTACTGCCTCAATGTGATGTGGCATGGAAGCTATCAGCCTGTGGCACTGTTGAGATGTTATGGAAGACCAGGATGCTTCAATAGCGGCCTTCAGCTCTTCTGCATTGTTCGGTCTCCTGTTTCTCATCTTTCTCTTGCAATGCCCCATAGATTCTCTATGGGGTTCAAGTCAGGCAAGTTTGCTGGCCAATCAAGCACAGTAATCCCATGGTCATTGAACAGGTTTTGGTGCTTTTGGCAGTGTGGGCAGGTGCCAAGTCCTGCTGGAAAATGAAGTCAGCATCCCCATAAAGCTCATCTGCAGAAGAAAGCATGAAGTGCTCCAAAATCTCCTGGTAGACGGCTGCATTGACCCTGGACTTAATGAAGCACAGTGGACCAACAGATGACATGGCTCCCCAAATCAACACAGACTGTGAAAACTTCACACTGGACTTCAAGCATCTTGCAGTGTGTGCCTCTTCATTCTTCCTCCAGACTCTGGGACCTTGGTTTCCAAATGAGATGCAAAAGTTGCTCTCATCAGAAATGAGGACTTTGGACTACTGAGCAACAGATCAGTTCTGTTTTTCTTTAGCCCAGGTAAGATGCTTCTGACATTGTTTGTTGTTCAGGAGCGGCTTGACAAGAGGAATACGACATTTGAAGCCCATGTCCAGGATCTATCTGTGTGTGGTGGCTCTTGATGCACTGACTCCAGCCTCAGTCCACTCCTTGTGAAAGTCCCCAACACCTTTGAATGGCCTTTTCCTGACAGGCTGCGGTCAGCCCTGCTTCTTGTGCACCTTTTTCTTCCACACTTTTTCCTTCCACATAACTTTCTATTAATGTGCTTTGATACAGCACTTTGGGAACATCCAACTTCATTTACAATTACTTTTTGAGGCTTTCCCTCCTTATGGAGGGTATCAATGATGGTTTTTTGTACAACTGTCAGGTCAGCAGTGTTTCCCATGATTATGATTCCTACTGAACCTGACTGAGAGACCATTTAAAGGCCAAGGAACCCTTTGCAGGTGTTATGGCTTAATTAGCTGATTAGAGTGGGACATTTTGAGCCTAGAATATTGGAACCTTTTCACAATATTCTAATTTTCTGAGATTGTGAATTTGGGGTTTTCATGAGCTGTAAGCCATAATCATCTCAATTATGACACATCATGGCTTGAACTATCTTGCTTTGCATGTAACGAGTCTATCTCATATATTAGGATCACCTTTTAAGTTGCTTTACTGAAATAAATGAACTTTTACATGATATTCTAATTTTTTGAGTTTCACCTGTATGAGTTCCTTGAAAGAGATTGGATATAATTGCTAGCAATGTCTTTGCAATACCTTTGTTAAGGTATTATAGCAACCTGTTGAATAGAGGGACCCAGCACATTTCTCTAGAACTGCTTTATCAATTCTAGAGAAATGTGCAGATGAAAATTACTTTAACCTTGATGGTTGCTTTGTCATCTGGTGGTGAATAAATGATACCTTTATAATACCTTTTCTCCAGTGATACAGTATATGTTCTTATTTATCTAGATGACAAGCAATAACACCTATAGGTTGTTAGGTTTCTTTAAGAAACTTAACTATATTGGTTTACTATATATGGCTGCAAGTCAGAAATGACTCAGCACTATCTTGTAGCCATGATGCTGATTGGCTACAGGAAGCAGGAGTGCTATATAGTAAGAAGCCAGAGAGCACATGGCTAGTGTTTGTTAGTATCTGTTGTGACTGCTACTGGAATGCTGCTACTGGTTTGCTAGGCTTCTACTATGCTACTCTGATACTCGGCAAGTATCTTCAACACTGTAACTATATTTCTCCATTGATGCATGGATGTATTGAAGATGATGTATTGCTGTTATATCTACTGAACAAGAATGGTTAGTAAGCTAATCTACTGATGGATGAACTGTGTATGATATTGGAATGGAACTTGGACTGTGTTTATACTCACTGTATATAAAGATTTTGCACTTCAACTGCTGTGCTTGTGTAGTTCAATACTCACTGCTACAATCTGAACACTACTTCTGACTGCTGTATTAATCCTTGATACTCTGCTAAATACTTAACATGGGTTTTTAACTATTATTGTTTAGTTTGTGAATTAAAAACCTCACTAATTTACTTTTACTCTTACACAAATAATTTATAAGTGAGAAGAAGAAACAGCTATGTTGCATCCAATAACTTTAGCTGCAATAATTATAATTAAATGCTTCTTGTAAAGGGTTATCAGACCATTGTTGTGTGGGAAGTTCCATTCCAGCTTGGTGATCTGCCTCAACTCAAAAATATGAACATTTTCTATCAAGTTTAGGCCTGGATATTGACTTACAGAACATTGCATGCTGTGTAACTTGTATGCTTCAGATCATTATAATCCTACATGCTTCAGATTCACCTGAGGGAGATGTCTGATATTCTATAAAATTATCTGATAAAAAGCAAAAGTATTATTTCCTTCCATGATGGTAAACTGCCCAGATCCTAAGACAAGAAAACATCCTGAAATCTTAAGATTATAATCTCCATGCATGAAGTATGTGCAGTAAAATGCAGTATTTGGTTTTCATCAAACACATCAGCATGCACATGGACTGAAAACTTCCATTTCATCTTTCCACAGGACATTACTCCAGGTGTCTCTTTTCTTTTCCAGATACTTTTTGGCAAGGATGATAATAAATCATCTATGCTCTTATTGAATAAACATTTTCATCTTGCTATTCTCCCATGAATCCCATATTACCAAGTAAATCAGTGGAATTCACTAATATTGATTTTAGCCAAGGCAAGATAAACTGCAGATTCCTAGAGATTCCTGGACAATTCCATACTGCATTTTTGTTATGATTTCACCAGCACAACTATCCTTGGAAAATTCATAATATTTCCTATTTCAAAATGAAATTTTAACTTCAAACTAGTGAAGCTGGAGATGGCTTTTAAAATCTTCCAAAATGACAGGTTTCAAGGACATATTTACACAAGACCCATTTATTTTGAGTGGGATGTGACATGCCTATGGAATATGTATGGAGAGAACTTCAGTGGGATGAGTAGTATTAATGTTTGTGATAGTCATACAATAGGGCTGACCCAAATCATCTTCAACTATTTAATGCATTCTTCATACTATTGCTTTTAATTATTCCTTTAATTTAATTTATTGAACTAAAGGTGTGATGACATTTTCACATTGGCATTTTATATGTTGAATGACTTTGCTTATGAAATAAATGGAAATGTTCACTCAGTTCCATTTATCCACAGTTAAGATCTATCTACATATATGAAGCTTGATAACATTCAGTGTAGTAGCAAACATGATAATAATTTAGTAATATTAGTAGTAAATTTTAAAAAATTCTAAAAAAGGCAAATACTTTTTCACGAGAACAGACACACAAATGGACAAATACTGGGAATAGTATTCTGAGAATATATTATCTTCCAATTCCTTAGCATGGACTATTTAGTTTGGATCTATTATTATCTATTAAGTAGATACCCTAGGGATATACCATGTTTGTTTAAAAAAGATTTCCCAATCAATTTGTATTATTTTTGTTGTTTGTTAAATTTAGACAGCCACCCAAATCCATAAGGCATATGCATTAACAATGGCAAAAGCAATTAAAGCAAGATGAGAATATGTAAATCCTAAAAAAGCAATTCCACAAACAGATACAATATTGTATCAAGCTAGCAGCCACCCTAACCCAAGGTGTGGGAGAATAGCCATTTTTAAAAAAGATTTCTTAAACATCAGTAGGGGAGATATATGGATTGTGGGGCATGCTGTTCCCTAGGACAGGAGAACACCCAAAATCTGGGTGCAACAGATACCAATAGATGGATTAAATCACTAGGCTCCAGGCTTCATGTATTTTTTGCAACCACCAATCATACAGGATGAGTAGAAAACGTTGTAGTTAGGCTATCCCATTAGATAATCAGGGTGTGTGACATTGAGCACCTTGCAGACCCAGTTCTTGGGTGCTACATCTCTCCCTCCCTCCCTCCCTCTCTGTGCATGTGTGTGTGTGTGTGTGTGTGAGAGAGAGAGAAAGAGAGAAAGAGAGAGAGAGAGAGAGAGAGAGAGAGAACGAATGGTTTCTTTCCTCTTATTTGTTACTCAATTCCTCTCAACCCCCATCATTCCTCATAAAGCCATATGCTGTGAACTCAGGGGACAATTTTGATCTCATGTTGTTTTCAGTGATTTGGGGCTGGCAATTTGTGATAAACAGTGGGACTCACTAGAGTTTATCTGGTGTTGCAGAGGCAATTTATGGTAGTGGAGTATCTTTTGGCTATAATCTCACAGCAATTCCACATCCTCTGAAGCTACTTTAATGGTTTGTGGAGGCACATTTGGCTATTGTAAAATTGCTTTTCAAAGCAGTCTCATACATACAGATACTTGAATTTGCATGCATTTTTTCCATCTTCAGGCGGAAATACTAAGAAAACTAAGACAATTAAAACATAATTGAAATAAGGTAAGAGGAAGGAAGAAAAAAAAACCTCTGTCCAGGAGAAGTACCTGAACAACAACAACGATGATGAAGTGTTATATAAAAAAATAAAGTTTTCCAAGCAGCAGGAGGAATATCTACAGTGAAGAAGACACTGTAGTTGAACTTTTGAATACCTTTAAAAATAGCCAATCAGCATGATTTGGGAGAGATGGGTCATTTTCATCAACTTGGCTAGCTATTCTGAATTCTTTTTATCAATTTTTAGGAGCTTGACTTGTAGAGATCAGAAGTCTTCAATAAAGAAGAAGGCAAAAAGACATTACAGTCCATGGAATCATCCATGGATCCAACTCATTTTAGAATCCTTTCTCGTAATGAGGCAGAAACTACTCACTTTCAGCAGAATCTGATTTTTTTTTCAATCTCATCTTCTTTTCTGATAAATATTTAAATATATTTGTTTTCATACAAATGTTTGTGCCATTGTGTGTTGCTATCATTTATATAATTCACATTAATAAAATATATTGCCTATTAAAAAATATAACAGAAGCTACTAACGGCTAGAACCATTACTTTGGCCCTCCCTGTGGAGTTTTTTGGTTGGCCTTTCATCTTTGATGCTATTGCTAAATTGATGTTTGTTTGTTTGCTTGTTTGCTTGCTTGCTTGTTTAATTTGCCACCATCTTGCCATGGAACTACTCTGGGTGACTTACAATAGTGAACATAAAATTATTAAAAAAGTAAATATAATCACATCAGTTGTGATCCAAGAACTGTAATCTTAAACAAAATTACATTAAGCAAAGTACATTAATGTTCCTGATATTTGAATACACATGAAACACAAAATAAAGGAATATAGAAATGCCTGTGTTATCTATAAAGGTACCTTGATTAAAAATAAACATTCAGCTGAGAAAAATAAAATTACATATGACTGCTAGCAGATATTTAAAGATAAAACTTTCCAAATAATTCTACCTCTGTGATTTTTCAAAACAACATTTACTATGTACAAAGTTCAGTTCTGTTTCAATTCTGGATTTGACATGAAAAAATGCTGACATTTACCTGAAAAACATACCAAGAGAAAAGTCTGGCATCCAATAGTAGAAACTAAAAATGGCATAGAACTATTTCAATGAATGGAGAGGATCACAAAGAATACCATAAGATCTTGGAAAGGAGAGATAGATGTTCAAAAAAAAAAAAAAAAACCACCCTACACTCTTTGTGAGTTTACACAAAACATTTAGCCAAATCAGTTAAATAACTAATCCCTATATTGGCACAAGTTGGTTAGGACCTTGGATAGGCTGTTGTTAGTTTATTTAAATGCATATAAAATCTTGGGCTCTTGAGTATTTTAATGTACATACAGTTTTGTACAAGTAATGCAAATGTAAAAGATAGACTAGTTTAGTAAACATATTTAATATGTTATATGAAACTGGATCTGCCTTGGAAGAAGTCCTTGAGTCCTTGAGTTGGCAACTATCCTCTGAAATGAAACAAACATTTTGCTATGTTGATTTCCACATTTGGGAGGTGACCCAAATATCACATTAACTCAGTTATTTCATTTCCAATCTCACTGAACTCACCATATCAATGGCATTGCAATGTAGTTGAAGAAATCAAGAAAGGTAGCACTACCAATTTGCTGTTCACTCCAGTGGGTGGCCAATGGACATATCTAACTCTTGTAGAAGGAGGAAAAGGCGTATTTGTGGCCTATGGCCATATCTGATAAAATCTAAAGTTTTATCACCAGAGCCACCTTTCTTTTTCATCATTTTAGAAACCAAGAAGGACATCTATACCTTTAGGTGACTCTTAACTCACTTAGCAATGTTGATATATCTTCAAGCGCTCATAATGAAACAAGCCAGGCATGTAAAAGAAAGATAAGCCTAGTGAGCATAAGAGTACCTGAAAATGCTTTTATAATATAACTTAACAGTTTATTTACAACTGTAAAGTTAAATCTATAAGCCAAAAAGGTAGATGGCATGGAAATTCTCCCAGAAAGAAGCAAATTCAGTTCTCTAGGTAAGTGCTGAAAATCATGGGCTGTTGAGTGTATTATTACCATAGAAGAGAATATGAACACCATCACAGTCCTATTTGTACTATTACAGTGGAAGAGGATTTTTTTTTTTTTGAGATGTAATGAGATGGCATTATGCCTACTGGCATAGTCATTCACAGAAGAGACAAACAAGTCAAATCAGCAGCTATGACCCCATGCCAACCCTTCGAAGTAGTCCATGTCAAAAAATAGACTCTACAAGAAATACTGGAACTCTTTTGACATTGGCTTAACATTGAAAGTCTGACTGTCAAATCAAATAAAATCTTTATTATGGTCATAGACCAGTGTAAGAAGCCAAGCTTTGTTTTACTTTTCCTCCCTTCTGGACACCAAAGAGTCAAGGCAAACCCAGCTTGACTTTCTGTTTGATGCTTCCCTTGTTTTTTGGGTTTAAAGAATATTTTGTAATAGTCGTTTGCAGTTTCTCAAGGGCATCTCTCTACTCTCTATGCAACATGATCAAAGTTCTTTCCTTTTGTTGTGTGTTTGTGACAGGTGCAACATATAAAAATACTCCCTTCTTTCCCACTTCCCACCTGCAAGCTCCCTCATGCTATGGACTTCCTTTTCATTTCTGATCTTTCATTGTTTAATGGCAGAACCTAAAGGGCTGATCCTGCAACAAATAAAACTTTCTGAAAGTTTGGTTCCAGTTGAAGGATGTTATTGATACAATTCAACACTGCATACACTAGCTTTTAGTACCCACTTGGCTTACTGATTCCCAGCAAAAGGGCTCTAACTTTTATCTCCTTTCCTTGACCAAGGGCTTATCTGCATTGTTAAGTTGCACTATCACCAGTCCCAAGCAGAGAAACTGAAACTGTTTATGTCCAGGATGTGACTGTCTTCAAATATCTTCTCAGCCCTCCTTCTGAGAATAATTCTGACGTATTGTTCAATCTATTTGATGTAAACCAGTGGTGGGATTAAAATTTTCTACTACAGGTTCTGTGGGTGTGGCTTGGTGGGCATGGCATTGCTTGGTGGGCGTAGCAGTGAAAGGATACTATAAAAATCTCCATTCCCTTCCCACCCCACCCCACTAACCTGCTTCCCAGCTCCATTCTCCGTTCTCCTGTGCACGACAACAAAAGAAGTCCCAGCTGATTGGGAGGCAGAGAATAGATGGGGGTAGGGCCAGTCAGAGGTGGTATTTGCCGATTCTTCAAACTTCTCAAAATTTCCACTACTGGTTCTCCGAACTACTCAAAATTTCTGCTATCATTTCTTCAGAACTGGTCAGAACCTACTGATATAAACCTCTGATGTAAACATTAATTGTCTAGAGTTTTGAGGAAGGTTGAATTATAGGTCACCGTTAGATAACAAAAGAAAATAATTCCACTTTAAAATGTACAGAAAATTTCAGTTGGAAAATATTCTGGCAAAAGAAAAAAAAGAATTTTTTTTTTTACAATGATAATGGTAAAATGATTTATGTATACTTTCCTTCACTCATTGCACTCTCAGTTTCCTTTGACTCAGAATGAATTTATGATGGGATTTATTTAGGAGCATTGTACCTGGCCAAGTAAATGACAACATATTTTTCAGTATCTTGAAGAGTCATTCTGAGTTTTGCAGTTCAGATAAAATACATTTAACTTACCAACATTTTGTTAAGAGTGGAAAAGTAACTTAAATCAGCACCCATCCTGCTAGCTTATCTCCTTTCAGGGGGATTAATAATAATTCATTAATAGAAGGGGTACAATTGAGAGATAACAACAAAATATGTATTGTTTTATAATAAAACACATCTCAAGAGTTATTTAGGTTATTGTCTTTTCTTATTTAAGAAATCTTTATATAACATAATTATGTGCAATTTGAATATTTATCTAGTATAGCTATTGTGCTATCAGTAATTCTCTAGGTACCTTGAAAATTTTTTTTTTAAAATTGCCTAAGCCTTTTGTAGCACTAGAAATGGAACTGGGGAACTTCTGTTTGAGTTGATTATAACTCTTCCATTTCATCGCTAAGAATTCATTCCTTGAAAATTATGCACTTCATTCAAGGAGATAATTTTAGAATGTTTTTCTTAACTACAATTATTTAGAGGTCTTCTACTATAGGATTTCTACATCCAATAGCATTCAGTGAGGAGTATCTGCATACAGCAATAAAAAAACAAAAAACAAAATATAAGCTGCCTTTATTACCATAGCAACAAGGGATCCCTTTTATTTTTATTTTCCCAAACCTCCTTTTTCTTCCTTTCCCATTACTTTCTTATTAGGTGTATAGAGAGGAGGGGGTACCTTTGAAAAAAGCTAGAACTAATACTATTAATAAAGAAAAGGAAAAGAAAGACCAGTGAAAAATAAAAATCTGTGCATTACTTCGACTTGGATATTTGCTATAGCAAAACATCATAAATATTAAAAGCTTTAAACATGTTGATTTATTTATTTCTTAATACTGTCTTGTCTGTGATAGACACTCAGAAATTTTCACAAACAAATGAACCCTGCACAGCTAGAACAGTGTTAATGAGTGTCAGTTTCCAATCACTGGCTTGGTGCCTTGCCTGCCAAGAAACATCAGTTGTCATGGCAACTTGATGCTTCTCTTTATTCCTTTTTTTATTAAGCCTCTTGCCTTTCAGTACAGAAGGATATGGCTTGGTCTGACTTTTTGCAACATCATTTGTTTCAGCTGCTAAGGAAACAATGTGGCTATACCAAACTGCTGTAAATATGCACCAATAATTTAGCACAACAAATATCTAAAGCAATGTTACTATCTTCTATAATAAGGGTCTTCAACCTTAGCAACTTTAAGACTTATGGACTTCAACTCCTAGAATTCCTCAGCCAGCTTTGCTGCCTGAGGAATTCTGGGAATTGAAGCCCACAAGTCTTAAAGTTGCCAAGGTTAAAGAGCCCTGTTCCACAAGGCTGAGTTGGATGTGACTCCACCATACGGGGAAATAAACAATGTGGAAAAGGATTCTGGTGGGTTGTTTGTGAGGCCATCCTACACCAATCTCCCTATCGTAACACATCTTTTCATTTATTTATCAGATGTATACCTCACTTTGTCTCTTGAAGCTCTGGGAGGTTTACATATAGATCTCACTTCCTTTTACTTTTCAATGATCCTATTAATTAAAATGGGTGAAGTGACATAGAGGGACTGCTCTAAAATCACCCACTGAGTTTCAGTAAGACAAACTTGAATTTGGTCTCCTATTCCAACATTTTAACCATCTATGCCACAATAGATCTCAAAGAAGCCTTTAACATAGTGCATTAGGATACTAATTTGGCATTATTAGAATAGAAAACTCCTTGCTTAAAAGTCTGTGCTGACCATCTTCACCTGAATCTTCAATAAATCACTAGAGATGTGCTATGTTCCTTCTTGCTTTAAACACTCTACTATCACCCCAGTGCCAAAGAAGCCCTCCATCAAGGAACTGAATGACTACAGACCAGTTGCTCTAACATCGGTAGTTATGAAAACCTTTGAAAGGCTAGTACTGTTCCACCTAAAAACCATCACGGATCCATTGTTAGATGCCACATAGTTTGCGTATTGATCAAATAAATTGACAGATGAAGCTGTTAATATGGCTCTGCACTACATCCTACAACACCTTGAATCTCCAAATACTTATGCAACACTCCTCTTTGTAGACTTCAGTTCAGCATTCAATTCTATCATTCCAGACATTATTCTAACTAAACTAAACCAGCTAGTGGTACCTGAACACAGAGGATCATAACAGAGGTGGTATTCAGCAGGTTCTGACCAGTTCTGGAGAACGGGTAGCAGAAATTTTGCGTAGTTCGGAGAACCAGCAAATATCACCTCTGACTGGAGATTTTACAGTATCCTTCCCCTGCCATGCCCACCAAGCCATGCCCACAGAACCGGTAGTAAAAAAAAATTAATCCCACCACTGAATCATAAGCTTCCTAACAGACAGGAAGCAGCAGATGAAGCTATGCAGAATCACATCTGATACCTGTACAATTAGCACAGGGGCCCCCAAGGCTGTGTGCTTTCTCCCTATATATCAATGACTGTATCTGAAATGATCCATCTGTTAAAATACTGAAGTCTGTAGATGATACAACAGTGATTGGTCTCATTCGAGACAATGACGAATCTGCATACAGACAGGAGATTGTACAACTTGCCTCGTGGTATAACTAGAACAATCTGGAACTGAACACACTCAAAATTGTAGAAATAGTGGTAGACTTTAGGAGAAACCCTCCCATACTATCACCTCTTACAATACTAGACAACACAGTATCAATAGTAGAGACCTTCAAATTTCTAGATTCTATCATACCACAAGACCTAAAATGGATACCTAACATCAAAAACATCATCAAAAAGCACACAAAGAATGTTCTTTCTGTATGGACTCAGAAAGCTCAAACTGCCCAAAGAGCTGCTGATACAGTTCTACAGAGGAATTATTGAATCTGTCATCTGAACCTCTATAACTGTCTGGTTTGGTTCTGCAACCCAACAAGACAGGCACAGACTCCAGAGAGTAATTAGGACTGCAGAAGAAACAATTACTACCAACCTGCCTTCAATCGAGGACCTGTATACTGCACGAGTCAAAAAGAGGGCTGTGAAAATATTTACAGATCCTTCACATCCCAGACATAAACTATTTCAACTCCTTTCCTCAAAATGATGCTACAGAGCACTGCACACCAAGAACAACTAGACATGAGGACAGTTTTTCTCCGAATGCCATCACTCTGCTAAACAAATAATTCCCTCAACACTGTCCAATTATTTACAAAGTCTGCATTACTATTACCATTAATCTTCTCATCACTTCTTATTGCCCATCCTCTTCCATTTGTGACAATATGATTTTGTCACTTGTATCCTTATGATTTATATTGACTGTTTCCTAGTATGATTGGATTGCTTATTGTATCCTATGACTATTATTAAGTGTTATACCTGATGATTCTGACTCTTGACGAATGTATCTTTTCTTTTATGTACACTGAAAGTATTTGCACCAAGACAAATTCCTTGTGTGTCCAATCACACTTGGCAAATAAAGAATTCTATTCTATTCTAACAGAAAACACAAAACTGTGCTTCTTTACTGCATAGTATTATCTCTCAAATGTTGGAAAATAGATGATATATTTATATGGGCACTCAAACAACTCTACAATAAACATGATGCATAGGCTGCCTGTTCAGTATACATAATCTGATATTTATATGGAGACACATTATTTATTGCTCTAATAACTATTATATAGCTTGCATATAAAAAAAGTTTCCAGGAACCAAGAATCAGTACATTATATATACATTTATCATTTTTCCTTCTTTCGAGAATTTTTTTTAAAAATATCTATGCTTTGTTTTATTTTAGAATTTTAATTATTTTCACTTAAGAGGCCATTGCTAACAGTGCATGCAATAGATGATTCAGAATGGCATTCTGAATTTCTTACTGAATTCTGTAAATTCCCCTACTATTTTCATAAGATAATATTCATGTTATATGCTTTTATCTAGATATTTCTTTTTAAATTAGAAAAAAGGAAAACAATATACTACGGCAAAGTATCAAAATATAGTATACAGAGACTTTTTACATATTTTTTCTAATTTCTAATTAATCCATGTGGTCCATATATTTAATTTTCAATGCTCTTGTTTGTTACTTCATTTTCAAATGCAGATGCCTTCAGTTCTTACCATTGTGTCTATGTAGCTTTCAATGGTGAACTTGTTCAGAATTTTTTTTTTTTGTCTTGAATGCTTTTTAAAGGAAAAAGACCAATATCTGGGTCTGTGGTGGGATTCAATTTTTTTTTTACTACTGGTTCTGTGGGCGTGGCTCAGTGTGTGTGGCAGGGAAAAGATACTATAAAATCTCCAGTCAGAGGTGGTATTTGCCAGTTCTCCGAACTACTCAAAATTTCCACTACCTCTTCTCCAGAACCTGTGGTCAGAACCTGCTGCATTCCACCTCTGATTTGTGTCTATTATTACATTCTAGCTATTGACATTTGAAATGAAAATGTCCAGATTCAATTTTAAAGCAGTTTGACGTACAATACTTATATACACTTACCATTAGTTCATATACATAAATACATACTTAGATGTTCGTAGGAAGCATGTAAGCCTGTATTTTGAATGAATAGTCTGAATTTTATTTAGTGGTGATGTCCTATTTGTGGGAGAGAGAATCTGTGGAAGAGAGGAAGCTGCAGCTAAAGTTCAGTGGGAAAATAAAATATAGAGGGTGGTGTTTTTTTTTTTTCATTCAAAATATTTGAGATTTAATTCTGGACATCTCTATACAGAATCGGAAAAAATCCCTCTGAAACTTAGGAAATAAAGAATGGATACATCAGATATTTTTAACTATTACAATATGTATCTAGTTGTGCTATTTTGTTCTGTTTCCCCACTCATTTGCCCATTAATATCATAGTACACATATTTTTGTATATTCTATATCCAAATGTACATTGTTTTATGGCTTAGTTAGAGAAATGGGAATTGGATAAATTCCTGTTCAAATGTGAACTGCTCAAATTTCTTGTCTGAACTAGAGAACCACTGTCAGTTAGTAAGGAATATCAGCAACAAAGTTATTCCTATTTTTTATCAAGGAAGACTATGCCATTATGCCTTTTGTTCTCTTCACTCATACTAAAAAAAAAATCTATGAAGAATATCTAAGAGTATGATATCTAACTCTGTCAGGTATTCCAAAATACTTTGATTGATTACTTTCCCATAATATTTCTGCATGAGGAAATTGATAGGAATAACTGTCTAATATGGCTAACATCCTTTATCTAGCCTTCGTATAGATGCTAGGATGGTTGATACAGTGATTTAAGATGCCTACCCATCCTAATACTTCTCTTCTTCACATCAAAACATTCCAGTCTTCTGCAGAATCAGGATTATCTCATGATTCTCCAAATATGCTTTTGGGCAGTTAAAGAAACACTTCAACGCATGGAAATATGTTCCTCTAGTCTGTAATAATAGAGTTGTATAAGTGATATCATTTGGTATAAGACATCTTTCTATGACAGAATCAAAATTGTGCTTTAATAGATGTTCCAAAGGTACAGCGGTGCCATGGTTTGAATATTGTCATTTTTTTTGTATCTAGATTTTATAAATCACTTCACAAGTTTATTTCTTTTCCAGCAGGGAAACAACGGTGGCCACTTCCTAAGAAATTAATTCCATCATACAGTTATTTAACAGAGTATGGTGGTATCTATGCATGGAAGAGGTATTTTAGCTTCATTTTTTTATTCATTCTTGTCTGTGTTGTTGTCTTCATAGCATGATTCACAAATTTAGTACAGAAATTATGATAAATAAGAAATATATAATCTACACTGATAAAATCAACACCTGCACTTACCGCTGTGCCTATTCCATTGTCCCCACAGAACAATTAAGAAGTCAAATAAGAATTAAGCTCACCATATGGAATCCAATCTTGCCTTCCTTTGCTTATGATAATTCTGTAGTGACAGATTATATAAAAGTAATATAAGAAGTTATGACTCAGAAAAATATATGGGAAATATTTTCTTACAACTAATCAGTCGATATTAAAATAGAATTTATTTTCAATAGATCCTGTTTTCCCAGCCATAATTACATTTTGTACTTTCTGTTTAGTGACATTCATTTCCTAAATAGAAAAGTAGGATATGTGATCACAAAGCAGGCTGATTAATGGTCCATGGATTATAGTACTTTTTTGGTGCTAAAACAAACAACTGATTGTGGTCAATTAGCTAATGTTTTACAGAAAGAACATTGTTCATGAGGTGGTAAAATCTGAATAGTTATTAGGATCAGGTTGGCATTAGAGCAGCACTATTTCCATATTTGTAAGGAGTCTGTCGCCAATAACTATTGCCAACATCTATGCCTATTGAAGTGGTTATTGTTGTTGACATATTTGGAACAAGATGGGCAGCAGTGACAATAAATCTGAGAAATGCAGGATTATTGCAGTGAATAAAGGTCTCAATACTTTATTTCTCAAAATACAAGAGATTTCAAACAACAATAATAGCAACAACAAAATCTGGTCCAGTTTTCAGGCAGTAAATCTGAGGCAATAAATCATGTTAGACTTTGACATTTATCAAGAGATGTTACATGGGGATCCCAGTCTGGGTTTGGGAAATGGAGTTTCCAGTCACCATTTTGTGGCTTAAATTAAGAAACTCAAATCAGACAGTAAATTAAATATATTGTTCCATAAGAACATACTTCTCATATGTGTCCCCAGCCAGATAAATCAAGATGTTTCCTAATGCACTGGGCAAGTTAATCAAAAGAACTGAAGTTGTGGATCTCTGTACAGTTTTTCTGCTTGAAAGCTTTTTGAGGCCAGATGTTATATACTAGAGAACTAGGTACAGATTCTGAAATTCAAGTCCCAGAAGTTTTTGACAATTGCCTTTGTCCATAGTTGAGAATCAGAATTATATTATTATAATTTACAATATTACAATTGCTTAAGAATATCATTTCTTATCTATAGGATGCATTTCATATATACTATAATTTCTTCTTCAATTACATAATGTTTTGTCCTCTCCTCTTCTTCCTTGTTGCTCCTTGTATACCTCTCTGAAAATTTCTTGCAGCAAAAGGGGAGATCAATTGGACCATCAGTTTGGAAAGAAAAGAAAGAAAAATGAAGTGAACAGTATGTCAGAATTCCATCAGAAAAATGGAAAGGTTGGTTTAGGGTTGTAAACTTATGAATGCTTTGGATTGTGTATGGTGGATACAATTTGGTTCCATTAAATTTCAAATAGGATTAATTCAATATGCGAAACAAGAATAGGAATCTGTAGACATTTTGGAGCAATCCTTCATTATCACTTTGGATGAGTCCTCCATCACAAAATGCAGATGGTCTATAAATATACAGAAGTTTGTGATCCTCAGCATGTTATTGAGCTGTAATTCTTTTCTTTTCTTTTTTAAAAAAAGACATTTGCTTTGTTTTTGTAAAATAAAAAAAGAACATGTGGAAATGAAAACATAAAAATGAAAAAGAACATGTAGTGGCAAATGTTTTATTCCTTCTCATTCGACAAACAATTCTTTGACAGCTAGGTGGTTTGCATAAGAAGCAGTTTTGTTGATATTAAAGAGGTCAAAGAATGTATTAAGACTAATGTGTTGTCTTTCCTATGATCTTCATTCATAGCAGCAATTTTATTGGTTAAAAAAAACCCAACAAGCTCAAATCAATTTGCAGCATTTTCATGTTTTGGCAAAGGAAGACTGCTTTTGCGTACACATTTTTTTTTCATGATGTGTAATTTTGAATTGTACTTTTCATTTATACATTTTAATATGAGATGTAAAAGTGGCTCTTATAATGAAGATTTGCAATAAACACACATTGTTCCCATGTGATTGCAGACTTCATTTCCACACAAAGCATTTGGGGAGGTGGGAGGAAGAGAACACTACTAAGTTAAATTCTGGGCCAAGAGAAAAACACAAGGAAGAGTTCTGATTACGAGACAGTGAAAGTCAATATATGTTATGCTCTATTCTAATACAGGAACTATTTACAGCTCTCTCTCCCCATTCTATCTATAATTAATTAACCCCATCAAGTTTAAAGGACTTTCTAAATCCATTAAGAATTTGTTTGCAATGCATCTGAGATATTTCACTGATTGAATCTGGCAGTATCCGGTGAAAAAATGTGGTGCAAGAGGTTTCATCTGCTAAATACATATTGGACCAATGTTGTGCTGATCAAATTGCTGGGAAGACTCTTAAATTGTATAAATTCTGCACATGACTGTACCGATTGCACATCAGAGGTTTAACTTGGTGCCAGGTATTTGTTTTTAATGTGCATAGTTTTATAGTTTTAATATGAGTTTGTATATTGTTTTAACATGTGATTGGGAGCTGGCCAAAGTTGGTTATAAGATACTGGCTATATAAATATTTAAAATCAATAAATTCTTCCAACTATAATATTAGGCATATTTAGCTTCTAGACATTAGTAAGTATATAAGAGCCCTCATTAGTAAGTATATAAGAGCCTCATTTAGCATAAATACCTCTAAAATATAATAGATGTACTTAAAGTCTTGACCTCAAAAAGATCTAGATCAGGGATGTCACACTCACATCATCATGGCAGCATCACATGACATATCAGGACTTCTTCCCTCTTTGCTAAACTAGGCATGGGCGTGGCCAGCATGTGATGTATCCGGCCCATGGGCCGGGAGTTTGACAGCCCTGATCTAGACAGTTGATGCTTCCTTCTATATCAAAATTCCAGGAATAGAAAGAAAAGGCATTGTCTTCTGACTCCCTTTGGTGCAGTAGAATAGGGCTTTAACATTAAACCTCAACTTTTTACTTTTACATAATAGTTTAGTTATTTCTTTAACAAATCTATCTAATCAGTAAAAGCCAAAGTCAGTGTTTCATTTTTTTTTCAGCTCAAACACGAAGTCCAGAGGTGGTTTCCAGGTAGAAATAAAAGTATTTGTATTTTTTTCTTTGCTCAAAACTGTCCATTTGACCACTCTACGAATTCCATCAATTTTTGCAGCCATTTGTGGGGATCAGATTGTCTTTCCATTTCTGTGTGTAGAATAGTCTTGCTGCCATCAGCATATATAACATCAAAGTTCCAATTTTTTCCCCACGGGTTACATATGATATTAGCACACTACAGCAATAATGCTTATTAATCCTAATTTGGTCATGAAATCTATCTTGATACTTGTTAATAAATAGAAACATTTGCATAATGACTTATCAATTTGTCTTCCACCTTTTCTTCAAATGTTATATCACTTGAAATTAAATTTGCCAAGAAACAATATGTACACAATTGATGCACATTCCCAATTTTGTCACCTCAATATTGTTCTTCAAATATGGATGCTACAAGCAGCCATTAATTTTAATTAGCATAGACACATCAAACAGAAAAAATAACAATGTCAGATACATCACAACCAGGATGATGTTTTGTAGTGTTATTGTTAAAATATTCTTCCTGATAAGGAAGTCTAGAATTGGGAATATTTTCTACTTATAAGAAATGCTTTTATTATTCAAATAGTTTGCCAACTTTGCAATCAACAAAATGGCTTCTTATATATACCACCAAGCTATTAAATAACTATTTGTCAAATGGGAAGGAATAAAATATCTTTCAATGCATGATTTCCACATGTTCTTTTTTTGATTTATAAAGAACAAAGCACATTTCTTTTTAAAAAAAAATATCCCCAAAGATTTCATAGAGCCACATGATTCCAAAACTGTCTTTTCCACAATACAATATCCAGCACATGAAGCCAGCATAGCTCATATTGAGGATCACTGGTAGTTTTAGATTTAAGGGTCAGCATCTGCATTTTCTGATGCAGTTCTCACCCAATTCACAGTATTAATCTCAAAAGGTCTGGAACAGTATAAACTTCAATTCCTTCAACAATAAATGGAACACATTGAACTCCATAGGTCATAGGAAATCCACAAATACTCTCAAGTTTACATTCTTAAACTTGATCAGTTTCCATTCATTGATTCTTGTCACACTCCTAGGCTATTTAGAGAATAGTTGACCCTTATGTGGCAGCCCCTTAGATATTGGAACACTGCTATCATGTCATCCTTAGTTCTTCTTTTCATTAAGCCAGCCATACCCAGTTCCTGCAACTGTTCTTCATGTTTTAACTTCTAGTTTCCTAATCTTTGTTATTCTTCTCTGCACTTTTTGTAAAACTTGATGCAATATTCCAAGTGTGGTTTTACCATTGCTGATCCAGTTGATTTCACAAGTACTGCAGAAACCTGTAGAGAGCAGCAAAGAAGAAGAGGGGAGGACAAAACATTTTTTAAGTTGGAGAAGAATAGATTTTTCCACCCATAACATCCTTAAAATTCACAGGAGGACTGCAACATTTGTACCTTTCATTTTTTTATTTAATTTGATTTGTCAATTGCTTACAAGATAATAGGTATAAATATATACATAGTTATGAATACATGAAATGGGTACATGTAAGAAAAATAAAAGAAACAATAGGACAGTGACTGTAGGCACGTTGGTGCACTTATGCGCGCCCCTTACAGACCTCTTAGGAAAGGGTGAGATCAATAGTAGACAGTCTAAGGTTAAAGTTTTTGTGGTTTGGGGAAGAGACCACAGAGTCAATTAAAATATTCTGTTGCTGAAGTCATATTTCCTGCAATCAAGTTTGGTGTGGTTAACCTCGAGTTTATATCTATTGTGTGCTCTTGTGTTGTTATGGTTGAAGCTGAAGTATTCATTGACAGGTAGGACATTGCAATGTATGGTTTTATATACTATACTTAGATCGGACCGAAGGCGGCATAGTTCTAGGTTTTCTAGGTCTAGAATTTCGAGTCTGGTGGCATAAGGTATTCTACAATGAGTAGAGGAGTGAAGAGCTCTTCTTGTGAAATATTTCTGGACTTTCTCAAATGTGTTAATATCAGATACGTAATGTGGATTCCAGACTGATAAGCTTTATTCAAGTATTGGTCTAGCAAATGTTTTGTATGCTCTAGTTAGTAGTGTGATATTATCAAAGAAAAAGCTATGTAGGATTAGGTTAACAGCTCTTAATGCCTTTTTGGCTATGTAGTTACAATGGGCTCTAGCACTTAGATCATTAGAGATGAGTATTCCAATGGCTTGGGTCATCAACAAGGTCTTGACTATTCAGCTTGTATTTTATTTTCTGATTTTTTTTTGCCAATATGTAAGACAGAGCATTTATTGGTTGAGATTTGAAGTTGCCATTTGTTTGACCATTCTGATACATAGTCAAGATCTTTTTGAAGGGTAGCAATATTGTCTATGGTATTGAACAGCTTTACATCATCAGCAAAGAGAACACAGTTGCTCTTAGTATGATCACAGAGGTCATTTATGTAGAGTATGAAGAAAATTGGTCCTAGAACACTGCCTTGGGGGATATCACTGTTGACAAGTACAGAATTTGATAGGATGCTCCCAATTTTGACCATTTGTTGTCTGTTTGACAGGAATGCTTCTATCCAGTTATGCAGGTGTCCAGAGATACTGTAAGATTTTAGTTTTAGGAGTAGTTTGTTGTGTACCACTGAATCAAAGCCTTTACAGAAGTCTATGTAGATTGCATCTATTGCTTTGCCCTGATCGAGTTGTGTAGTCCATATGTTTTTGCAGTGTAAGAGTTGCAGATTACAGGATAGTTTTTTTCTGAAACCAAATTGTTTATTAGAGAGTAGGTTGTTTGTCTCTAAGTGGAGGATAATGGATTGGTTAATAAGTGATTCCATGACTTTACAGGTGACGCAGCATAAGGAGATTGGTCTGTAATTTTCAACTAGGCTGGGGTCTCCCTTTTTGCAGATGGGGATGACTGTGGCTTGTGACCATAGTTTAGGCAAGGAGCTGGCCTTAAAGATTTTTCAAAGATTATGCTTAGAGGTTCGGCTATGGCAGTGGATAGCTTTTTTAAGAAGTAGGCACATATTCTATCTGGTCCAATAGATAGAGATGGTTTTAGATTGCGTAGTGCTTTTTCAACATTGTCTTCTGTAAAATCGATATGTATTAGATCATTGTAGTTGTCTGTGGTTCAGCTAGGAAATACTAGGCATGATCCATTGCTGTTTACCAATACTGAGCCAAAAAATGTGTTAAAGAGGTTGGCTTTAATGGTGTCATCATTGCAATCTTTACCATTAGGTCCTTTCAGGGGTGGGATGGACCTTGAGTCTTTTAGTTTGTTGTTTACAAAATTGTAGAAAGCACGGGTGGAATTGGTGCATAGAAAGTTTTCCTCTTATTTAATGTGATAATTGGTGTATTCAGTCTTTATCTGGTGGCATAAATTTTTGTATTGGCTTTTGAAGTTGGCAACGTGACCAGATTTGTTTTTCCGCCAGAGTGATCTCTTTTTGCATTGAAGTTTCCTTATTGTTATGGGTAATCTGTTTTTTGTTTTTGTTTTGGGAGTTGTTATTGGTACATATAGTTTGATGGCTTTTTGACTTCAAGTAAAAATATGTTGTAATGGTATTCAGCAGTATTGCATCCAGTGAATAGAGATTGCCAATCAAGGGATGAGAGATCGTTGTCTATAAATCATAGTTGCCTTTTTTGAAGTTATAATTGGGGATTATGTCATTGTGATGATTTTTGTGTCAGCGTATGTTGAGACAAAAGTCAATCATATTGTGGTCACTGTTGGAAAAGGGTTTTTTAGTTTGTATTCTGTAAATTAAATTCAAACTATTGCAGAATATAAGATCGAAGCAGTTGTTAAGTCTATTATTGTTGGTTACTAGTTGTTCCAGTCCCAGATTTGTAACAGCATTGTAGAAGGTTGCATGTATGGGTTCAGTTGTACATTCATTTAGGGTCCAGTTAATATAAGTTAGATTGAAGTCACCAAGAAAGATAAAAGTGTGTGGGCAGGATGTTGCCCATGTTAGTAGTGAATTTAGCTTGTTTACATGTTCGATGTCATAATCAGGTGCTCTGTAAATTAGTAAGAATCAAAATGTGATATTTAAGGATAGTTCACAGATGATGGTCTCAGGAAGAGCAAGCTCCTGGGTAACTTAGATGTTTTTTAAATGTAAGGACTTTTTATAGAAGATAGCAACACCACTTCCTCTACGAATTTCACGATCTGATCGGTAAACATGATAGTTTCTTACTGTGGTAACGGAATCAGGGAGAGGTGCGTTGAGCCATGTTTCACAGACAAATATGATGTTGAATTTAGCCATATTTAGTAAGAGGAGAAATTCAGGTATTTTATTTGCTAGGCTTCTTGCATTGAGTAGCTTGCATTTAAGGCCAGTTGTAGTTGGAATTGAGGTAATTAGGAGTGTGCATGCCTAGTCTTGGGTGATGGTGAATTGGTTGATGTAGGGTTGTGGTTGAAGGTTAAAGCTGAGTTGCGGGTTGTGTGACTTACTTTTGATACAGTCAGTCAGCACGGTAGTCAATGTACACGTCCTTCTCTCCATTGTCAAGATGTTTTTTGAGTTCTGTGCAGAGTACATGGGAGCAGGCATGTTGCTGTATGGTTAGATCAGGGCGAGAACGGAGGTTCTTATGGTTGGTGTTGCTTTTGGCAAGTGAATTTATAGTATAAATGAATTTACATTTGCTTGATTCATTTTTGCAAAAAATGAAGCATAGGGCCATAGAGCCATTTCTGATTTTGAGCTCTCTGCCAATGCGGGAAATATCAAATATTTCATCAGGGGAGATGATTGATGCTTGATAATCACTGATGATGTTTTGGACAGTTGTGATGTCATCATTGTCATAGATGTACTCTGGACCAAATAAGATGGCGTTTGGACATTTCCGTTCGCACTTAACAGCTTCTCTGATGAGGATTGGGATATCACTATTTGTCTGATTTATGTTTTTGGTGGATTGGGTTGTGGTTTTTGATAGAGATGTGGTTTGTAACTATTGGATTTTCAGGTTTTTGTGTTGTGTCTTTTTTTTCAAGGTTGGATAATCTTTCATTTAAAGCTTTACATCTGCACCCCAAACAATGCTGTGGAGGCTATGTTCCGGTGCCTGGAAGCCGTGCGGATTTGGATGGGTGGGAACAGGCTCAGCTCAACCCTTCCAAGACTGAGTGGCTGTAGTTTCCGGCGCCCCGATATAGCCAGCTGACTCCGTTGCTGGCTATTGGGGGAGAGATCTTACCCCCCACAGAGAGGGCTCGCAATTTGGGCGTCCTCCTGGATGCACGGCTGTCTTTAGAAGATCATATTACGACCGTCTCCAGGAGGGCTTTTTATCAGGTTCGCCTGATTCGCCAGTTGCGGCCCTTTCTGGATCGGGACGCCTTACTCACGGTCACTCATGCCCTTGTCACCTCTCACCTGGACTATTGTAATGCTCTCTACATGGGGCTCCCTGTGGGGAGCACCCGGAGGCTTCAACTGGTACAAAATGCGGCCACGCGGGTGATTATGGGGGCATCACAAAACTCCCATGTGATGCCTCTCCTCCACAAGCTGCATTGATTTCTCTTCCCATGCAATTTCAAAAGAAAGCAGGTAGTCATTTTAGCCATACATTGTCCCCGAGTGTTCTAAAACAGATAAACCATAGTGCTCACCAGGGCTCAGCAGAGTTTCAGAGCTTAGACTCCAGGACTCTATTTCAAAACCTCAAATCCCTTGAAAGCTTTTGGAGCACCTCCAAAATTTGCCAGTGCCATCCATCCATCCATCTACAAAATATGAGAGAAAGCTATCACATTAATGAAACAAATACAGTCGATTGGAAGTAATTTTATCACATTTTAAGTAATTAATTTACATTTAATTAATTTAATGAGATTTTAATTCTGATTCAATTTGAATTAAATACAGTCAAATAACTATCTCACAGCATTTGCTTTGTTTGCTTTTGTCTTAGCCTCTGCCCTGCTTTTACCTGATCTTGTTTCTTTCTTGAAATGTAGCCTCCAGCACTACTATTAAAAGATGAGTACATTGGTTCTTGATTAAAGCCAAAAAAAGCTCCTCAGAAAGTTATGAGTTTCTAGTTTCAATACTTCAGAAAGAGAAAGAGACATTCCCTATAGGTATCAAAGTCAACACAAGAAAATTGGTCCTGTCAACATAAAGATCAGTTGGCATGAGGTAGAGCTAAAAATTAATAGTCCCATTTTGAATTCAGTGATCTGTCACTCATGAGAGGATATGTTTAATACTGAACCTTTCAACATCTATTATGAATATGAAATGTTTACTTCAGTGTTAGCAATGCTAAATTTGTGGTGCCTCATGGGTGATTTGACTTTAGGAGGGTTCAGGTTCTCATTTCTGTGGCTTGGTATTTTTCAGAATAGATCAAATGATCTTTTAGCAAATGTTGTGACAGCTTCTCTGTCATGAAAAATGCATTGAAAATTGATTTGTTTGTAGGTTTGCTTCACTGCAAAACTTATTTTCTTATGCACATGCGAGCTCTACATGGGTATATAGAAAGAAGATGATCAAAAGTCAAAAACTCAAGATGATGCTACAACTGTGCAAACAAAGCTCTACCTGTAGATAGATAAATAGAAAGACAGACAGATGTCTGGACAGACAGATGTCAGAGGTTGCGGCCAGTGGACTGTGGCGCCTGGGCGGGTTGGACCTGATTTGCCGGATCTTTCCGACCCCGGACATCGGAGGCACGACCGGCCGGATACCGTGAGACTGGGCCGATCACATATTCATCGGCGGACTTTCCCCCTTTCCTTGAGGTGGCCCCCCAGACTTTCAATGGCCTACCTTAAGGACGGATCCTGGGATCCCTAGAGGTGGCACAGCCAGGGGAAGCGTTGTAAGGGTAGTACCCAATTGTTACTGTTTATTTTTAATTTTTTATCGGGGTTAGGGAGGGCGACCAGGTTGGGTTTGGGGGACAACCCGCCTGAGACAGGGGCCAGACCAGGGGTCAAGTGCGACCGGGAGGTTTTGGGATAGGGGGGATTGGATTGAGGATGGGGGGTTATTTCTGGGAGGGAGAGAGGATGGCTATTGGCACAGTCAACGGGAGAGGCAGATATGGCGATGACAGGGGGCCATACCATGTTTCGGGAGCCCGCCCCCACTGTTTGTGTGCGGTGGCACGCTCCAACCCCCAGGTCATTTCCCATCCCCCGGGTTGTCCGAATCATCGGGCCCCAGGCCTTCAGCTGATGTTATGTAATACCAGGTCCGTAGTTAACAAAGCCCCCCTCATTCATGACCTGATTTTGGAGGGGGGAGTGGACCTGGCGGGTATTACCAAAACCTGGTTGGGCCAGGAAGGGGGTGTTCCCCTGGTGGAGATGTGCCCAGCCGGGTTTTGGGTTTTTCATCAGCTAAGGGCCCGGGGAAGGGTGGGGGGGGTTGCTGTGGTTATTAGGGAAGATCTGTGTCCTAGGGAATCCACTGTTCCTCAGACGACCGGATGTGAATCCCTCTTCATTAAGTGTGGTTCCAGGGTTCAGATGGGCCTATTGATCACCTACCTGGCTCCCTGCTATGTGACATCGGCCCTGCCTGAGCTCCTAGAGGTCATAGCCGGCTTGGCGGTTGGGACCCCCAGGCTTATGGTCATGGGGGATTTCAACCTACCCCTCGGCCGGTGGGACCTTGGGGATTGCTCAGGAGTTCATGGCTTCCATGACAGCCTTGGGCCTGACCCAATTAATTAGGGACCCCACATTCATTGGGGGTCACATCTTGGATCTGGTTTTTGTCTCTGGCAGGATGATCTAGGTATAGGGGATGTTGTTGTTGAGCCCCTGTCATGGTCTGATCATTCGCTTCTTAGGCTGGACTTCCATGCCGCACCCCCTCGTCGCAGGGAGACGGGGCCAAAAAAATGGTTCCACCCAGGTGTCTCATGGACCCGGATAGGTTCCTGATGGAGCTTGGGCCATTTCCCGATGCTCGCACACATGACTCGGTTGGGGACTTAGTGGCCACCTGGGATAGGGTGGTGGCTGAGGCCCTTGACTGAGTCGTGCCCTTGTGGCCTCTGACCCGGTGCCAATCTCAATTGGCTCCTTGGTTTTTGGAGGAGCTGAGGGAGATGAAGCGCCGGAAAAGACGCCTAGAGAGTGGTTGGAGAGTGATCGGACCGAACACTATTGCGGTCCCATATTAGGACCTATTTAGTGGCAATAAGGGCGGCAAAGCATTCTTACTTTTCCACCCTTATTGCGTCCTCAGAAAATCGCCCGGTCGCCCTTTTTAGGGTGACCCACTCCCTTTTAGATGTGGGAGTGCGGGAGGATCCTTTACTAGGCTGGGCCGAGGATTTTTCAAATTTTCTGCAGGGTAAAATCGCTCAGATTCGGGATGTGTTGGACTCTGACTGGACAACTCTGGATGGGGGGACGGGGGTGGAGTTTGAGGAGGTCATCTGGGGGAGTTCGATCCTGTGACCCTCGAGGACAGGATGTTGGGTGGGCTTAATGCCACCACATGTTTACTGGATCCCTGTCCCTCCTGGCTGGTTTTGGCCACTCGGGAGGTGACACGAGGTTGGTTCCAGGGTATCATTAATGCTTCCTTGAGTGAGGGGCTTTTGCCTGCCGCCTTGAAAGAGGCGGTGGTGAGGCCCCTCCTCAAGAAACCATCCCTGGACCCAACATTATTATCTAACTACTGTCCGGTCTCCAACATTCGCTTTGTGGCCAAGGCTGTTGAGAGTGTGGTGGTATGACAGCTTCCTCAGCACCTGGATGAAGCTGTCTATTTAGATCCTCGCCAATTGGGTTTCAGGCCCGGGCACAGCACGGAGACATTGTTGGATGATCTCTGGAGGGCCCGTGACAGAGGAACAACCCCTGGTCCTGTTAGATCTCTCGGTGGCTTTTGATACTGTCGACCACAGTATCTTATTGAGATGACTGGGGGGGGGGGGGTTGGGAGTGGGAGGCACTGTGTTGTGGTGGTTCTCCTCCTTCCTCTCCAAACGTTCGCAAATTGTGTTGGCAGGGGGGCAGAGGTCGACCCCGAGGCCCCTGACTTGCGGGGTACCTCAGGGGTCTGTGCTCTCACCTCTGCTGTTCAACATTTATGTGAAGCCGCTGGGTGAGATCATCCGTGGCTTTGGGTAGAGTTCCACCAGTATGCTGACTACACTCAGTTATACATTTCTACCCCAGGCCACCCCAACAAAGCCGTTGAAGTGATGACCCGGTGCCTGGAAGTTGTGCAGGGCTGGATGGGGCGAAACAGGCTTCGATTGAGTGGCTGTGTTTTCCAGCACCCAGATACAGCCAGCTAACTCCATCGCTGGCTGTGGGGAGAGAGATTCTGACCCACACAGAGAGGGCGCACAATCTGGGTGTCCTCCTGGACATACGGCTGTCGTTAGAAGATCATATAGTGGCTGTCGTCAGGGGGGCTTTTTGTCAGGTCCATAGGATCTACCAGTTGCGGCCCTTTCTGGGTCGGGATGAACTTCGCACAGTCACATCTGCCCTCGTCATCTCCTGCCTAGATTATTGCAATGCTCTCTACATGGGGCTCCCCTTGAAGAGCATCCGGAGGCTTCATCTGGTGCAGAATGCGGCCGCGCAGGTGGTTTTGGGGGCTTCTCGGAGCTTCCATGTTACACCGCTCTTGCATGAGCTGCATTGGCTTCCGGTGGGCTTCTGGGTGCGATTCAAGGTGTTAGTGGTCACCTTTAAAGTGCTCCATGGCTTGGGACCTGGGTATTTACAGGACCGCCTACTGCCACGATCGGCTTCCTGTCAGCCAGTGCGCTCCCACAGGGCGGGCCTCCTCGGGGTGCCGTCAGTTGGGCGATGCCTGCTGGTGGCCCCAAGGGTGTGGGACTTCTCTGTGCGAGCAACCTCCCTCTGGAATGAATTACCCCTGGAGATGAGGACTATCCCTGACTTACAAACCTTCCGGCGCGCGTTGAAGACCCACCTTTTCCAGCAAGCCTAGAGTTACTTGTAGGGCTTTTAATTGGTTTTAATGGTTTTAGCTTTTTAAATTTTCCTGGGTAGTTTTTATCTTTATCTTAATTCAGCCATTAATTTAATCCATTTTAATTCTTTTTTAAAAATTGTATTTGTAACCGTACTGTTTTTACTTGGCTGTACACCGCCCCGAGCCCCGTCGGGAGACGGGGCATTATATAAAATCAAATCAATAAACAATAATAATTGTAAATGTAGATATAAATGATATAGATAAAATATAGATGTAGAGATACATAGATATAACCTTTTTATATATAAAAATAGTTGGAGGTTTGTGTGCATCATCCTAGACACTAACTTACTTTTAAGTATAATACCCCAGCACTTTAGTCTGATATTTTTGGACATCCTGAGACACTACTTATTTAACACAATCATTTTGAAGAAAATAAGTTCATTTGCATATAAAATTCTTTAACAATGCAGAATAGTATTAATATAATATATTCATTATTTTAATCAATGGATACCAAATACTTTTAATATCAGTTAAAAGTCACACATGTAAATACACTTTATTTATACTTATAAACAGATAAATTACACTGTTTATTTTCTTGTGGAAAGATCTGATTAAAAAATAATTCTTAATATAGCAATAGCATGTATATACCATTTCCCAGTGCTTTATAGCCCTCCCTAAGCAGTTTACAGAATCAGCATATTGCCCCCAACAATCTGGGTCCTCATTTTACTGACCTTGGAAGGATGGAAGGATGAGTAAATCTTTAGCCAGTGAGAAATGAATTGCTGGCAGTCAGCAAAATTAGCTTACAATACTACATTCTAACCACTGCACCACCATAGCTCTTAAGATGCCAAGATGCTTGGCTCTAACTTGGTAAACCATCCAGACATTTAGGAGCTAAATTTTGCAGTATTGTAGAATTCCATCAGCAATTTCCATAGATTCCGGTTTTGCTATTGCTAATTGTTCATGATTCAATATACCGCCTGTCTGTTCTGCCGCATGCTGAGATTATTACTCAGCAATTGCCCATTTATAACACATTTAGCTAGCTTTGTTGTATTGTCTCAGCTATTGTCATCAACTCTTCATTCAAAGCCTAGAATTAGATTGTTATTGTGCAGGATCAAGCTATTTCTTACTGTGTCAGTCTATTGCTCATCAATTTGTCATTAAAGGACTGATTCAAATAGCTATTTCATGTCTTGCCAGGTTATTGCTTTTCACTACCTCTTTCAATAAGCATTTGGCTAACTAATACTAGGCCAATATCCATATGTAAAAAGGATGTGAAATGGGGAGCAAAGTTGTGTAGAACAGGCATAAACAATTTGATGTCTTCAGATATTTTGAATGACAACTTCATTTCCTTGCTAATGGCCATGTTTATTGAGGCCAATAGGAAATATGGTTCTCAATATCTAAAGCGGCCTAGTTGTCTACATCTGGCATTTTTCATTAGATAAAAGAGAATGAATCCCAAATGCAATATAGGAATTCTGGTGTTTTTTAAAAGAACATGTTTGTTTGTTAAACTTGTAGATTTGTTCATAGCTAAAAAAATGAATATCTGTCTATCTGTCTCACATCTATCTAACATCTACCCATCTATATTGGATTGGTTGATAGATTGTTCCTTCTTTTTCCAAAAGCCGAAGAACCAGATTGGGAACAAAACATCCTGAAAGTGGTCCATCTACGTTAAGATTTAGTACCAGTTAGATGGTGCATTATCAGAAGTTCCTTCCATCTTTTCAGCTGATCCAGGAACAGGAATAACACTCAATATTCTAGACATACTCTACATGGGTGTCAAAATCACGGCATCATCACGTGATGTACCATGACTTTTTTCCTTTTTGCTAAACTTGGCATGGGTGTGGCCAGCGCATGACGCATCCAGCCCATGGACTGTGAGTTTGACAACTCTACTCTCCATGGTACTTAACATTGTAACAACAAGCAAAGAAAAAGGCTTCATTGGGAACAGCATCCTGTGCCCTGACTTTTAATTTTTATGGGTTGCTCCTGTTTATGTTTTTATGTAGATTAAGCAATACTATTTATAATGAAGGCTTGTAAACCTCATTGCATTGAACATCATGTTTGGTGGGAGATTGGATTACTTTTATCTTCGCATTGATCCGCAAATGTAAGTTTATTTATTCAATTTATTCACCCATCTCACATAGTGACTCTGGACAACTTATAGTGGGTAAAACATAGTGTAAAATGTAGCAACACATTAATAAGCCAAGAGACTAAGGCTGATTAAACTACATAATATATGAAGGAATTAAAGATAAGCAATTTATACATTAAATGTATATATTCGCATAAAATTGTATATATTTGTAAATATGCACAAAAGATAGAAATGGATGAGATGAATGTCACAAAACTGTTAACGTCATGATATTTATTTTTTGTTTTATTTTTAAAATATACGAAAGACTAATAAAGTTTATTTAAAAATAAATAAAAAATAAACTACATAATACATTATGGTCTTCCAGTAACCCTCTGGTCCCCAAGCCTGAGAACCTAATCAGGTCTTCATGGCCACTCCCTAAAATTGGCATGGTTGGTACCAATCTAATCTCAAAGTGACCCATATTCCATATGGATTGGCAATAACTGAAAAGGTCCTCTTCTTTGTTCCCATAATATGACATTATTTGACTAACAAGATCTGCAGCATACTTCCCTTTCTAGATCAAAAGGATAGGGACAAACACCCGAGAAAAGGTTTGCCTGCAAATAATGTGATAATTATTGATGATTTAACAATGGTAGGAACTGATGCTGTAAATACTAAAAAGAAAAGAAAAGTGGTCACTGTCCCTTTATGTGATGAACATGCTATGTTACTTTTTATAATGTTAAAAACTATTCCTGATTCATTTAATTATTATTCCAGAAGACTAATTTATAGCCAGATTGTGAGAAGAAAATGAAGAGAATTAAACTGAGATTACATGAACAATGTTTTGTTGCTAGTAACCCTGTTACATCTTTCATGTCTAATTAAATATTCTCTTGAAGAAGAAAAAAACTAAAGTTGCTTGCTTAAAGTGCACTTTGACTTACACTTTAATTTGAATTGAAGGAGTTATTTACTCAGTACCGAGATATTTTCAAATTTTTCAAATTTGTCCAGTTTTGTCCTTTCTCAGGTATATTCAGGTGTTATTCAACTTTTTTTATTTCTCTTGTACATGCACAATTTATCTCAATCAGATCTAATTGGATAGTTCTCAACTGACCAAAAGCCATTTTATATAAGATATTTGAGCTCTGATTGCATATAAAACATTTTGTTCTGAAATGTGGGTCTCAGTGGGCTATAACAATCTCTTCTTATTCTACATAATTGATGCTAAAGTAGCATATAAGTTATATTATTTAAAATGATTAATGCCTGTGAGATCAAAAATGTCTACTAATCCTTAATCATACTCTTATTATCAATTAGGATTTTATTCATTCATAATCTAACCATTATTTATGTTTTTATTTTTTTTACAGTTAGTTCCCTGTATATGCATTGATCTATTTGATTGATTGGAATCTGTCTAAGTTTCAAAAAATCCTTCTTGAATCTGTTAATATTTTACACTGAGAGAGGAAGGAAGGAGGGAAGAAAGGAAGGGAGGGGAAAAGGGAGGGGAGAATATTGTTTTTAAAAATCAAGAGTTTGGCATAATTTTCAACTCTAAGGGATATACAGTATTTTCATGAGGTACAGCTCACTTCAAATGGAATTGGTAAACTGAAATAAGATTTAGATTGGGACGAAATGGAGGGAAGCACATTGCATGCACTTATGCAGATGCAGATTATTTATGTCCATGAACACACTGAGTTTATTAATTAACAATTATGTTTGTTGAGACTTTATGTAGTAATCTGATACCTTTCATGTATGTGAGGTCAGCAATCTCTCTTTAGTCATGCTGATAAAGTTCCACCGTCCCCCACATGTTGAGAACTGGACATGTGTACCTTACAACCAGTCATTTAGCAATCATTGAAGTTATAAAAACACTGGAAAAAGTGACTTACAATTGATCCTTTTACTTATGGCCTTTGCAGCATCCCCAGCCTATTGGGTACTTGGCAATTGCTATTGATTTACAATGGTTGCAGCATCCCATGATCATATGATCACCATTTTCAACCTTCCCAGCTACCTGCTGACACGCAAAGTCAATGTGTAAAGCTGACTTTACTTAATGATGACATGATTTGCTTAACAACTGCAGTGATTCACAATTTCAAAAAAAAAATCACAAAATTAGGCACAAGTCACTTAACAACTGTCTTACTTAGCAATGGAAATGTCATTGTTCTATATATCAGTGTACATTATTAATAATATGTTTGACTAGTTTGAGCTATGAGTTGTAGATGACAAATAGTGATGTTCTTTTATTCTGTTTTGACTCTGTCTTTATAAGGATCATTTTTGGAAATTGGTCTGGTTCTATTGTTTTTCCTGTAATGTCTTTCTAGAGCCAATGGGTGACTGATTGCTAGCCTATTTATTTGTTTGTTTTTAATGGTGCAGTACTTCTTTTCCAGTTCTGGTTTCATATAGCTTCAGGAACATTTTGTGTCATTTTTTAAAAAATGCATTCCATGTTAGATGTTCTTGACATCAGAAATCACTGAATGCATCCTGTCCCCTCTTGCTTTGAGATAAATAATTCAAAATGTTAACTAGATTGAGACCTCAGGTTATGTATTCAGTGAGGGATCCTTGATAGTCTCTGAGCTTGATTCTTTTCTTGCAGACATTTCATTACCCAAACTAGACAACATCATCAATGCTAGTTTATTGGCGCTGATGATGTTACCTACTTTAGGTAATAAAACATCTGCAAGAAAACAACCAAGAGCACCAAGGACCCTTCATTTCAACCTTGAGTTACAAATGTTCTCCTTTATTGCTCTATATTCAGTAGAGTAGGTTTCTCATCTTCCTTTTTTTCATTTATTTTTATAGCAATATATATAGTATATGTATCCAATAGCTAGTTACCAATATATTATTTGACTCTACTCTGTTCCATTACAGTCCACTGTACTCCATTCCACTTATTTTATTTTATTCTAATATATTATTACCAAAGTGTAGCTGTTATGATTTTTATTGTTGTTGTGCCTAATAATATTAACTTTTACAATATATGCTATTTATAAAATATTTATTATATTTCATACAACATCTTAAAATATTTGTTATATAATAACTATTTGTAAAACAGTTATTTATAATTATTTTGAAAATCCTAAATTAAAGATCAGCAACTAAAAGTAGAATGACTATGGCAAAAGAAAGAAAAGATAGCATGAAGAGTAAAGGGACCTTAAGTGAATTTTCAAACATCTAGAGCACCATTTGAATACATTGACAAAATGATCATTAGTCAATTGAAAAAGCAGTTTCACTTGTAGTAGTTTACAAACTGCAAACTATTAAACAAAAGTATCTGCCCATCACAGTACTTTGGGAAGGACTTGATAGGTGGACAAAATTGCTGAATCCAGCCTAAACATCTGGCTGATGGTGTGCCAACCATAACAATTATAGTAGTATTGTCAGATCAAGAGTATGTTTATCCCACCAAGCTAGAATATTTTATATAATTCTTAAAGTAATATTCTTTAGAATAAAGTACATTTCAAAAATGAACTTTTGGACAGCGCAGTTGTTGAATATAGACTTATAAGCATAATCTTTCAGGACCAGCTGCTTGCCAAAACTATGGTCACAAGCCACAGTCATCCCCAACTTCAAAAAGGGAGACCCCAGCCTAGTTGAAAATTGCAGACCAATCTCTTTATGCTGCGTCACCTGTAAAGTCATGGAATCAATTATTAACCAATCCATCATCCTCCACTTAGAAACAAACAACCTACTCTCTAATAAACAAATTGGTTTTAAGAAAAAACTATCATGTAATCTGCAACTCTTACATTGCAAAAACATATGGACTACACAACTCGATCAGGGCAAAGCAATAGACGCAATCTACATAGACTTCTGTAAAGCCTTTGATTCAGTGGTACATGACAAACTACTCCTAAAACTAAAATCTTATGGTATCTCTGGATACCTCAATAACTGGATAGAAGCATTCCTGTCAAACAGACAACAAAATTGGGAGAGTCCTATCAAATTCTATACCTGTCAACAGTGGTGTCCCCCAAGGCAGTGTTCTAGGACCAACTCTTTTCATACTCTACATAAATGACCTCTGTGATCATATCAAGAGCAACTGCGTTCTCTTCGCTGATGATGTAAAGCTATTCAACTCCACAAAAGATACCGCTACCCTTCAAAAAGACCTTGACTACATATCAGAATGGTCAAACAAATGGCAACTTTCAGATCTCAATAAATAAATGCTCTTTCCTACATATTGGCAAAAAAAAATCAGAAAATAAAATACAGGCTGAAGAGTCAAGATCTTGTTGATTACCCAAACTCTGTAAAGGATCTTGGAGTACCCATCTCAAATGACCTAAGTGCTAGAGCCCACTATAACTACATAGACAAAAAGGCGCTAAGAGTTGTTAACCTAATTTTACGTAGCTTTTTCTCTGGTAATAATTACACTAATAACTAGAGCATAGAAAACATTTGCTAGACCAATACTCGAATACAGCTCAGTCTGGAACCCACATTACGTATCTGGTATTAACACAGTTGAGAAAGTCCAGAAATATTTTACAAGAAGAGTTCTTCACTCCTCTACTCATTGCAGAATACCTTATGCCACCAGACTCGAAATTCTAGACCTTGAAAACCTAGAACTACGCCGCCTTCGGTCCGATCTAAATATAGTATATAAAATCATACATTGCAATGTTCTACCTGTCAATGAATACTTCAGCTTCAACCATAACAACACAAGAGCAAACAATAGATACAAACTCAAGATTAATCGCACCAAACTTGATTGCAGGAAATACGACTTCAGCAACAGAGTGGTCAATGTCTGGCATACTCTACCTGACTGTGTGGTTTCTTCCCCAAACCCCAAAAACCTTAACCTTAGACTGTCTACTATTGACCTCACCCCTTTCCTAAGATGTTTGTAGGGGGCGTGCATAAGCACACCAACGTGTCTACCATCCCTGTCCTATTGTTTCTTTTATATTTTATTTTTCGTATATGTTTTCATGTATTCATAACTATGTTTTACCTATACCTATTATCTTGTAAGCAATTAAATAAATAAATAAAAATATAAGATGGGATCAGCAATCCATGACTGCATGTAGTTTGTCTTTCCCACATTTCTTGTCTCCAGCAGTCTAAAATTGTACTTCAAGTTTTATGACATATGGCATAAAATTGCTCTAACAAACAACCTCAACTACTGAATTTCTGTTTAAACATTTCCTGGAATAAAAATTCAAGAACATTTAGTCTTGATCTTATTTCTTTTAGTCTGTTCTTCCTTCTGGTGGTATACTGTTGATTTCCTTACATACTTATTGTGAAACTAAAAAAGGTGGTATCACCAATAATGGAGGCATGATCTGTGCAAGCAATCCATCACATCTATGGCAGAGCAAATGGCTCGATGTTCTGAAAACCATCTATACTTTTTATTGCAGGGTTTAAGAAAGATTACACAGCATCCCATAGACTATCAAAACTTCAAAAACAAATCAATGTATGGCGTACTTCCCAAGGTCTGACTTTGGGTTTTTATCACAATGGAAGTGATGTTGTAAAACACCATGGTTTGTTGCTTTCCCCTACAACATTTTTATCTTTGATATGTTGTACCCTTCAAAACAATAGGGAGGATATTGAATACGTGCCCCCAATCTCTCTTTTTGCATTACAGAGTCCAGTTCTCTGCCATCCCAGAATGGTTGAAGGAGAACTTGCACTCACAAAACATAGAAGAATAGATTTCTTTATTGGCCAAGGTATGATTGAACATACAAGGAATTTGTCTTGGTGCAAATACTCTCAGTATACATAAAAGAAAAGACATTCATCAAGAGTCAAGAAAAACATTTTGGGGATTTAATTTTAATTTGCTTTACTCTCTCAATTATCTGATTTAAATGGAGAGCATGCATAGCATTAGTGATAATAAATGTGCAAGTAGGGATAATAAATATGGAAGTATCATGCTTACATGTATATGAGCCCGGTGCATGATATACCTTAGTCAATAAGAACAAAAGCCACAATTAAGAAGATCCAGCATGTTCAAACAAAATCTAGCATTTCTGAAATTGTCTCTATTCTGGAATCCTTTTCTCACAGATGTATTAAATCTTGAACACATATTTTATGAAATCGAAGTTTGATGAGTTAATCATGAAATTTAACTCATACAAACAACCTAGTTAAGTAAAATGGGTTGTTTCTGAGAATTTCATTTTTTCATATGAAGATTTCATTTCATATTAAAACTCCCAGAGATAGAAGCTCTTTATGTATAAAGGAGTGCAAAGATCGCCTTGAAGATGATATGTAGCAGCTATTAGGAAAATATGAACCTAGCCCAGGGAAGCAGGAAGAGATAGGAAAGAAATTCAAGATTTGACTCTATTTTGTTAGTACAGTATAATGCAGAGGGAAACATTGCCAGGCTTTTGTGACTATACCCTATTTCTATAGAGTTCTAATTTTCCCTAGTATCCATTTCCTGACCTTGTTAACCTTGACATTATAATAGTTTTTCTGAAATAGAAGTAGTATCTTGCCACACATATTTTGAATTCCTACATCTTCCTTCCTTCTTTCCCTTCCATCTCATCAAAAGTTAGGCTGTCTTAACTGGATGTTTTTACTTATTATTACCTGTAAAGCTTGGTCTTCTTATGCCAAGTCTAGATGTTATTGGGTCTTGGTTTCCCATAGGAAATGCTTGGTGACTCATCTTTATTTAACATGACTTCTCTCTTGTAACATATATGGGATAAAAGCACTGTGAACCTTCCATATCTTTATTAAAATATTTTATTCAAAGTTTAGCATTTTCTCCCAGTTCTTTTTTTGATTATTTAATTTCCAGTTCTTTTGCTTGATTGATCATCTTAAGCTTGTTTGTGACAACAGCAGCTGAAGAATTGTGGCCTGTTAGATTAAGGAAAACTTTTTACAAGTCTGCCATTTGCCAAAAATAGTGACATGTTTTTAGTGGCAGTTCAAATAAACCCAAAAAATATATATCCCAAGATGCATCTCAATTTACTCTTCTGGTATACTTCAGTTACATATCTCTGAAGAATTGTCATTTATCTTCTTGATAAATTGGGTAACTTGCTAATTCGATTTAAGAGCTCTATAGAATACTTCCTTAGATCTATTCTTGCTATTATTTAAAGTCTAGATCCAAGAATTATCCATAAGTGGGATGGTATATTTCATTATATAGGTACACACACACACATATATACAGTGAGGCAAAAAGGTATTTAGTCAGCCACCAATTGTGCAAGTTCTCCCACTGAAAAAGATGAGCGAGGCCTGTAATTGTCATCATAGGTATACCTCACCTATGAGAGACAACATGTGAAAACAAATCCAGACAATCATATTGTCTGATTTGGAAAGAATTTATATATATATATATATATATATATAATATATTTGTTTTCTGAGGTTTTCGCGGGTATTTACTCTGAGAAGCACAAGGCCGAAGACACAAGCCTGAAGATGGTGAATGAGACTATATATATCTCCCTCCTTCTCTCTTTCTCTTTCTGTGTCTGTGTGTATTTGTGCATTTGTATTTGTGTGTGTGTATATAAGCATATGATATAGAATGTGTCCTATACAAAAAGCTTTGTTTAAAAAAGTTAGAAGAGTAAAAGCTAAGTGTGGGTAAAAGTGATATATTTGTGACATAGATAAAGCCAGAATAAAAGGAGTTATATGAGATAATTTATTTGTTACTAAGAGACCAATCATTGCAATTGTTTGGGAGAAAAAAAAAACCCTAGATCTGGATTTGCATCCCCATGGCTTTTTCTTTCTACTTTACCTATGGAGAATAAAACTGTACAATCTGTATCAATAAAAGGTTCAAAGCTTGAAGAAATAGAATTGCAGGAAGGAATAAATGGGGAAATGATATATAGTTTAACTGACTATATGCCATCATGCCAGTGTTGATTCTTAGTGATCACATCGATAGATATTGTCCAGGATAATCTATCCCCAAGTTTCACATCTTCCAATAATGCAACCCTCATTGGTACAATTGAGTTTACCTATCTTGCTACTAGTCGTCCTTTTTCTCCCCATTTTCAATTTTTCCAGAATTATAGACATCTCCACACACTTAAGTATTTTAATATTGTATCCAAAATCATTCTTAGCCTCAAGTTAAAATTCTGCTTTGAGGAGTTCATTTCCCTGGCTTTCTGCAGTATTCTCAAGTATTTTCTAAAATATCAAAGTTCAAAAGTTTCAACATTTTTTTATCCTAATTCTTCAGAATTCAACTTTCACTTCCTCAAAAGCAATATACCACATAACTAGCCATAAATGCAAGCCAGTTGCCAAGCATCTAAACTGAGATCATGTAGCGCCATGGGAGTGGTGTTATAGTTGTAATTCACTTTTACCACGGCTGTCATATCTTTGAACTTGTTAAATGAATGGTTGTAAGTTGAGGACTATCTGTAACTCAGTTCTTTTACTTCCTTGTACCAACAAAAACAGAATAATAGAATAATAGAGTTGGAGGAAACTTTGGAGGACTTCTAGTCCAACCTCCTGCTCAATTAGGAAACCTTATGCTATTTCAGACAAATGGTTGTCCAATCTTTTCTTTGAAACTTTCAGTGTTGGACCAAAGGTGTTTTTTCAAGAGGCAACTGGACTTTCTGGTTTTTCTTTTGAAGACATTTCACTTCTTATCCAAGAAGCTTCTTTAGCTCTGGCTGGATGGTGAAGAATAGAAGAATTTATATTTCTTACAGACAGCTGGTCATTTGGATTCTTTGAAAAAGCATGTTTGGGACAATCGTGACCTGGATGACAATCGTGACCTGGATGAGAATCTCCATACATTGTTCCTTCTTATTATTTGTGTCCTAAGTAGTAAACCAGTCAATTTCAATTTGCTAATTTTTAAAATGTGACTTTGTAGTCAATTCACTTAATCTGTCAATGTACATAACCTTTCCATAACCTAAGCCCAAGCTGTTGGAAGTGTAAAAAGGAAAAAGGTACATATTTTCATATGTGGTGGACTTGCCCAGGAGTCAAGAAATATTGGAATATAATTCGATTATGGCTAGAAGAAGTAACAAAACAGAAAATTGAACCCAAACCAGAACTATTTCTATTAGGCAAATAACAGAAAAATATAATAAAAAGATAAATACATTATGCTACATATCTTAACAGCTGCTAGGATTTCCTAAGCACAATTTTGGAAGCAGAAAAGTGTACCATCAGAGGATGTTATAAAAAAAAAAATTAGACTGCAGAGATGGACAGACTAACAATGAAATTAAGAGACAAAGAAGAGTTGATATATTATAATGTCTGGGATACCTGGTATGAATGGTTTAAGAATAAAAAGAAAGCAAAATGATAATTAGGTAAAGAATAAGAAACTATATAAATACTTATATCTATATTCATATCTATATTTATTTATATATTAAGTTGAAATTGTATAATGAAAAAATGTGTATATAGAAAGATAATAAGGACATGTAAAAGATATCTTGATGTTGATATAATGATGTATAAAGTTTTATTTTATGTTTTTAAATTTTGAAAACTAAATAAAATTTAATTTAAAAATATATATAGTAAAAAAACATACATTTCACATTCCCACATATACTTTGCTAACTTCAGATTTTCTTTTCTTACATGGCAGCATCAGTACCAGATATCCATATTGGTTTTAGGGGGTAGATGGCATGATCTCTATGTGTTGAATAGCCATTCATTTATGTCCCTAAGGAACTTCTCCACTGTAAAAATTATGTGACATCCAAGCAATTACTTCACTGTATATATTTAAGCTTAGTTGCAATTAAATTAAATATTGTGGCAAAGGCTTCATGACAGAAGAGTTTGAGGAAGACTTTGAAGAAAGAGTGTTGGCATCATCCAACTAAATTTAGAAACACTCCCAATTGTTGAGAGCATCAAGAAAGAATATGATACTATTCAAGTATTTATTCTTCAGCTTTACATACAGTAAACATTGGAAAAGCTATTTTAATAAAGTTGATTTAATTTTTACTAATAGTTGGCCTACATTTTATCCCATTCATTAGAAGAAAATATTTATCATATTCCAATATGCCACCAACAGAGTGGTTAGAATGCAGTATTGCAGGCTACTTCTGCTAACTGCTGGCTGCCTGAAATTTGGCAGTTCAAATCTCACCAGGCTTAAGGTTGACTCAACCTTTCATTCTTCCAAGGTCAGTAAAATGAGGACAGATTGTTGGAGGCAATATGCTGACTGCTTAGAGAGGGCTGTAAAAGTACTGTGAAGTGGCATGTAAGTCTAAGTGCTATTGCTATTGCTATAAGGCAAAATCATAATATAGCTTTAGGTTATAAGTCAATAATTTCTCCTTTTTACCATTCCTGTGTGTTGTATTAATGTCTATGGCCAGGAATATATATTTGTATCCCTTCCAAATGGCCTCTAACAATCTATTTTTTTTTTAAATCTACTTTTGTTTTTCTGCAATAATACAATTCATTTTGGATACTAATTACATCTTATAGGCTTTGGTTTTTCATATTACTTTACTCAACAGATGTTATAAAATAAAAGAAATGCATGTTTTTTATACTTGCACAATTGCATAACAGTGATTGTTTAGTTGCATGTAAGAGTGGTAGAGATCAGAGGTGGTATTCAGCAGGTTCTAACCAGTTTTGGAGAACCGGTAGGGGAAATTTTGAGTAGTTCAGAGAACTGGAAAATACCACCTCTGTCTGGAGATTTTACAGTATCTTTCCCCTGCTATGCCCACCAAGCCATGCCCACAGAACTGGTAGTAAAAAATTTGAATCCCATTGCTAGTAGAGATGAAATTTGACATTGTTCTGGATAATCATTGTTTCAACATAATTTAGAATTTTTACATAGCTTTACTGTTGTACATGGGAATAAAAGAAAATACTTTGTGAACATGCAAGGACTATAATTATTCCCTTCAATATTGATTATGGATAGAAAAAGAATATTGCTTAATTTTGTGCTCTTTAATATTATCTTGATTTTAAAAAACTTGTTCTTTATTTAAAATAGAAGTTTTACCCATTGTGTTTTGATTAGATGTCTACATCAAAATTTATATTCAGACGCCATAAATAACTGTTCAATGTCTAATCTGAAAAAAGAATCTTCAGTTTACTATGAAAGTGAATTGATATATAAAGTAAAACTTCCGTATTAAAATAATTTACTTTAGGGAGGGATGATATTCTTAATTTATACCAAACATTGTAAGCAGATCCCAGTAGAGATTGTGACTGATTTTAATTAAGACTTTCTGTCTATATTCTGCAATGTTTTTCAAGTTGACATTTCATCCTTTCTGTATCATATTTATGGTTTTTGCATCAGTTTGCTTCTGCATTTTTGATTATCAATTTTTTTAAACAATTTCCTTCAATTTATGGCTATTTTTAAAATATTTTCTTACATGAGTTTTTTTTAATTGGAAATGAATCATAAATATAAAGAAGTGAAAATCAATGTTCTACCTTGGAAAACTGTTCAGTATTTGTTAAAATGGGAATCATTTCACTTGTTTCACTTCTCTGGCCATGTTCTATCTATCTATCTATCTATCTATCTATCTATCTATCTATCTATCTATCTATCTATCTATCTATCTACCTATCTACCTACCTACCTATCTACCTATCTACCTACCTACCTACTTACCTACCTACCTATATCATCTTTTTAACTCATCTTACTTGCCTCTGTTTGTAAGAAATGGTAAAATAGGGGAGTTATCATTTTCTCTTTCCTTGATGTTTATTTTTTAATTTTTAAAATAGCAATTGAAAACAAATTCATTATTAAAATTGATAGTGGTGGGAAAAACCTACCTTCTTCCAAGGCACTAAGAAAATAATCTCTGGGAATTCTACTAGTTTCATAACTTCCTATCCTATGCAATTAGAATTTTGCACTCAGCTGCAATAGAATTCAAAGGATTCTTCTGAGGACAACTATTCAATCACAATCCAGTAACAATACTGCTATTATTAGGAAATCATGACTGCTGTGATAATTTGTTTTCAACAGTTGAATATCCATATTCTGTAAAGAGATTTTTGTTGTTGTTTACTTCATCATGAGGGAATCAGAAAAAATAATTTTATATCATCCTTTGTAGATACTATTTTGAATTTGGTTGACATACTTAGAGATTCCTATTTATTCATAAATAACAATTCAATAGATTTCAAAATGTATGCTCTCAAATGACCATATCTAGAAGCAGCCTAATGGTTTTTACATGCTAAAAATAGACTTTATGAGATATAGAATGCTAGATTCATTTCCCCATGAGAAGCAGAGAAAAGCATCACATCATCTCATTTCACTTATTGAAAAACATAACTCAGACCTGGTAAGTTAAAGTATTTATTTTCTTCACTAGTAGAAAAAGAGATACTGTATTTGATTATCTATTGATTAACTTTACATGGTCATGGCAAGCAATACCTTGAGTAACAATTGAAGCAATTAAATGCCAGGAAAATATATATCTGCCATCATCAGGCTTGTGTGTTAGGTTTGTCTTGGTCGTATGTGTCAGGCTTTTGCAGCAGTTTCTGTTTTAAATTTGGTGCTAGCCTCGTGCTTTGTTTGAAAGTTTTTTTTCTTCATTCTGATTGGTTGGGAGTCTTGGTCTGTTTATTGGTCTTGAAGTTGGCTGTGTTCTGCTTGACTGGTGTTTGTAATATCTTCTGTCTGTTTTGTAGCATTTTTTTGTCTTGATTAACTGGCAACATTGGGTTTTGTGTAGTGGGGGCTTTCAGCACTGCTTGGCTTCAGGTGAAAAGCTGGATGTCATTTATTAGGAAGCTAGGTTTCATCTGGGTGGTTGGCTGGGGTGTGTTTGGGCTGGAAGTATCAGGGGGGTGTCTGTTTGTGCCCAGGTGCTTGCTTGGCTTGTGGTGTGGAGATTTTTTTTGTTTGTGAGTGCAGGCTTCCAGATAATTGACAGTCTGATGGAGTCATCTCTTCTATTCGTGCATCATTTTTCAATTTCTATGGTTTCTCTGATAATTCTGTAGCTGAGCTTTTTTTTTGAGGCTCGGGTTTTGGTGCCAATGAAGTCCATGCTATGACCTGTGGCTTTCATATGTTGGACTAGAGAGGAAGTGTGTTCCAGCTTTTTTACTGCATTCTTGTGTTCATCAAGGCGGTGCTTATTCTTCTATTGGTCTGTCCGATGTATGTGGCAGGGCATGATGCACAGGGGACTTCATATGTATATGCCTTGGTTTTCCAAGTCAATTTTATCTTTGGGGTTTCTTAGGATGGCTGCTATTTTTCTGCCTGTTTTGAAGGCAGTCTGTAATGCCTGTGTAGTATCTTACTGATTTTGTCTGTTGTGCTTCTTATGTAGGGCAGGACAGCTATTCCATAGGTCTGTTCATCTTCTAGATATTTATTGTGTCTCAGTGTGTTTTTGTGAATCAGGCCCGTGATTTTGCTTTTGTGGAAGCCATTGGCTCTCAGTACTTTGGTCAGGGTGCATAGTTCAGTCAGTCTTTATGTGTGCCTTGTCTGCCAGGCGTTTGGTTCTGGCAATTTGTATTTTGGCCACTGAGTTTATCTGTGCTGGGTGGTGGTGGGATTGGGAATTGAGGTAGCAATTGATGTGTGTTTTCTTCTGGTATATGGTGTGTCCTAGTGTTCCATCTGTTTTTTTGTAGATTAGTACATCTAGGAATGGTAGTTGTTTGTTTCCGTTTCCATGGTGAATTTGATTTTGGGGTGTGTGCTGTTTAGGTGTGTTAGGAAATTGTTTAGGTTTCTTTTCCGTAGGGCCAAATAACAAATGTGTCATCGATGTATCTTAGCCATAGTTTTGGTTTGTGGGTGGCATTTGCCAGGGCTCTGGATTTGAATTCTTCCATGAACAGGTTTGCAATAACAGGTAACAGTGGTGATCGCATGGGGGCTCCTTCAATCTGCTTGTATCTTTGTCCTTTCTATATGAAATATGTATTGGTTAAGCAGTGTTCTGCTAGTTCCATGAGGTATTTGGGTGTTTGATATTTGTTTTTGATTATTTCTAGGGTTTCTTTCACAGGGACTTGAGTGAATAGTGAACCACATCAAAACTTACAAGCAGATCTTTTTGTTCCATGTGCAGATCTTTGATCATTTCCAAGAGATGTATGAGTTTTGTACATGTGAAGCTGCTGCTTCAGCATGGGCTCTAGCTGCTTAGCTAGGTATTTGGCTAGGTTTTGTAGTGGTGCTCCTCTGGAGCTGACTATGGGTCTCAGAGGTATGCCTTTCTTGTGTATTTTGGGGAGGCTGTATAGTTTGGGACATCTGGAATATTTTTCTCTTGGCTTTTTTCTCTTGGCTTTTATGCTGCTAAGTTTGCTTATGTTGCTGGTTATGATTTTCTTCTTCGTTGTTTTTTCCAGATATGTGGTTGGGTCCATGTTTATGGGTTTGTATGTGAGTCTTGGAGTAGGTGTGTCAGTTTTGTTTCGTAGTCTTTTCTGTCCATTACTACTGTAGCATTCCCTTTATCTGATGAAAGTATGATTATGCTGCTGTCAGGGCTTGTAGGGCTCTTTGTTCCTCCTTTTGTAAGTTGCTTTTGGATGGTTTGCTTGTGCATAGGATGTTAGAGACTTGGTGTCTTATTCTATCAGCTTCATCTGCATTTAGTTTAGTTAGGTTGGATTCCACTCCACATATGATGGATTATATGGGAAGTTTTTTGGGGTGCTATGGCATAGTTGAATCCTTTGGTTAGGACATCTGTTTCTGTTTTGGTCAGTTCTCTATTGGAAATACTATTGGTCAGTTCTCTGTTGGAATTGTTAATTGTTTCAGGTGTTGTGGATTGTTGGGGGCTTTCTTATCATGTTCTAATTTCTTTAGTTTCTTCAGGAGTTTGTCATTTTTTGGTTTCAGTTTCAGCTCTCCAAGTTGTGAGTTGTTTTATCTTGTCCCAAAGTAGAGGGTGGATTTTGTTGCTCAATTCCAGGTGTAGGGTTAGGAGGTCTTTGTTTAACTGGTCAAGTTGGAATCTCTTTCTGTAGAGCTCGTTCCTGAGTAGAGCCATTTCAGGATACATTTGATAGCTGCTGTACTGTGATGAAATGTTAATTTGAAACAGGTCGGTGTTGCATTGTTGTCTCTGCAGCTGCATAGGAATTTGAGGTCACATAGTATTCCTGTTCTTTTAACTTCCAGTTTCTCGTAGGTTTTGGTCCGGCTGTTTATTTCCGCCCCATAGAGGTCCGATATTTGTTTTCTTATGTTTTCATGGGTATTTATATGTATGGTATTCAGCTTTGTTCGGGTGTTTTCCCATGTCTTTATAGTTGTGTTTTTAAAGTTGTAGCAACGTTTCAACAGAATCTCATCTGCCATCATCAGGCTCGTGTGTTGGGTTTGTCTTAGTTGTGTGTGTCAGGCTTTTGCAGCACTTTCTGTTTTAAATTTGGTGCTAGCCTCGTGCTTTGTTTGAATGGTATATATATATATATATATATACTTTGTGTTACAACACCTTGTTAAGCCCCAATTAAGGAAGGAAGCATACTGCTTTCTTTTCTGTCGTTCGGCTCGTCACCAGAGACCATACCAACAAAAAGCTATTTGTTTCGTTGTCTTTTGTTTACATGTGTGTCAGGTTTTGAGCTGATAAATAATTAAATAGGGGAGACTAGGATAGATCTATTTCGAGCTGGTTAGCTCTCTTCAGCTAGCCATACCCTTATTGGGATTCAAACCAGGGAAGTATTAGATGTAAGGCAGTTGTAAAACCTAACACACACACACACACACACACACACACATATATATGTGGATCTTTGGTTCTTCAGGTTTTCTCCCATGTAGAATTGGAAGTATCTAGGCGACGTTTTGATGAAGTGTCATTCATCATCTTCAGGCTTGTGTCTTTGGCCTTGTGCTTCTCGGAGTAATCTGAGCTTGCAGCTGCTTCTTCCTTTTAACTGCTAGTGGGGGTGTGACTTGATTGGGTGGGGGCTTGGCTGTGTTCTGATTGGGTGGGGGGGTGTTCTCATTGGTTGGGGGTTTGGCTGTGTTCTGATTGGTTGAGGGGTTGGCTGTGTTCTCATATGAGCATATTCTCATTAACAAGGTTGTACTATTTCATTGGTTTCATTTATTGAAAGCACTTAATTGTAGCCTGATACTGAACACAGCAACACTTGGAGGGACAAGGAAAAATCTGGAGCTTTGTAACTTATGCACTTATTTTAGCAGTGAAGATTATCAGGCAATTTTCTTTAAATCCCGAACTGCATTCTTATAAATATTCAAGCATCACCAAAATTAATGAGGGATAAACAGGACGCTTGCTTCATAGATTTTATTTTTAGGTAAAAATGATTTGATTGTGCAATTTAAAGGATTATCTAAATTTGCATTCAGAGCATTTATTGCTTCATTCTTTTCAGAAATTATCTCCTACAAATGATCATGCTGACTTAAAGATATGAAAACCAAAGAAGATGTCATGTGACTGGGTATACTGAGCATTGGGTAAGTACAGTATATAATTTATTTGCCTCGTAGTGGTTATTTCCATATGGATGAGATTTATGAATGGTTTTTATCAGGTTTTTTGATGCAAAGATTCCTCAGATGACTTCAGATACCAAAGTAATATCAGAACAGAACATATATATCAAAATTCATTATTCTGCAATCCCACTATATAGGATTTATCTGAAGAAAGTTCTAAAAAGAACAAGACAGTCCTTAAACTTGTATGTTTCAAAATGGTTTGGGAAAAAGATAGCTAACTATGATACATTGTGAGAATATTTAACAAGAATCTTCTTTTAGTTCATAATTAAAATATCTGTCTTTGGAGAAAAAAAAATATTGCTGACAAATCCAAAAAAGTTTGTCATTCTATCAAAAAACTCCTTAAAGAATTAAATATATTGGTACAATTGAAGGCTAATAAAACATATGCACACAGATATTTTCTTGAGTATTATTTTATTTGTGCTTATAATGATTGTATATGGTTATAATTACCAATCAATTATTTTCAAAACATGTCAGCATAATGTAACTCCTTCTGGTTGATGTTCTTAAAAGTCTTGAAATCGTGAAGACAATGATTTAGTAGTTAATGAATCTTGGGGAAGCTCAGAATTTTAATCTTAGGAAAACTTAATGAGGATAATGGTTTATATATTTAGTTGTAGGGAATGTAAGTATTACCTATTTTAGTTGCATTACAATAAAAAAATATCAAACAAAAGAATTTCTAACACAGGATATTGTGGTAGGAACAAAAGCATTAAATTATTTAAATATAAATAGATAATGTTTTAATTTTTTAAGGGAAAAAGGAGAAAAAAGGAGTGCTACAATCGAAATGGTAGATAGCAGGACCAATTTTAGATATGAGTTGGAAAGAATCTAAGATAACCTTTTATAATTTGGACTCTACCCAGAGGTGTTATTCAGCAGGTTCTGACTAGTTTTGGAGAACCGGTAGCAGAAATTTTGGATAGTTCAGAAAACCAGCAAATACCACCTCTCTCTGGAGATTTTACAGTATCCTTTCCCTGCCATGCCCACCAAGCCACACCCACATAACCAGTAGTAAAAGGTTTTGAATCCCACCACTGACCCTACCTGCTGTTTTGAATTACAATTGTCATCAACCAGTTATAAATTCAGTTCAACAACAAAGTTCTTGACTATATTAGACAGAGCTAGTAGAAAATAGTAGAAAAAGTAGTACAGGAAAAAAACATTTTATATATCCAATGGTGGGATTCAAATAATTTAACAACCAGTTCTCTGCCCTAATGACTAGGTGGGAGTGGCTGGGTAGTCATTGGCTGGGTGGATGTGGTTAACTTGATTGATTAGGAGATTTCTCCTTAGTCCAACTCACAATAAAATAGCACAATAAAATAGCACTGTTCCAATATTTAGAATAGAATAGAGTAACAGAATTGGAAAGGACCTTGGAGGTCTTCTAGCCAATCCTCTGCTTAGGCAGGAAACCCTACACCACTTCAGATAAATGATTATCCATTCTCTTCTTAAAAACATCCAGTATTGGAGCATTTACAACTTCTGGAGGCATGTTTTCCACTAATTAATTGTTCTGTCAGGAAATTTGAGGGGTTCCTACAAAAATGAGGGAGTCAATCTAGCACCAAAAGTCACAACAAAAAACAGTGGATGGAAACTAACCGAAGAGAGAAGCAACCTAGGACCAAGAAGAAATTTCCTAATGATGAGTCCAATCAACAATGGAATAGCTTTCTTCAGTAGTTGTGGGTGCTCCATTACTAGAGGCTTTCAAAAAGAGCGAGGAAAGTATACCCCAAAAGAACAATGCCAAGAACCACTAAAACAATGCAAAAAACTTAAAACAGCCATTCTCTTTTTTAAAAAAAGTCAACCCAAATGTAAGCAGCTGAGAGAGAAACTAAAAGCAGCTGCTCATGCTAATTGAAATCCTGGGCATGCTGCCAAAAGCCATTAACCCTTCCATTTCACCTCTGTATATATCTATATCATTCAGGGTAATTTTGACTTGAAATTTTCACATGGAATATACTGCAAAAAGATGCAATGTTTGTAAGCTGCCCAGAGTGGCCTCTAAACAAGATGGATGGCAAACAAATCTAATAAATGCATGCATGCATGCATGAAAGAATGAATGAATGAATGAATGAATGAATGAATGAATGAATGAATGAATGAATGAATGAATGAATGAACAGGATATGTGGGGTTTTTAGCTGTTGAAAAAATACCAGATTTATTATAGCATAATTTTACTGCTATAATTAGGATTTATTATGTGATTTCATTAAGATTATTATTCTATAAAGATTATTATCTCTTGTAAGTATTCAAAGAACACATGTGCACAAGCATAAGATTAGACCTGGTTTTTCCAGTCAGATTTCATAACACCAGATTGACAAGGTTTTGTATAATATAAAAATGTGTGCTTAATCATGCTGGGAATATATTTCATACAATCAAAGTTAAAAAGTCCTTCCACTAGTCCTTGATCCAACAGGAAACTGTACTGGCATAACTAAGCACTAACACCCTCCGTTTAATTATATCTACCTGTTTCATGAGGTCCATCATGGGGGCCTGTCCATTAATGTTGTTACATCCGATTGGACCTAACTACACAGTGTGTGTATGGGCTGGTCCATTGTCTTGTGATTTTATTTATATTTGTGTTCAATTGATTTTCATTTTTTGTTTGTTTTAACTAGTGGTTGTACACCACTTAGAAACACATTTGAGAGATGGGTGGCTATATAAATCTGATGAGAGAGAGAGAATTTGTTGACCCAGCTGTGAATTCTATCCCATCAGAGCATTAGGCTTCGAATGGTGCTGCTATTATTTTGGGTGTACAGGGTGTTTTAAGGATTGAAATTAGTAGAATCTGCTATGTTTTTTGGGGGGGATTGGGGATCCCTCCTATAGAAAGGATTCCCAATATCCTGAGCTACAGCCCACTACTGGACCATGGTCTATTCAGAACTGAGCTGCACAAGAGGTGGGCCAGTGCGTGTGCTCAGCCTCATTCCCGTGAGTGAGGCTTCTCTCTTGCATGAATGGAGCTGTGAGCATGCCCCCTATGATTGGCCTTGCCCCCATCTATTCTCTGCCTCCCAAGTTCTAACTGATTAGCTGGATCTTCTTTTACTGCACAGGAGAATGGAGCTGGAAAGCAGGTTAGTGAGGTAGAGAATGGGGATTTTGCAATAACCTTCCCCCAGGAGGAAATGGAGATTTTATGGTTTCCTTTCCTGGAGTGGAGTGGGTATGGAGATTTTACAGTATCCTTCCCCTGCCATGCCCACCAAGCCACACCCATCAAGCCACACCATGCCATGCCACGCCACGCCATGCCCACAGAACCAGTAGTAAAAAAAATTAAATCTCACCATTGGTGAAACTGCATCCACTCTTCTCTCTTGTGTGAGTGGAGCTGTAAATGCATGCCAGCCCATTGCTCACACAGCCCGGTTCCCCTTTCCCCACACTGCCGGGCCACCAGGGCCATAAAGCTTGGTGACCGTTGTCCAATCGCAACGGTCTAGCTGACAGAAAAAAAAATAAATATACCAAAGACTCTTCTTAAAACTGGATCTATAATTTATGCAGAAAATTAATTTTGATTCATGACTGAACTACAAATTTTTGAAATCGGTATTCATTATATTGGGTGAAGGTGCATTTAATGCACAAAAAAAAAGCATGTAGAAAAATGACATTTTAAAAGTAATGCCAAGACAACTACTCCTATTATGGAATCTTATTGTTTTGAGTTTATTAAACTTGAAATCCAAGATCTGCATTCAACTGAGCTCCAGTTTAGACTTAATTAAAATTAAGACGTATTATATTATATAGTCATTATCTCAGGGGTGGATGATACAGGTTCTGCCCGGTTCTATAGAACTAGTAGCTCTGAAGAGCAGCAGACACTGAACCAGTTCTTTCTGTCCTTTATTATCTGCTTTTTCAACTTCAGCTGCTTTGCACGGCACAGCTGAGGATGAAAAAACAGGAAAAAAAGAGGCTTTTCAGATGCTGTGCACCTGAGCACTGTGCTTTTCAGCTTTCTGGGTGGCACATCTTAAGGTGTTTTGTCATGCGCGTATGCGCACGCAAAACATAGTCACCGAACTGATAGTAATACCAATTGAATCCCACCCCTGCACTATCTCCAATGTTCCTGTTACTTGTATTACCTTGTTAAAGTCTTGCCTAATACCAAGGTATCCAGAATTGACATATTTAACAAGTAATGAGCAAATCTCAGGGTGGTTGTACCTTTGAAGCCCCTTATTTTAAACACCAAAGTTCCTAAATAATGTGCATTTGCTGTGATAGCCACAATGCATTGACTTTCATCTAATCTATTTATATAGTGACTATTTATATAGTGACTTCATTTTATTATCTCGATGATGGGAAAAGCTAAGATCCATAAAATGTGTTATGTTTTATTATGTGTATGACAGGAAGAGACATAATCCATAAAAATGTTATATTTAATTTTTGCGCCTCTTGAAAGTTGTGTGGCACTAGGCACTCTGTATGTTTATGCATTTTGTCTTACAGGCCACTTCTAATTAAAAGACAACAAATGCTACCCTTGAGCATTGTGAACTACTTACCATTTTAAATAAATAAATAAAATGGAGCAAAGATATGTACAATGATATGATATAGAGACATGGGCAAACGTTTTGTTTACCAAGTTTCTAACTTCTATGCAAAGCAACCATTTAGCTGGGTAATAGAAATTACATTGCAATCAACAGGCTTCAGTCTGGGTTTCTTTCATCTGAAAAACTCATAATAATACATCAGGAAAATAATACCATTAAAAAAAACATTTGCAATAAAAAGCATTTTTTATTCCAAACACATATTTTAGGTAGGAGTAATTATATGTTCTTTTGCTTCTAATAGATAGATTTATGTTTGCCTTTTGGAAACCTGAGTATTTTAGGGGCATGTCTACTTTAACAAGTAGCGATTTTCTCCATTGTGGGAAGGTGTAATCAGTTCTGCTTCACACACATTTTAAATTTGACTTTATGTTTCATAGCTCCACTCTATTATTCATTAATCCAAGCTATCTTTTTCAGCATTCTCTGTGAATTGAAGAAAAATGTGATGTTTTAAGGGGCACGTGCACTTTAATGAGTTAAAATAGAATTGTATTTTAATTATTTAATAATAATTATTATACTATAGTATAATAATTTCCATAAAGGATAGTGAATTTGGGTTGTTGATCCATGGAAAAAATATTTTAGGGTATTGTTTATAATTTTTATATTTATACTGTTGTACCCTGTCAAGATTATATGACTGAGAATGTATAAAAATCCCACAAATAAAGAAGTAAGTTTATAATTTTTTTTAAAAAAAGGCTTTTCATGGGGAATTTTTTGTATGTTTTATTTTACTCAGAACAAAGTTAAAATTGAAAATACAAAACTAAATAAAAATTCAAGAAGTCATAAAAAACACAAAACACAGAACATTAAAAAAGATGCATCAAAAAACACATTATACACATATTATCCCCTCTAGTTGAATACTGATTAATATATTACTACAATATTAATTCCCATCCCAAATAGGTTCTCTCAAAGTTTTTAAATTACTAAATGTATTAATAATTTGTTGATATGTCTTCTATATGTTATATTAATGACAATTATTATTTAACAGGAAAAACAATATATGGTAATAGTAAAAGAGAACAAAACTCTCTGTTAACAAATTGTTATTGTAATTAACTTGTAGAAAATGTACAATGGCATCTTAACTATCCCAGATCATTCCAAAAGTTATAAATGGATTGTCTTGGATCAAAAATTCATGTTTATTTCTTAATGTCCTCTCTTGTGAATTGTTGTTTAATTAAACGTAGTAAATTCAGTCTCCAGAAAAGGTCTAACTTCAAGTCAGAGTGCAAGCAGAAGTAGTTACTAGTTAACTGTAATAAATCTATCCAGTCTTCCTCCATGTGCTTAGAAAGGAATTTCTTCAAAGAGGAAAGCAATTTGCCTCCCTCCTTTCTAGCTTAGGTTGTAATGTTGAAGAATTATACGGACTTAAATTTCAGAATAACAAATGGAATCCAATTCTCTTGTTTTTCTCTTTGATCTGAAACTGGATAAAAAGTTCTTTTGTGTATCTTTATTCAAAGGTAAAGCTTCAGATTCTATCATTCTTTGAATAAATATTGAAGTTTGATCAAGTTTTTGTAAGAGAAATTCAGCTAAAAGCTGCATATTTCCCAGCCTTCATTCTTAGATTTCAAACACTGTTCAGCCATTTAATTGATAGACTTTAATCAGGGAACAAAACACACACACACAATTCCTCCATACTAAAATCCAAAATTATAAGGAAAATCCAATAGAAATAAACTTGATATTTTGCAAATTCAAAAAAATACAGAATCCAGTGGTGTCTAATGTCTCTTCACCACCACCCTGAATGTTGCCGTGCTTTCCATATGGAAGAGACAAGGATTGTGATGACCCAGGGTGGGATACAAAATAAATACAGTCACAAAAATAGGTGAAGCCCCTTTTATTCTTTCACTTTGCTTCAAAGCTCCAAATATCCTTGACTGGAGACAAAAAACTCCCCCACAAGCAGTTATGAAAAGGAGGAAATGCCGTTTAAACTAAAAATGGCTATAAATTTTAAATAGTAAAAGCAACACAAACCACACTGAAACAATTAAAGGAACCAGGCAAGATAAGGCCTTGAAAACATCCACAGATATCGGAACACACACTGGGAAGGACACAAAACTCAGAGAGGAATGAGAGACTAGAGATATTTCCACACTTTCTTTCCAGCACTGGCCCATACGCATATCCATTCTTTTAACCAGTTCTCAAAACTGCAGCTCATGAAGAGGATCAAGGCCCTTTCCTCCCCCGTGAACCATGCCATTCACGTCTCTCCCTTATCCTCTCCTCCCTGTGTGCCCTAGGATAGAGAGGGGATGGGCCTGGGTCTTCCTCTGACTGCCCAGCCAGCCTCTGCCCTTCCCCAGCCTCCTCCACAATCTCCGGAGCCACACTTCCACTCCCTGTCGGTTGTTCCTCCTCTCCCTCGGAATCAGTCTCCAACAGGGGCATGACAAGGATTATCCAGAACAACATAAATCAAAAGGAGAAAAAAAGCAATTATAGTCCAGCATGGGGTCAGCATTCAACCCCTGATCAACTTTTAAAGCAAAAAGCAAAATAAAACAACGAAGTTGAAAAGTGAAACTTAAAATTCTGGCATGCTTAGAAAATAAAACTGGTGGATATTCTTAGTGACTTTTCAATCACTTCTAGAAGGAATTGGAATCTTCATGACCCCCTTTCTCCACTAGGTGCACAATCGTCCAAAAGTCATCTTGGGTCATTCCTAAGTGCTCCCATTCAAAACCAGGAAACAGAATTGCCAGAGAACCAGATTTGGCAGTGAAATCAGCAGATTGTCAGTAAGAGAAAAATATAACTCTTACGGTGCAGCAACCATTTTGAAAGGGGAGCTTCCTGTGGGATTTGCTCTTCCATAAAGTAATAAGACAGTTTGGAGAGTGCCAAGCTCTGGAAAATAATTTGTAACATTATACAGCAGCAAAAAGAATTATAAGTTCAACTCAAGCAGACTATTTTTTTTAAAGAAGAGCAAAAAATAATCTGCAACTTCTAGAAAAAAGTAAATATAAGCTTTGCTTTAATGTTAATCTCTCTTTGTGTGTTTGTGTGTGTCTGTGTGTGTGTGTGTGTGTGTGTGTGTGTGTGTGTGTGTGTGTGAGTGAGGTATGTATGTACACACATATAAATGTTATATTATGATGTTAATTTCCAGAAATTTCTCTTTACTTTTCTTAAGTTTTGAGAACTTCATTATTATGCCTAAGCAAAATATTTGAACTTTTAAAACACCAGGAATTTATTCGTAGCAAAACTAAGAGCTTCAGGATAAATTTTAAGTGACTATGACATAGATGAGGTAGTGCCAAATATTTTTTCCATTGTGCCCTGCTGATTTGTAATGATTAGTTTGTTCTTTTGCTTGCAAATAAATATTCATGTTCAAGTGAAGGTTGATTTGTAGATCTTGCCAGAAAAGAGTTCAAGAGTTCAGTTATTTCTGTTGCATTGTTCTTCTATTATGTGAAGTAGGCACATGTTCAGGTCTCTTTTCTGTTTGCTGGAAACAGTGATGTCATCTCCTCTTTTTGGAATGTCTACTTGCAAATTGGATAGGCTGCTTAAGATTTTATCTAATGAAATTCAGTTAATAGAAGTTCATTGGCCAGGGATATTAATATATTTTACAGGGGACAAACTTCCAGAAAGCATCAGCCCCCCTCTCTCTTCTTTCTCTCTCTTTCCCTCCCTCCCTCTCTCTTTTTAAGACAGAGACTCAAAGTGTTGCTTGCTTTCAGTTGAAGCTTCAGTCAGAATATAGACTAAAGACTCTTTTGAGACTGTTCCATATAGAGTAGGCACATATGCTTTTAACCAGAAAAATAAAACAGAATGAAGTAAAGCCCATGAGCTTTACTTCAATATTTGTAATCTGAGTATTAAGGGCCACACAGGATGAACTTTGTAATATTTGAAACATGGTTTTTTTTAGGACCGTTGCACTGGCTAACTAACATGGGTTTTCTTGTAAATTTGTTTTTTAATTGTGTTGCTACTAATTTCCCATAAGCCTTAACCTTCAAGAAAAGCCTCTCTTTCAGAAACCAGGACTGGCAGAAAATCGTTGTAGATAAAGTTTTGTTTTTAGCTGTTCTGAAGTCTCCATGAACAAAAGACATGGTCAAGCTCAACCTTGGGAAGTGTTGAGAAGATATCTTACCCATACCTATGTCGATGCTTTTCCTTTGCAAATGTTTCTTTTACTTTTATTCATAATACAATGCTCTTTTCTATGTCTATGATAATGTATTATTGGATGCTTTAGTGATGTCACTGAACAGATGACTATTTCTAAACTAATCAACATTAGCTTTGAAGTTCTTTGTTGTGCTAACTATAAAAATAAATGTAATTCATTTCCCTTTTCATAGAGAGACTCCACTTTATTAGAGTACTCTAATAAATTGCTTTTAAATTATCTTTCAACTTGGTTGCTTATTGGAAAAGTAGACTGAGGCAGAACCAGAGACAACTAGATTGCTGAGGGGAAATATGTTCTTCTGTGAAGCAACTAATTGAAGTGGATCATTCTTTTTGCACAGGACTGTAGGAACTGTAGTTATAAGAAGTGGTACACTGTCAAGCTTTTCTTCAGAAGGGACCAGAGAGGGATTTAATATTCCTTCTGAATTTATTTGTGTTAGATATATATGCAACAACTAGGTGCAGGTCTACAAAAATGTGCTTATCATCATTTTACAAGCAACTGTGCAAAAGGGACCCATTAATTTATTTGAAAATTTGCTTCTATTTTCAATTAGTTTTGTTATGATGTTACATTACTGTTGAATGTAGAGAGGAGTCATTTTTATTCTACACATCACTAAACAGTTGAGGGCAACTTTTTGAAATATTTCAGATAGAGTCTTCTTTGAGGTAATAGTAATTTCCAACTTTGCTCAGTTACAAATTACCACCAAGAACTTACTATTCCGATTAAGATAGCTCTCTTGTCTTGATATCATGCAGTGAAATATTTGTAATTTTCTTTCTTACTCATCAAAGAAGTGGCCCTACCATGCAGGAAATGTCAAGATATAGATATATGTATTTTTTTTCAATTCCTTTTCATTCTGCATACTTAGAAATTTGAATACAGAAGACACATACACACACACTGTATTGTATATTCAATTCACTTGTTCTCAGATTGCTAGACCCCAGATCGTTTAACAAGAAAGAAAGATGAGATTTTGAGGATTGCAGCTGGAATCTTCCACAATATGTGAGATTCATTATTAAGCTATTGACTTGCTCCATATAGTAACATAGGAGGCAGTTAGTTTAATGGGTAAGTAAGACTTTGATAAGTAATGGCTAACCTATATATCTTTTGTTTCTTTTCTGTTTTGTTCAGGCAAGAGCAGGGGTGGGATTCTACCAGTTCGCACCTATTCACTAGAACCGGTTGTTAACATTTTAAACAGTTCGGAGAACTGGTTGTTAGAATAAATTACTGGCCTAATCCTGTAAGGAAGGCAGGAAAGAAACATTCTGGTGTTCCTTACAGAAACTACCTCTCCGTTAACCGTTATTACATTCTTGGCAGGACTAGACTTCCTGTCTCAGGAACTTCTCTGGAGTTTTTTTCCTCTTTTTTGCTGGTAATAGTGTGGAGTGATCATTCAAAGTTACAATGACACTGAAAAAAGTGACTTATGACCATTTTTCACACTTACAACTGTTGCAGCAACCCCACAGTCATGAGAGGCCAGGTGAGGAGATGCGTGCCTCGATGTGAGTGATATTGATTTGGCCACACCCAACCAATAACATGACCACCAAGCCATGTCCACCCAGTCACATGACCACCGAGCCACCCCCACCACCTAAACCACGCCCACAGAATTGCTTGTTAAAAATTTGAATCCCACCCCTGGGCAAGAATTTGTGAATAATGTCTTGATTTCTTTTGTTCACCTGCTTAAGAAACCTTAATGTTCTTAGTGTTAATTTTATGCTAAGAACTACAACAGTTTTTCAGCAGTATTTTTAGAACCATGCCTCTTATTTTCAGCAATGTCCTATAGAAGTGTCCTACAGACCCAAGTATAATGACTATGGTTGGTTTTAGGTGGTGAAGAAAAGTGATAGTTTTAAGTTTAGGAAGAAAACTAATAATTGAAGAAAAATGTGGAGGTGTAGAGGAAAAAAAGGAATAATAAGCTCAGCTAATTTGCTAAGTTTTGTCATAGAAAATCTATTAATCGAAGCAAAAACATTACTCTAAATATTCCTTCTGTTGCATCTGATAAAGCTGACATGGACTACTAATGTTCTTTGAAAATAAGTTGAATGAGAAGAGTATTAAAGATTTGTCACAGGTGTTCTCAAAACAACAGCTATACCCTACTATAGAAGTAGCAGACACTAGCATAATTTCCTTGCCAAACAGTAACAAGACCTCGCAACTTTGCCAAAATGTGATGGATTCAAACTATGCACAATATAATTTACATTGCATTTACATATTTAATCTTTATTTTCCTAAGAGTGTGTTTTCAACTTTATTCATATTAAAGCAATCAATAAGCCAAAATATATGAGTTGGAGTCACTTTCAACACTTCAAGCATAATAGTCTTGTTACGCATCTTTTGAGATGTCCAGTAAATTCAAGATTCTTTTCTTGAATTGTATCTTAAGATCATGCAATACTAATTTAACATTCTTTAGGATCTTAGCCATTGATTTATCAAAACAGGATTCTAGGATATTGATTCAATAATTCAAAAATCTATAGAGATTCTCAATCATCCATGTCATGGTTGGCCCAGGAGGCAACTGGACTTCCTTGTTCTTTTCTTTTGAAGACGTTTCTCTTCTCATCCAAGAAGCTTCTTCAGCTGAAGGATAGTAATATAAATGGAAGGATTTATATTCCTTGCAGACAGCTGGTAAACTGCATTCTTTTAGAAGGTTGTAGAATCTGAGTGGTGCTTCTGGTTCCTGCAGTCTGCAATTTTTCCTCTGGAAATCCATTCCTACTCCCACACCATTCAAAGGCTGTTCCAGAGGTAGTATTCAGCAGGTTCTGACCAGTTCTGGAAAACCAATAGCGGAAATTTTGAGTAGTTTGGAGAACCGGCAAATACCACCTCTGACGGGAGATTTTACAGTATCCTTCCCCTGCTACGCCTACTACAGAGCAGGTAGTAAAAAAAATTGAATTCCACCACTGAGATGTTCATCCCAAATTGTATAGCTAAAATTCTGTAGAGATTCTCAGTCATCCAGGTCATCATTGTCCCAAAGGTGCTTTTTTCAGGAGGCAATTGGACTTTTTTTTTTTTTTTTGATGATGTTTTGCTTCTCATCCAAGAGACAACCATTTTGGGACAACCATGACCTGGATGACTGAGAATCTCTACAGATTTTTAGCTATACAATTTGGGTTTGGGTTGATATGACTAAAATTTGATATCATAATCCTAACATTTACTATGAATGGAATTATTTCTTTGCCTATTAGGAAGCAATATGGAAATTCTCAAGGATGCCTTATTTCCTCTTTTTTTCTTAACTTTTTTTTCTCTGCCAGAGAGAAGTTCCTTGAGAGTGGGCTCCAGCATGAGTCCAAAAGCTCAGAAGATAAAACAACTGGTCCTGGTGACCGATCCAGATTGGATCCTGCAATAAAATTGATCCACAGAACGTTATAATGAAAAAAAAGGAAAAACCTTATTTGAAATATATCTATGTTTTTTCTAGCAGGAATTCGTTGAAATGATTAAAAATATAAATTCTTTCAAAAATAGGTGATTTGAATTCTGAAAGGTTTATACAACCTTCACTTGTATTCTTATTATAAAAATTCTGTATAATACAATATTACTTAAATATTTCAAGGTCACAGAAGGCCAAATAATATTTCCTTTTCTTTTCAAATAAAGAACATCTATGATGACTTTTTAAAAAGATGAAATAGAAAAGAAGTAATAAAAAGTAATGTTCCTTATTTCTCTTTCATTTAATGTATTGATCATAATCTTTATATGATATGTAAGCTTAGCATATAATGACATACTTGATCAATATCTGAAGTGAGTTTTATTAAAGAAATCAGTTTCTTTGTAGATATACATAGAAGGAAAGACCAGAAGTTCCCAAAATGAGATATTAAATTAAGGATTAAAAGAAAGAAAAAAAACGAAAAATGAAAATATATGTGTAATACAAAACAGAGGTGATTTTTAAGTCTGCTTAGCTTTTTCAAGATCAGGTAAGGTCAGCTATATGACTCCTGCTGTGATACTTCATTATGACCTGGTTTTGTTTTCATTCTAATTCCAATAAACACTTCTTAAAAGATGTGCATAAGAAATCTATAAACTATAGCTGCATCAGGAACACATATGTCTCCAAGGAAAGAATGCACAAGCTTCATATTAAATTGTTTATAAAAGAAAGCTGAAAACATGTTGCACTTTGGCTGAAGAATAAAGGAGAAAATAGCTGAAGATGACAGTTGCAGAAGGATTGCTGTCAGCCAACTGGTTATCAGTTTCCCAGCAGCTTTCTAAATGCAGGGAGAAATCTAAAAACAAAAATATGTTAATAAATCTGCCATTATCCATTCATACTTATTAGCATTGGGCTCATATTTCTTTTTTTCTTTTTTTTGGCCAACATACACAATAGGCAAAAAACAAAACAAAACTCCAAACAGTAATAAGTGTTTGATGTGACAGAGCTTTGAAATATCTTATGCATCCATTTCTGGGTTTCTGCTTCTTGTTTTATCTTTCTCGGCATTCTTAATTTATAGCTAGATACTCTTACTAAGACAAAAAATTTTTTTTTAAACAAATTACATATTGTTTTTCTACAGTTCCATTAAATTTAAAACGCAGACATTAACCACTGTTATTTATGTAATATTATTTGGCTAGGAATTGTCCTTTCTTTTTCTTTTTGAAACATTTTGAGGAACAGCATATTTATGTTTGCCTTTTAGACACTTCCTTCCCTTCTGCCTTTTTCTGAAGACCTCAGAGTGAGGTTTTAATTTATGTACTCCCACATAAGAAAATTTCAAGAAATTTCATTGACATTTTTAAGTTACGAAAGAAATGACAAATTGGTAAACTATTAACTCTAGAAAGATCATGAGAAAAATAAGAAAACATGGCCTGCAAACTAGATAAAATTAAAACAAAACAATTGTGGAATTGCTTTAATACTGATGCATCATAACCCAGTGCAATTAAGCATGTTTAAACCTATTGATATAATTAATGCCAAGCACTAGGGAAATAAGGAGTTGCAGGGAGTTCAAATATGTATAAAGATTTATTATAAGCTTAAGGTCTCTACAAGAATCTGAACTACTAATGTTCAAGAAATTAGCAGGAGTTAAGAATAGATAGAATTCAAGGTAGGTTGGACTTCATTTTCATTTTACACATTTCATTTTTTAAAATATATCTTGATTATATATGCATTGATCTGTTAAATGATCACTATTTTCACTATTACTATTGTGAATATCTTACTTGTTTCTTATCCATATTACAGCATATTTTTTCCAAGTTTCAAACTGTATTGGTGGTAAAAGTAAAGATTTCTTAATTTTTGACTTCCTATACTTCTTAGGAAGAGAACTCTCCTAATACTATGGAAATTTAGAACACAATTGTATCATACAATTTCTATGTAGACAATAGTACCATCTTGAAATACAATGTCTTATTTTATTTTATGTGATCATAGAGGTCCAGCCCCTTTTTTATCTTACAAGTTTATTCATCCATTATTCCATTAAGCAGTTCCATTAAACTATGAAGAATGTTTAGTTGGATAAAGTGAAAAGAAGTGAAAATAAACTTTATTACGATTTGCAAAGACTATGCTGTTTTCTATTTGAAGATTCTTAAAAGTAGACATGCATTTTATGTGCATTATTCCAATATGTGCATTTTATTGGTGCTCCTCTAATATGTTTTCTATGCGCATTTCAATAATTCAAGCATTTTATATGCTTATTTTCCTAATATACTTCAATGATGTTTTAGTTGCAAAATATATTTTATAATTCAGAAAAAGATACAAATTTTACCATATAATTGTGTTGTATATTCATGCATATGTCATGACGTGCTAATAGTTTCTCTTGGAGCTCATGACAGTAGAAAGAATATAAATGTATGCCTAAAATGTATAAAATCAGATCTTGTATGCTGGGCAGCAAAGTTCAGAAGAAGTTTTCTACTCATGCAGTTGCATAAAAGATGGAATAGAATTATAAAATGTCTGGTGAGGTGCTAGAGTTCAGAGCTTGTTTTTATATCCACTTTGAAGCTGTCATATATGTTGAGGAATCATTTTACAATTTCTTTGAAGTTTTCTTTCTTTTTGTTTCCTTATCTTACTTTCAAACTACTAGTATTGTTGCTTCTTTTTATTATGCCTATTTTCTTCAATATATAGTGGCCCTGGCTGTTCACTTTTCCCCACCTGAGATGAAAAGTTCAATCTTTATGCCTTCCCTTTAGAACAATTTTGAAATTTGGGAAACCAATATGGTTTCAAAAAGGTTAAGAAAGATGGACCTTTATACACACCCTTTCGCCACTTCCTTGCTAGCTGTTGTGTGAAGCAAGCTATTCTTCATCAGAGAATAAGAACCACAGTAGAAATGCGTGAAAACTTATCTACATAGCACCAGTATTGAGTAGGTTGTAAAGAACAATATCCTGTTAAAGGACAATATTCATTTTTTTAAAAATAAGGTTTAGAAAGCACATAGAGCATGGTTCTGTAATTAAGTAATATTTTGCACCTCTGTATATCTTTTTTCCTCAATTCCTATTCCCAACATCAAATCTGTTATTTGTATCTATTTGTGCATTGGGAACACAAGGCAGATGGCAATTGATCTGTTCCGTGTTATATGATAAATGAGAAAAGAGAATTTATTTATTCATTGTGTTTACATAGCTGCCTATATCACAAAATGTGACTTTGGACAGTGTACAGTATAGGCTTAGAACAGAGTCGGCAGCAACATTATGAGCGACTTCCAGATTTTTCTTTTCCTTTACAGCTCTTGGCTTGATCCAGTCCTTTTTCAGACTTGATTTCTCTTTTGCTGGCTTCTTTCCTAATCAAATATTTGATCCCATTCTATTCATTTTTTTAAGAGAAGGATTATGCTGAAAAGAGAGAGAGAATGCTTTCTATCAATTATTTCCAACATTCTAGTGGGTTGGAAATAACAATAACAATTAAAAAAATGTTCTGCTAGGCTTTGGTTCTGGATTGGTTCTTGTGTTCATTTGATCTATCTCCTACCAAGTTACTGTAGTCATTAACAAATTAGGCTCCCAACAAGCCTATTAACATTTGTGATCCTCAATAGCCTTTTGGAATGCAAACCAACAGCAGGGCCTTCACTCATTTCTATTCCCCCCTTCCCATGGTTCCAATTGCTTGGCAGATTTGTTTTCTAAAACAGTGACTGCTACAAATAGCAAATATTTTCTGGGCAAGTGGGGGGGGGGGTGAGAGTGGCAGATGGTAGGACATGGGAATACATTTTTTTTTTTGCATTTTAAGTGTTGATATGAAAGATTACTGATTTTTTAAATATATAAATATAAGCATTTTTAATATTTAATGCAGGTTCTTTTGCCTTCAGTCACCACAAGCACTTGCATTTTTATGCTGACATATATGCACATTAAAGTGTGTGTGTGTGTGTGTGTGTGTGTGTGTGTATTCTACTATGCCAGAGATTTAGACATTTAGAAATATATAAATCACTTAGCAGTGTTTCCATAGCTACTGATATCCTACCAGCTATATCCTACCAGCTAGGCACAGCCATTTTCAACAAACGGATGAACATAAAATAAGTGCCTAAGTTTGGAATTTTTTTTTAAATCAATGTGCAATAGACATTTAATGGTGTTTCATTTTTAATAAGCCCATTACAGACCTTGCACCAATGTTTTTTTTTTTTGGAGGGGGGGGGGAGGGGGGATACCAAAATGGGTTGTATTGAAACTTTAAGCAATGCTTCTACATGGAATAAAGGCTACATTCGGAGTATATTTTCAGAAGACTTCGGATTAGACAAAAGGCCTTTTGATTTCAGTACCTGTTAGTTAAATCCAGGCTAAATTATTATTTTATGCCTTCTTCATTTTCACCAAAAGTGTCATTGACAGCTAAATCTAACATGAATTCATCTTGTTAATAGAGGTTACTGTTTATCTCTCTCTGTCTCTCTTTCTCTCCCTCCCCCATATGGGGAATAGGAATAGCTACATCATCAATTAATTAGAAATCTATCTTGCAACACAAATATAGTCTAACAGTGGGTTTTTACTTATTTGTACTTATCTGGTGAAATTTTTTACTTATTTTCACTAGTTGAACCCTGAATTTGAAACCAACTGAAATTAAGAATTATTGAAAAATTTAATGTTAATGTTTTTTGCATTAGGCATAATCTGGAATGCTGAATTTGTATTTAGATGTAATGCAGATATCAATCATATTGCATAGTAAAGATTGCAATCATTTATGTCTGTGTGGGGGTGTTGAACTGTATAAAACATCTAAAAATCTCATTCACTTGTTTGTTCAATCAATCAATCAATTTATGTGGTTGCCACCTCAGGTTAATGACTTTGGGCTAACAATGAATGACTCTGGGCTAACAATGATGTGTGTGTGTGTAAAACAATTAAACACATAAAACAGCAGAGTAATGAAACAGATCTATCCATAACGATTAACATAGCCAATACATGTATTCACCTGTATCCTTTACAAAACCATGTATTTTAGATCTTATGGAAGACTTACAAAATTGAGGTCAATCTGATGTCTGGGGCATAATATTCCAAAGGGTAATGCCATGGCAGGAAATGTTTTCTCCTAAGACTCATCAAATGACACTTCTTAATGGACAAAATTCAGATAATGCCTCCTCTTCCAGATTCAGTGGATGCGTAGACATGATCAGTAAAGACTGTCCCTCAAGTAACCTGGCCTCATTCCATGAAAGGCTTTATATGTTACCCACATCTTCAATTATACCTGGAATCAAACTAACAACCACTGCAATTTGCACAGCATAGGTGCACCAATCAACTGCCTGTAGCAACTGAAGCTTCAATATGCTCTTCAAGAGTAGCCCATGTACAAAATATTGCACTAGTCCATTTGGGAGAGCATGAGTGATTGTGAGCAACACTTTCCATTTTAGGATAAGGCAAAGCAGATGCACAATATGAAGTTGGACAAAAAATATATTGGCCAAAACTGCCAACTGTCTTTCAAACAGGAGTTGTGAGTCCAGAAGGACACCAAATTGTGCATCTGGTTCTATTTCATATTTTTCCATATCCAGCACCCAGATTGTGTACTGGTTCTGTTTGAACTATTCAGAAATAGAAAATCCTCAGAACCGAAGAGCCCTGGGATCCAAAGCCAGTCTTGCTAATGTTGAACTGAAACCTATTGTATTCCATCCAAACCCCCACACCTTTCAGAAACTGTGACATTACCTCCATAGCCCATAGTTTGAGACATATACCTAATGATAGCACAGTGATAATACTTTGTCCATGTTGTGAGATAAATTCAGCCTGTGGCCTCATGTAAATGTTGAACAGGAGAGGGAAGACAATAGAATCTGTGGCATCCCACAATGCAGGTACCATGGGCTGAATCTGTCTTGCCCTATCAAAACAGACTGGAATCTTCCCCAAAGAAAGGAAGAAAACCAGTGCAATATAATGCCAGTCACACACAATTCTAAGAGTCAATCCAGAAGAATACTGCAGAGGTTAAGAATATAGATGAATATACTACCCCCTCCCATCCCATTCCCACCAGAGCTCATCTACAACAAAGATCAGTGCCATTTTGGTCCCAAGTCTAAGTCCTGACTGATAAGGGTCCACATAATCTATTTTTGGGGGGGAGTTATTACTAATATTTAACCATGAATCTCCATACCACTGTCTTTAAGTAATTGCCTTATTCATGCTGAAATGACCGCATGCAAATAAAGCTGTGATTGCAAAATAATAATTCATCCATTATTAATCTTCATTGTTTTCCATGTATTTGTAATAGTGATTTTATTCCTTGAATCATGCTGTATTTTTACATGATGTACCTTTTTTAGCCTGTTGTTGCCTGTTTAGCCAAATTGTTGGTAACGTGGTAACATCGTGGTAACATCATTGTTTCTTTGTTTGTTCATCACATTTCTATACTGCTCATCACACTTATATGCTCTGTGCATCATCAGTTACCTCGTTGGGTAATGAAATGTCTCCAAGGAAACAGTCAAGCTCAGACAGCACCAAGGACTCCATGAGACATACAGTTGGGGGAAAAAGTGAAAAAATGCAGAGTTCTATTTTAGATTAAGCTTACCAAAAACAAATTAAACAAAGACAAATAAAAAAAATCCTCACAAAAATTGTTCCTAAAAATAAAATAAGTGTCCCTCAACTGTCAAAATGTTGTCCTTCCCTAAAATACTAAACACTTTTAGAATTCATTATATCAATAAAAACCTTTTAGATTGAGTGAGATGACTTCTAATTACATTTGTATTTATTACCATTTTTGATGGCAATGCCCATTAAGTAATTCATTTTGACTGAAAGTTTTGAGTAATGGAGGAAATTACTGAACAGTCCTTGGTACTTAGTCATACTGTAGCTTTATTGTCAATATTTCCCAAGGCTGGAATGCAAGAAATTACATTTACATTTTTTTTCCTGTTAGCTACCAAATCAAGGACTGAATCAGTAAAATGCTGGGAAAAAAAACCTTAAAGTACAGCTTTCTTTGGTTTAATGGTATTTTACAATGTTAGAGATTGCCTTGGTTGAAGAAACTTGAAAGCTGTCAAAATGTAAACATTATTTAAATTTGGTCATCGCATTTGGTTACCTTAATAACATATTTTTATTAGATTTTGATCTATACAAGATGAAAATTTTAAATGTGCTTCAGGGAAATGAAATATACTTTTACATAGTTTAAATAATTCGTTGGAAACAGAATTCAGAAATGTGTGTTTTGACAGAATTTTGTTTTAAAAATATATAAACCTCCAAACTGTTAATGAAAATAGTAAAAATAGTAGACAATGGACAAAGAAAATAAATATAAATATACTGGGAACCAGCAATTACTGCATACATCCTTACTAATAAACTAAATTTTGGACAAAAACAGATAAAGAGGTGATATTATCATTATGTTTCAAATTCAAATGACAGCTCTTTGTGTGTGTGTTTTTAACTGGAAGAAAACTACTGTAAATTATTGTAAACTTGGAAATACAGATAATCCTCGACTTACGACCACAATTGAGCCCAATTTTTTTGTTGCTAAGCGAGATAGTTGTTAAGTGAGTTTTGCTCCATTTACAGACTTTTCTTGCATAGTTGCTAATTGAATCACTAAGTTGTTAGATTAGTGAAATGGTTGTTAAGTGAATCTGGCTTCCCCATTAATTTTGCTTTCTAGAAGATCACAAAAAAGGATCCATGACCCGGGACAACCATCATAAAGATAAACCAGTTGTCGAGCATCTCAGTGTAAATCATGTGACCATGTGGATGCTATAATAGTCTCTACTCTCATACAGTTCTTTCTCTCTCTATCTCTTTCTCTCTCTCTCCCTCCCTTCCTCCTTCTCTCCCCCCCCCTCTCTCTTTCTCCCCTTCTCTTTCTTTTTTTTCCTTCTATAAATTGTTACATAAATTGTAGTATGGAGAACAACTCTGATCTAATTCAGACTGATTTTCTTCTGGCAATTGATTCAACAATTTAGTATAAAACAAATGTTAGGAGAAACATTATGCTGTGTGTGTGTGTGTGTGTGTGTGTGTGTGTGTGTGTGTGTATTTATCCTGCAACATAGCACAATAGCATCAGGAGAATGGTGAAGAGAAAAAAAAAGAGATCAACATTGATCATTTTTTAATTTAAACAGTCTTTCTCTGTAGCAAAAGTTTTATGCCTATAATGGTAAATATAGGCAAGACAAAAATATCTAATTTATGAAGAGGGATTCCTTAATTATACTTTAGTGGACAGGTTCTGAAAACTGTTCATGATTATGTACAAATATATAATCATGTTCAGCCATAGTGAATAAAAAATGAACTTGCAAAAGCCATGTTAGAAAACTAAATGAAACAGTCTTCTTTAATTACACTGAAACACTTATTAGGCTAATCGAAACACTGTTATATTGGTTCTATCAATTAGATACAACCTGCATCTTTCTATTCACAATTTAAATTTTATAATCTGTTCCATTATTGTAAAACATACATGGATAATCAGTGTAATAACAGGCCTCCATTCCAATAATGTGGAATTTTTTCCAGAACAGATAACCAAAATGTTTTATGGTTTTGATATCATGCTACTTTGAATAAACTAAAAACAAGCAACTCTGAGTAGTGTCTGAGTACCAACTGTCCAGAACTCAGTATTTCATTTCATAACTGAATAAATCTTAACACTGATTCTCTTTAAATTTATCAACAAATATTTTCCCGTATAATAATGAGAAAATATAAGTAAGTGAGAGAATGGAAAAAGGCTACAGTGAGTAACAAAGTACTGTAAATGTCGATAGATATTTCATGCAACAAAAGCACATATTTTCAATAGCAAATAGTGAAATGTTGTGTCATATGAGATGAAAAGAGACAAATGATACAATGAAGCTTGCTTCTATGATTCTCTAATTTATTACAGTGAATTATTACCTCCTAGCTATATAGTTTTCTTGTCATGAATATTGCTCAAGTGAATATGTGGCTGTGTCAACTGTGATATTCTGTCATTCAATAATTAGGTTCACATTTATTAATTTTCACAAGCAATTTGATCTAAATATTATGGGCTTTCATCTCCTAACTATTTTATTAAGGGAGGCCTGGCCAGCCTTATTGTAGCTTGAAGCTATATTTTATGTGATTCTAGGCTCATTTCACTATAAGTTTAAGTCAGCATCCAAAGATATGTTTTATCAATCCATAATTCTCTCTTGTGGACAATAGTTCTTGGCCCCTTTGTATAATTTCTTTCCTAGAATTTTCTTGGATAGAATAACAAGATACAGAAATTGTGTAGAACATGAGTTTTAAAAACAGTTGTATAATTCTTCCACTGGGAAGACAATGATTGAAGTCGACTTTTTTATGTTTTATATTTCATGAGTTTTTAATCTTATTTCTGTATTAGGGTTTTTTGTACAAACCGGTTATTTTTAAATTAAACAAATTACTGCAAAATGTTATAGGTTTTAATAACTTTTTTTAAAAAAATATTTTTATTAAAAGTCAAAGTACAATAATAAAAGATAACAAAAAACTAACAGGAAAAACAAAAACAAACACTTTCCATCTTTATCACAAGTGTAAACAATTTCACTGTCTCTTCACTTTCTAACCACAGTGGTTAGAATGCAGTATTGCAAGCTGACTCTGCCGACTGCCAGGAGTTTGATCCTGATTGGCTCAGCCTTCCATTCTTCCGAGGTTAGTAAAATGAAGATCTAGATTGTTGAAGGCCATATGCTGACTCTAAATTGCTTAGAGAGGGCTGTAAAAAACACTATGAAGTGGTATAATATAAGTCTAAGTGTTCTTAGTTAATAAGCATAAAACTCTTCAGTCTGTAAGTCAGCTCTTGTGATCATAGGATAGAAAACAAAATAATTATATTATAGAAAGTTTGAAAAGGATGTAAAGGAAGCATATAATATTTATGTTTCAAATCATAGAAGCATAATACCTCCTGAGTTAGATTGATTTGGAATTTGATTGCCTATATGAATTGAGCACGGAATATTTGTCGAAAAGCATTAAATATGTTCATTGGAACAGACAGCAAGAATTATAATGTCTAAGAGACTCAGAGGGAGTATAAAGTGATTATGTCTAAGTTTATGGAGTTTATATACTAACATCTACATTGAGCAGATGGATAAGATTTTTAACTGGAATAAACTTTCCAAAAACATTGGATACCATTTCAGCAAATTTAGCCACATTTTAAAGTTTAAATGAAATATTAATACTATTAAAATAGTGAAATTCAGAAAGGCCTTCAGGCCAGACCAGATTTCTATTCAGTGGTAGAAAAATAAAAGGATTCCAATTTAGTTAAGATATATAAAATACATAGTTGATGTGGATGTGAAAGTAGATTAAAGCCAGTTTGGAACAGTGTTTAAGTTATCAAAATTAAAATCAAGTTAACTGTGATTTCTAGGCCCTCCTTACATGGAAAACCTGCTGGATGATTTTGTGCAAAATCTTTTTTCCTAACCCTTGAAAATGGGCAATGGCAAATCACTTGCAAAATTGCTGTTAAAAAAAAACTGCATGTACTTGTCCAGGCAGTTACCAGGAGTCAAGACTGACTTGAAGACACACGAGCACTTGAATGCACACATATATCTAGACACGAAGATAATGAGGCCCCACCTGCTGTAAATGAGGTTGACATTATGATCATTTTGGAAGCATAAAAGGACCTACAAATTGTACAAATCATCATCCAATATCCCCATTAAATGCTAAGATACCAATAGCTGCTTTAGTATGATAACATTCTAAGGTAATCAATAATTCATCCAGCAAAACAATGATCACTCGATCAGTTGATACACTGCAGTAAATCCAGGCATTTCACTAGAAACACTAATCAAGAAGCTAAAACGTAGACAATTTGTACCATAGTGCAGAAGTACAGCCAGTCCTGTTACTTGGAAAAACTTGAGGAAATTGCAAAAGAGGACCTCAAAAGACAAGATGGCTATATACAATCAGTGATGACACAAACATGGGTTTACAAAAACTCAGCAAAGCAAGTTTCTGGTAGACAAACTTGGCAAACTGTTTTCCATTGGATAAAGATACATTGAAAGCATTCTAATTACCTTCAAGAATAAATATAATTGGACATGAAAATCAAATGTTTTCTTTTATCCTTGTGTCAGGATTAGAAACCTATTATTATAATGTTAGTGAACTGCATGAAGAGGAACTGCTAACCTTCAACATGTCTTCTGTTATTCTGTGTACAAGACATCATCAAACAAACAAAGGCTTTAATAAGATTTTTGGTGATCTTGATGCTTTGAATGGGGGGATGTTCTTTATGCCCTATCTTCATCCTCATATAGAGAGGGAACCGTTTTTCCTGCTGTTAATTCCCCAAGCGGTGTTGTTGCTTTCCTGCTAGCAATGGAATTGCTGTGAAATTTTAGGGCTTCGGCTTTTAAGTTTTGACAGCTCTCACCATGGTGACATAAGTATTTTCCGTGGTTTAAATGGATAACTTTTTGAAACTTCACTTAAAGGAAATGAAGATTTTATAGTGAGACAGAAAATAAATAATTCTGCCTTGTTTTCAATGATAAAATGTGGGTAGTGTGATGCTGTACCATGTCTGTGTTTCAGTGTATGCTTTTTTATTCAGCTATTTTGGGTTTTTTTTGCTTAGAAACAACAAAATGCAATGAAGTGAAATCTGAAACAACATGCTATTGAAGCATTTTCATTTATTTTCTAAACCAGAGATGTTAATCCATATCTTAACAGGAATCTAATCTATCAATCCAATTGCTGTTTATATTTTAGTGGTTCATTAAAAACTACAATTAAAGGAACTGAGGAATTACGTATGCCTGAGATGAAGTATTCTGTGAGCATCGGAATAAAGTTACATTGTACTGTATTTGCATTTGTTCTCAAAGCTTGGTTTGGTCATAAGGCCAGGTTATCAAACTCTCAGTCTGTGGCCACAACCACACCCAGTTTATCAAAGGATAAACTTGCCAGGGATTGGAGTATTGGATTATTTATTTATTATTTGTTTGTTTATATCCATTTTTAATCCATTTTACCAAGGAACTGTTGGATTTATTTAAAATCCTCAAAAGCCTTTGGTTACTAATAATAGTGTTCAATTTTTTTGCAATCTATTTATTTCTACTTAAGGGAAGATCATTATGGGATCAAATGATGAATAAAAAGTAATTCAGGTATTAAACACAATTATCTGTTATAATATTAACTGCTATATCAATCTTTGACCTCAAACAAAAATCCAATTTCCAATAGGATTGACAATTACATTGGCATATTGTTGTGTTCTTTTCATTAAATTCTTAATGATCTGCTTGTCTTTTTAGTAGAGGAGATAGTTCCCTCAAAAGGATACAGGGTCAGTACAGGCCCCCAGACCAGTTTTCGAAGGCAGGTCATCATTTCTTCTCATTTAGCTCAGCCGCAAGGCAACCACTATCTGCTTTTTTTTCCTGCTATTTATCAAAAATAATGTTTTCTAACTTTGGATCAGTTCAGGTGAGGTGATCAGGTTCATTTATTGTAATTTATTCATTATATGAAAACATCTTTACTTCATTTGACCATTGTGTACTGAGAATACCCTTTCCCCTCTGTCAGTGGTTGCTCCCTGCATGCCATTCTTTCACTACTGGAGAGATGGAAAGATTGTTCACTGGGGGAACATGAAACAACATGTATTTCTTTTTAGTAAGTTCACAAAGAAACCTAAGAAAAGATGTGTAATGGGATATGTGGATGACCTTGTGGGATGAAAGAAACACAGTATCTATCTGGCCCTTAGGAAGAAGACCAGAGTCACTTAATGGTCAGAGAAAGAAATTTAGGAAGGACCCATCCTAACTGATCAGACATATAAAAGTGACAATGAGAAGTTTGAGGGTGGAGGTTTGTTCTCCGAGCTTATGGACTGGTTTCCAATGTTTCATTATCAAGCTAGGTAACATCTTCAGCAGAATTTAGGGTATGTCAGTGTCTGCTTATAAGGGCTTTATATGGTCAGTAGGTCTTGTGATGGTGAAGTCACATCAGGTGAAGGTCACAATGAGAAGTTTGTATCTTCAAACTTCCAAGATTCTATTAATGTAGCCTTATAATAAAATAACTTGTAAGTCACCTAGAGCTACCTTGTAGAGGAGAAGGGTGGCATAAAAAAGTAAGTATGTAAGTAAGTAAATAAGTAAGTAAGTAAGTAAGTAAGTAAGTAAATAAGTAACTAACTAACTAAATAAAAAATAAATAAATAAATAAATAAATAAATAAATAAATAAATAAATAAATAAATAAGATTTAGTTTACCTAGTATATTTCTTGTCTGGCTTACCCAGTAAAGCGACCAAATATGCTGTTTTTACACATTCATAGATAGAATCTATCAGCATAGATACTTTTTAAAATATATATATATATATATAAAACACAACAAATTTAAATTTAAAAATTAAAAGCGGGCCTCGATCTGCCCAATTTATATGTCTGTGACTGTGTATTTCAATAAATTAATCAATAAACATACTCAGGAATATTCTCAGCCATCACTCAAAAAGTGGGAGACATGAAGAGTTTTGGTTTTTACTTGCTTCAATGTGTATGATAGTTGATCCACATACAGAAAAAAATCATGAAACAAAGTCCTCCTTTTCAGTGAAAACTGCACATGAAGAATCATAAGTGTTCCAAAGAATTTTTTTTTAAAGGAAGCAGCACACAATATATAATTAGCAAGCTTTGATACCACCTATCAATTTAATCATTCTAAACCTTAACTTTAAAATTAATTCCACATTAATGTATGCATTGTCCTACCAACTTTAGAATCCAGTTGTGGGCTTTGGGGGTGAGGTTGAGGAAGATATTACATTGCCTTCATGGAGTGGTTGCCTCCTTATCTGATTAGCTGTTGCATGTGGGAGTCCGTGGCATGTATCTTCTTATCTTCTTAAAGGAAAGTGCTTCAAGAGCACTCTCTATTACAGGGGTGTCAAACTCAATTTCATTGAGGGCCACATCAGTGTTCTGTTTGACATTAGGAGCTGGGTAAGCATGACTAGCTTGATGTCACTCATGTGACATCAACTGCGTTCTCTTCGCTGATGATGTAGGTTCAATATCACAGACAATACTGCTACCCTTCAAAAAGATCTTGACTGTGTATCAAAATGGTCAAACAAATGGCAACTTCAAATCTCAACAAATATATGCTCTGTCTTACATATTGTCAAAAAAAAATCAGAAATTAAAATACAAGCTGAAAAGTCAAGACCTTGTTGATGATCCAAGCTCTGTAAAGGACATTGGAATACTCATCTCTAATGATCTAATAATGCTAGAGCCCACTGTAACTACATAGCCAAAAAGGCATTAAGAGTTGTTAACCTAATCCTATGTAGCTTTTTCTCTGGTAATATCACACTACTAACTAGAGCATACAAAACATTTGCTAGACCAATACTTGAATACAGCTCATCAGTCTGGAACTCACATTGCGTATCTGATATTAGCACATTTGAGAAAGTCCAGAAATATTTCACAAGAAGAGTTCTCCACTCCTCTACTCATTGCAGAATACCTTATACCACCAGACTTGAAATTCTAGACCCACAAAACCTAGAACTATGCCGCCTTCGGTCCGATCTAAGTATAGTATATATAATCATACATTGCAATGTCCTACTTGTCAATGAATACTTCAGCTTCAAGCATAACAATACAAGAGCAAACAATAGATACAAACTCAAGGTTAATCGCACCAAACTTGATTGCAGGAAATATGACTTCAGCAACAGAGTGATCAATATCTGGAATACTCTACCTGACTCTGTGGTTTCTTCCCCAAACCCTAAAGACTTTAATCTTAGATTTTCTACTACTGACCTCATCCCTTTCCTAAGAGGTCTGTAGGGAGCGTGCATAAGTGCACCAACGTGCTTACCGTCCCTGTCCTATTGTTTCTTTTATTTTTCTTATATGTATCCATGTATTCATAACTATGTTTATTCTTATACCTATTATCTTGTAACAATTGATAAACCAAAATAAATAAATAAATAAATAAATAAATAAATAAATAAATAAATAAATAAATAAATAAATGTCAGGGGTACCTGCAGTGGCCCGAAAAACAGCAAAAACAGAGCTCGGGAGGGCTGTGTGAGGCCCTTTCACTGGCAAAGGCATCATGGGCTGGTCCTTCACTATTTCCAGAGCGGCACTGTGGACCAGCTCTAAGCATCACATGGGCTGGATTCACCCATGGGCCTTGAGTTTGACACCTCTGCTCTATTATATCTGCCTGAAGAAATAACTGTAAAAAAAACATACTCAAGGCATTGTAGGACTGTACAATATGGATCTGTCCAAATTGTTTTACCTTTTGAATTTTTAATTTCAGACAAGCTAATGCCTTCAAAGACAACTGAGATATGTGTTTAGTGCTTAGATAGAGCTTTCCCTGTTAACAATTCGTTATCAGCAAGCTATATAGGAGTTCCTATTAAGATAGCATGTAGGATTGGCTGACAGAATAGCAAAACAGCTAATGAAAAGTTTGAATATTATCTATTGACAAAGTGACAGGGAAAAAAATTCTTTTTCTATATGTGTCGTTTTTACTGCTCCAGGAGTATTAAACAAAACAGAAGAATCCACAAGGCAGGCCCTGTGATAAACACAATCTAGACAGAACAGGGGTGGGGAACCTTGTTAAGAGGAGGAAGTTTAAATCCTGGAAGAATTTCTTAAACTGGCTTCATTTCCAATAAGTTGCATGAGAATTGAGAAGCTTAGTGTCTAAAAGCTCTTGGACTTTTGTTAAAAGTAGTAATAAATATATGACTTTAGATCCTGGAGAAGAGTTAGATATTGAGATCTTGAAAGAGGGGAAAGTTCAAATAAACTGAATACTATTCAGCTTAATCTCTTTATATGATTTTTCAATGCTTAACAGAGTAATTGGTGTTCAGTATTGACTCTTGAACATTTTAGTGTGAATCTGGTATTTGTAATATTTGAGGGACACTGCAAAGACATTTTACTAAATTTGAATGCTTACAAAAATGTTTTTGATAATTCCATACTGGCTCTTTTCCTCTTGATGCAGTCCCTAATAATAGTACCCTAATTTTCATTAAAGTTCTTTATATGCTTTTTCTGGTCATTCTGCCCCCATGTTTTGAAATGCTTAATGAAAACGGCAAAACTCTACATAAACTGTTTATTGCTTCAACAATAAATGTGCCGAATGGCAGAAGCTGATGAACTAAACCTTGTCTTGAAGGTCTCTTAAAAAAAAAACCCCAGAGCTGCAAGAATAGCATTTCCTTTCACAATTTATACAATATGTCAACAAAATGATATGTTTTGCCAACTAACCTGTACATGCTTAAATTGCTAAACATAAGCTAGCACTTCTGATGCTGGATATAGCACCAAGAACCTTGTTTGAAATGTCATGTTATGTAATTGGTTGAATAAAAAAATGTGTATCTCATTACATATAATGATCTCCTAGAAACTTCTAGGAGATTCTCCTAGAATCCCATAGGAATGATTCTTCTTATTAATTCAAAATTCCCAATCCAGATCCAAATTCCAATGGATCCTTAATCCTTTTTTAACTCTTCAAAATAATTTTCCAACATTTTTCTAAATAATACACACACACACACACACACCAACTTTCTCTAAGAAGATGGTAACTTGTCTGAGGGATGCAGTGAAATCTGGCCAATTCAAAGGGTTTTAATCTTCCCAATACAATTTTTAAAAATCCAGAAAGTGATTAAGAACAAGGTTCAGTTTAGCTCTGTGCTTAAAAGGCTGCATTATGAGTATGAGCTTAACAGAATCCTCAACTCCCATCCAATTAACTCATGGTCTGACTAAAAAAATGCATAGTTCCTGTGGTCTACTCATAAGTGTTTGTTTGGAATTACATGGGTTACCTCAACAATCTTTATTTTCTCCAGAAGGATTTCAGTGGTCCAGATCCAGCATCCTACTGCAATTCTCCTCATAAATGCAGTCCCACTACTAGGAGCATGTCAATTCACCATGGCAATTCATTAGAATTCTCCTTGGTATCAGCTTTTGATGTCAGTTCTTCAGATAACAAATAATTCAAAACTGTGGTAGTCTGTACAATGCAAGCATTGCATAGAAAGAATCAAGATTACAAGTCTCCTTTTTTACTTTTTTCTTTAAAATTGCAATTCAAAAATCTTTGGAGAAAAAGAAAACAAAATTTATATATATATGGCCAGATATTGTTGAACTATACTTACCATAGACCCTGTTTTCACAAATCCACCACCAACTTTCAAATCTCTCATTCTCCCCTCTGCATCTCAAACACAAACATACACTTCTGTAGAATAATCTCTCTGTTCTTCTGACTTGTGAAACTATCATATCCAGTTTTTTTTTACCCCAAATAGTTACAAAGCTTTGTACATTCTACTGCATCTGCAAAAACAAATATAATCCATGATAAAAACATTCTTGTTAGAGATAGTATATATTGCTTCTCAACATGTGAGCCTCAAAGGATTGTTCACATCTGCTCTCTTATCCCTCAGGAGTAGCATACTCCTGGGATTTTCTTAGTTGCTATTAAAGTATAGCATCAAAAGCATTTTTAAAAGAAATAAAAATTCAATACTGGACAGACCAGATCTCCTTCAGTAGCATTTTATTACTATTTTGTCATTTAAATTATACTTTTATTTAGTTTTAGGAGACCTGAAAAGCCACACTTCCAAATAACCAAGTACCTCTCTCTCCTCTATGATAATTTTTTGGATTTTGGATTTTTTTTTTAAAAAAAGTGTTATTTTTCCAGTCATCTTTATAAATTTATTCTCCCATGTTTCAGAGTTTTATGCAGGTGACATTATATACATAACTAAATGAATAAAATCCATATCAGAGGTTGAAAGTTCTCTCCCTTGTTTTAAATTTTATTTTGTTCCTGCATTATTGAAGAAGGCCAAATAATGATAGTTAATTGTTGCATGCTGTTGCTATGAATAATAGAGTAATCTATCACCATTCAAATGTTCAATCTTTTCCCTATCATAATGTACAAAAGCTAGAAGTTTCAGTAGCTCTGGGTTCATCTTCAGGCTAACATGGTCACAGCTTTGGAAGTACAAATAATTGATAATATTTGACAGATACCACAGCTGTGTGAGACTCTACTTCCTATTATTAGTTCCTTTTATTTTTCTCCCTATCCACCCTTTTATGACTGCAACTTTTCATTCCTGAAGCAAGTCAAACTCTGAATTATGACTAGAGCTCATTTAGCTGACAGTAGCAGTATCCATTAAATTTAAGGCAGAGACCTGTTTCTTTGCTGTTGGTTTTCTTGAAGCTGTTCACAATGTAACGTGACAAAATGTAGCATTATACAGAAACTGGACACACAGAGTGATGTCACATATGAACAATAGAATGCTATATTAACACTCCAAGTAAAGTAGTCCCATTATATTTATACATGAAATCTCAATTTTGGCTGCAGGCTTAGTGATGAGAGAGGCAAATAACGGATTACTTTCTTTTGAAGAAATTTGGAATTGATATAATTGATAGAGGCTAATAGGAAGAAATTAGTCTCTGAATTTATCTGGAAATATCATGTTCATGTGTGAATTAGTTTGAAACTATGACCATAACTTTTCTTCTCTTGTTTTCCTCAGTTTTATCAAATGCTTCATTGAAAGTCCATTAACAATATGTGAAGCCTGAAGCTTTAAACTGTGGTAAGGAAGCCCTCTTCACAGAGCTTTGTCTTTCTAGCCCAAGGATCTCATTCATTTCATCATGCCTAGTAGACTATCTCTAAGTCCTGTGACAAAGGGGAAACAACAAATGCTCATTTGCACAGCTGATCCAAAAATTAAGATTCATATTCATGGCAAGTACAACTTGCATCAAGGTCTAAAAAGGGAGACAGCACCAGGTGTGCTTGAATAAATGAAGTGCAGGTGATATCATTTCTGAATATTGGATTCAACAGGGAACATACATTTTTTCATGACCTAGGCTCCAGTGAAGAGTCTAAACAGAGAAACATTTTCATCAATGTTGCAAATACTGAACAGAAAGTAGGGCCAAATAAATTTTCAACCATCATTTCTGCAAATGGATATCATCTGGAAAACTTTAACTTCATACCACAAGAAAGCTAAGGATAAAAGCCAAAACTACAATGGGGGGAAAGAGTCCAAAATTATTTCTTTTTCTAATCTGTACATGTTCATGTTCTAATCTGTACATGTTCATGATGAGCTGATTCAAGACCTTCATGAAGTTCAAGTCTTATTCATAATGGTTTTGTCTGATGTTGGCATTTTTTTTTTTTTTGGCTATTTTAAACATTCTGCCATTCTTGTATTTTTTTTCTTGCAAAAACAAGGACTTTGAATTGGGGTCTGAGTAGGGTTAAAAGGGTTAAGAAAGGCAATTGTTATCATCATACAAATGTTATGAATTAGTATCATGACATGGCTGATACAAATTACAAAATGTACGTTATTTGCATGATATATGTGAAGTAATCATGGCTTACAATCGGGTGGGATTCAAATTTTTTAACATCCGGTTCTGTGGGCATGGCCTATTTTGTGGGTGTGGCTTGGTGGTCATGTGGCTGGGTTGGTGTGGCTTGCTGACTGGGGAGGTGACTTGGTGGTCATGTGACTGGGTGGGTGTGGCTTGTACATAAATATTGTAAATATTGTATTGTATTTAATATATATATATATATATATATATATATATATATATATATATATATATATATATATATATATATACAGTGGGGCAAAGAAGTCTTTAGTCAGCCACCAATTGTGCAAGTTCTCCCACTTAAAAAGATGAGAGAAGCCTGTAATTGTCATCATAGGTATACCTTACCTATGAGAGACAAAATGTGAAAACAAATCCGGCCATCACATTGTCTGATTTGGAAAGAATTTATTTGCAAATTATGGTGGAAAATAAGTATTTGGTCACCTACATACAAGTAAGATTGCTGGCTCTCACAGACCTGTAACTTCTTCTTTAAGAGGCTCCTCTGTCCTCCACTCATTACCTGTATTAATGGCACCTGTTTGAACTTGTTATCACTATAAAAGACACCTGTCCACAACCTCAAACAGTCACACTCCCAACTCCACTATGGTGAAGACCAAAGAGCTGTCGAAGGACACCAGAAACAAAATTGTAGACCTGCACCAGGCTAGGAAGACTGAAACTGTCATAGGCAAGCAGCTTGGTGTGAAGAAATCAACTGTGAGAGCAATAATTAGAAAATGGAAGACATACAAGACCACTGATAATCTTTCTCGATCTGGGGTCCACGCAAGATCTCACCCCGTGGGGTCAAAATGAACACAAGAATGGCGAGCAAAAACCCCAGAACTACACAGGGGGACCTAGTGAATGACCTGCAGAGAGCTGGGACCAGTGTAACAAAGGCTACTGTCAGTAACACATTATGCCGCCAGGGACTCAGATCCTGCAGTGCCAGATGTGTCCCCCTGCTTAAGCCAGTACATGTCTGGGCCCGTCTGAAGTTTGCTAGAGAGCATTTTGATGATCCAGAAGAGGATTTGAGAGAATGTCATATGGTTAGATGAAACCAAAGTAGAACTGTTTGGTAGAAACACAACTCGTCGTGTTTGGAGGACAGAGAATGCTGAGTTGCAACCAAAGAATACCATACCTACTGTAAAGCATGGGGGTGGCAACGTCATGCTTTGGGGCTGTTTCTCTGCAAAGGGAAGAGGACAACTGATCCGTGCACAGTAAAGAATGAATGGGGCCATGTATCGTGAGATTTTGAGTGCAAATCTCCTTCCATCAGCAAGGGCATTGAAGATGAAACGTGGCTGGGTCTTTCAGCTTGGCAATGATCCCAAACACACCGCCCGGGCAACGAAGGAGTGGCTTCGTAAGAAGCATTTCAAGGTCCTGGAGTGGCCTAGCCAGTCTCCAGATCTCAACACCATAGAAAACCTTTGGAGGGAGTTGAAAGTCCGTGTTGCCCAGCGACAGCCCTAAAACATCACTGCTCTAGAGGAGATCTGCATGGAGGAATGGGCCAACATACCAGCAACAGTGTGTGACAACCTTGTGAAGACTTACAGAAAACGTTTGACCTCTGTCATTGCCAACAAAGGATATATAACAAAGTATTAAGATGAACTTTTGATATTGACTAAATACCTATTTTCCACCATAATTTATAAAATGCAAATAAATTCTTTCCAAATCAGACAATGTGATTGTCTGGATTTGTTTTCACATTTTGTCTCTCATAGGTGAGGTATACCTATGATGACAATTACAGGTCTCTCTCATCTTTTTAAGTGGGAGAACTTGCACAATTGGTGGCTGACTAAATACTTTTTTGCCCCACTGTATATATATATTTGTGTGTGTGTGTGTGTGTTAGGTTTTATATATATATTAAAAAAGAGCAACTTTTGCCCAAAATAAGGCAAAGCAGATTGAGTTGCTTGCAGAATCATAGATTCACTCACAGATCTACCTTTCTGCAATCTGCTGCTTGAGTCTGCAGTGAAAAATAGAAGCTTCAGTCCTAAGGAAGGTTTGGCTCTGCTCTCAGGCCACTTCTCCCCCACTCCCCAATCCCCTGAATACCATTCATGACTGGGCCTCAGGGAAGTCTCCTGGGTGAAGGCAAAGCAGTACAACAGCGATTTAGATTAGCTAGAAAGGAGGGGGAAGGGCCAGTCAGTGGCACGATTTGCGGGTTCTCCGAACTGCACAGAATCATAACAACTGTTCTATAGAACTGGTCCGAACTGATAGAATACCACCCTTGCCTACAATGAAAACTTCTACAGAAGGCCACAGGACTTTTTATCCAAACCAGAGTAGTCTTGTGGATGATTGATTGTATCTTTCTATTTTAAAAAAAACCCAACAAGTATTATGACTTCATTTATAAAAAAGACTTTCATGAGAAGTCAAATTTGCAATATACCTAAATGAAGAACCTTACTGGTCTTAAGTAGATATTCGTCTATATGCCATTAGTAAATCCTAATTTATAGAAAGAATTGTAACTAGATCAACCAATCTACTCATAGTAATTTACAGGAGCTATAGTTTATGTGAACAGTACATGGAAGGAAGCAGTTTTGGAAAATAGCATAGAAAATGTATACCCAAGACAACAGCTATTATAAGATAGCTCAATTATAAAAATTATAATGTCATTTTTTTTACAATGTTTCATCTCCTACTGGCTGATTTGACAAAGGTTTTTAAAATACATATTTTTGTAGAGAAAAATATTACAGTGAAAACACCTGGAAAGACATTAATGCCTTAATTTACATGCATGCAATAGCAACTCCTAGTTCTCCTTATGCAAAACCAATCTTTTACCTGACTCATTATAGTAAACTATAAGTTTTGAGTTGTGCAAGAAAGTCCTTGTCATAATTACTATTATAGCCTTGTAAGAAAACTGACTTTTAATTGAGATTTCGGATAAGGACTGAACAAGTTTTTCTGCACTAAAGGCTACATAAAAATATATCGCATACCCAGAAGAATGCAGTTAGAATTCACTGTCTTAGCATTTACAGCTAATAATTACAGAAAATTTTACATTATTCTATAAAGCATAAAGCTTGGGGGGTAAATACCAGATACTGAACTAAATTTAATCAAAACTTGCTAAACTGTAGCATGTTGTTTTAGTTGTTGTTTTTGGAAACACATACAACACAGAGAGTATTAGAAAGAAGTAGTCCTTGAAATTATTTTACTTTTGAAGTCTAATTCTCCAAAATATGCAATGCAGTGCAATGCAATGATTTTTAAACACACACACATACACACACACATACACTGCATCTCTTGTTCACTGAATATGTTTTTGTGTCAGTTGTACTTGATCGTTCTACCTATAAACAAACATTATTAAATGAATTATTTTTTTTGTGGTAATGTTTAAATAATCCTTAAAAATATCTAAGGTCCATTGAATGCACTAGGTCTGCCTGGTGCATGAAGGAAATAATTGATTTGATCTTCATGTACAGTTAGGCACATGGGGATTATATTATGTCTCTCAATATGCATGAAGTAGGAAGTGTACTTTCTGTGAAGACAAAAATATAGAAAAGTGGATTTTAGTGAAAAGAAAAGCTTTATTGATTTATGTGAGACAATCTCATATAGAGACAATGAAAAGACGACCAGCCAAGAAGGCATTTTGGCCTTGGTCCCAGGCCAAAGAGTCCCTCAGATGTCGGCACTGGCATATGTTTATTCAAGTATTTTAATTTTTATTATGGCTGGGGATCTTAAAAATGTCTCTTGATCTCTGAGAAGGATAATTTGTACACATTGTATGTGACCTGTTCTCCAATCTTTGATTCTCATAAATCAAAATTAAATATGCATAAATATATGTATAGGTAGTTCTCACTTTCTGACTGCAATTGAGGCTGACAACTCCATTGCTAACGGGTACAAGTTATTAAATCAAATGTAACATGGCCATATGGACTTAAAATGTCCTTTCAAGCAAACCACTCATCGTTTTGAAATGCATTGTTCTATAATCACTACTTGTGACTTCCTGCTTGCTGACTTTGCTTACTGGAAGCTGGTTGTAAAAGCCCCAAATTACTGGAAGCTGGTTGTAAAAGCCCCAAATGCTGATCGTGTGATTGCAAAATACTATAACCGTCATACTGGTTTCTAAGCACCTGAATCACAATCATGTGGGATGGGGGAATACTGCAAGAATCACAATTTTAAGGACCAGTCTGAAGTCTCTTTTTTTCAGCACTGTTGCAACTTTGAACAGTCACTGAAGAAGTGGTTGGTAAGTGAAGACTATCTCTATTTGCAGACTTTTAAAAGCATCCCCTTTTATGATGATCATTTTAAAAGCATTATCTGTAACTCTTGGAATTCTATAAATTTTACATACATTAAAATGTTCAGATGAAAAATGGTTTTGTTTAGAAAAAAACATAAAGGATTTCAAGAATTATGTGCACACATACTCATGTATGTCTGTGGACACACACACACACACACAGACATACTCAGACATAAACAGACATATTAGATATATCTATTAACTAAGTGCTCTCCCACTGAACTGAAAGAAGCCAGAAATCTAAATTAAACATCTACCTGCTTCAGGTGGATTAAAAAAATGGCTTACTACACAGAGAGCCTCAACACAGACAGGAGCAGTTTAAGGTTCCCTTGTATTGCAGTCCCTGTTGATGGAATATATAGCATCATTCACTGGCTATTCATAGTCATATTTTCCATAAGTGTTAATTCCCCTTAAGGCATAACTTAACAGTAAATTAACAATAAGCTATGTTAACAACTTGTTTTAATGAACAATAAAAAAAATAAAGATAAAACTTTGGAGTTTTCTTGGTAAGATTTTGGTAGTGATTGGCCATTGCCTGCTTCCTAGGGCTGAGACAGAGTGACTGTTCCAAGGTTACCAGCTGCTAAATGTGAAACTTTTATTCCAGAATAATTATATTTTAGATTAAAAAAATAAGAAAAAGAGAGAAATAGAAAAAAAAATAAGTAGTCACAATTAATAACAGTAAACAATTGTCTTTGCTAGTGATTAATTAGTACAGCAGAAAGTTGTGCTGCTGCAGAAATGAAGTTAAATAAATAATACTATGTAACTATTCTAACCGCCCCATAAGATGCATTTCAGAACCTTCTGCAGTTGAATCTTTCATGTTTTCTGCACAATTAAAAATTATCCATTCAGAATCACAATATAAAATCCCTTTAGTCCTGTAGTTTTGCAGCTTTCAAAGGCTGTGCTTCATCCCCATCCCCCATCCCTTCCATCTTTCCAAAATAACACCACTTCTAAACAAATCTACATTCATAATGCCTTTTGGCGTACTTGTGAATTTGCATGCCACTATCTTAAACTCCCAGATGACAATGCTAAGGATAAAATATTATATAATAACTTCTCTGAAACTTTGGCAATCCACCTTAAATATATTCTTAAATATACAGAGGCTATGGAGTTTGAAAGTATGGATTGATTCTCGAACTAAACCTGCTGACAAATATATACATGACTTCCCTAGTCTCTACATCCAGCAATTAAAACATCAAGCAGCTCGTTAATATAAAAAGCAAGAGCTTGTGTGTCATGGTTTTCTAGCAGTACATAATATTCTCCTCTCAAATTATTGAAATTGAATATCTAGAAAGTTGTCAAAGATGAACTACTCAATAATATTAAAAGTAGGTAATTATTACACATTTTTGGGACATTTGCAGAACTAGCTTTTCTTTGATATTGCAGTTGCTAAGAAAAGAAGGATGTGTAACAAAACAAAAATAGAAGGATGTATGAAAGGAAAATGGTGGAAGGAAGGACAGATTTGATGAGGTCTAAAATTTGGAAAACACAGACTTCTTTGTGTGTATGTGTATTTTTGGTATTATACTTTCTTGCAGATAAATAAGAGTTACTCATTGGGATTTCTGTTTGCTTATGCCTTTCATATACTAACAAAATAAAAATTGAGATATTTTGGATGCAGCAAACAGTTATAAACATAGTTATATAGATAAATAGTAAATGGTAAAATATATTTTCAAACAAAAATGACTTTCTTTCTTTCTTTCTTTCTTTCTTTCTTTCTTTCTTTCTTTCTTTCTTTCTTTCTTTCTTTCTTTCTTTCTTTCTTTCTTTCTTTCTTGGTACTTTTTTTAATTTTCTGATTTTTATCATTCCTTTTAAAAAATTAAGGATTCTTTAGTTTAATTTTGTTACTCAACATTAAGAAAACTAAGATAATGGCATCCGACCCTCTCAATTCCTGGCAAATAGATGGAAAAGAAATGGAGGTAGTGACAGATTTTATTTTCCTGAGCTCCAAGATCACCGCAGATGGGGAATTCAGCCAAGAAATTAAAATATGTTTGCTCCTGAGGAGGAAAGCTATGGCAAATCTAGACAGCATAACTAAAAAGCAGAAATATCACCCTGCCAACAAAAGTGTGTATAGTCAAAGCTATAGTTTTCCCAGTTGCAATGTATGGCTGTGAAAGTTGGACCATAAGAAAGCTGAAAACCCAAGGCCTTTGAACTATGGTGCTGGAGAAGACTCCTGCAAGTCCCTTGGACTGCAAGGCAATCAAACCTGTAGTCCTAGAGGAGATCAACCCTAACTGCTCTTTAGAAGGACAGATTTTGAAGTTGAAACTCAAATACTTTGGGCACCTAATGAGAAGGAAGAACTCATGGAGAAGAACTCATGGAAAGATAGAGAGCAATAGAAGAAGGGGACAAGAGAGAATGAGGATGGAGACACTGAAGCAATGAAGATAGTAGAGGACAGGAAGGCCTGGAGGAATGTTGCTCAGGGGGTCGCAATGGATTGGACATAATTTCTCAACTAACAACAACGTTGTGCTTACATGTTGTGCTTTTCTAAAATAAAGATAATAAAAGGTTTTTAAAAACATACTAGTGTATGAGTGGCTCATATCAATACTATTTGGGTTTTCAGTTGCAATAGTGGAAAATGTATTTAACTTAGATTGAATTGTTGGTTTCTTGGTTTTCTTTTTTCTGATGTCCTGACTAAGCAACATCATCCATGCTCTGACAGAGTAAAACAAGAAATCAATGTCATTTCTCTATTCACTATTTGTAATAAAGGACCTTAATTTTTATGAAGACTTGATACAAATTTTAGTTTTAGTGCCAGATGTTTTTGTTTCATAAGATATAATTTTAGAAGGATTTACGGAAAGTTTTACAAGTCTTAGAAATCATAAAAGGTTTCAATGATACCTAATTATGAATATTTGTATGTACAAAGAAGGCTGTATGTACCTGCTAACATAGAAATAACTATACCTGAACTTAATGTGACTTATTTCTGATTAAACATTTAGGCTTTCAGACACTTTGCCAGAAGATAATAGGATTAAAACTAGCATCTTTGCACTTCTTCTCTGATAACTACTTTGGACTTCCTAGAATTAAAATGAACATTCTAAAAATATATATGGATATATTGTTCACTATTTACATGCATTCTGTACTTCTTTACAACCTTGTAGGAGTATCTTTAAAGTCAGCATGATGAGCAATACTATACTACATCTTTCTCTGTGTGCAATAAATTCAATTATAAGTGAAATAAGTGTCACATTTTTAAGCATGTTTTTGTTGTTATTGCTTGCTTGCATAATCACTTAGTGATAATCCGAAAGGAGACTTGAACTTATTATTTCTGTAAAAATGACATCACTATATCTTTATATAGGCATTTTATGAAATCAACTACTAGTCTTTGATAAACAAACTTTTTTCCCCTTGTGCTCAGGGCTATGAGGATATTGTAACATTTTTGGAACGTTTATCCCATCAATGCAACTAATGCATTGCTTTGAGGAATGGATGCAGAGTGATCACATCTTACTCTGGAGCTCAGCTGGTCTTATAACTTTAAATTTGTTGTCATAAGAACCCAATTTGTTTTTTCTGTTTCTTTGTTATTGTAAAATATTGAGAGATGAAAGACAATGTTAAACATTCTGACTTCTATTTTTGTATTATGTTTTAACTTTGGTTGTTTGTTTCATAAACTAAATCACAGAAGGACTCCCTGGGAAGACAGGCTGCTTATTTGGGTGAGAAAAGGATAAATATGGGATATAGCTGTTCAAATGTGCTTTAGTTTTCTTCTCATAATCAAGACGGTAAATTAGATAATTTCTACCGGTATGTGCACATAAATAAGAATTTTACTATGCTAACATTCTAGGCTAGGTGAGTTCCACGGTTTCCTTTGAGATTATATCCTCAGTTGGTCCAAAATATGGCTCTAACAGGACAGGATTGCAAGTTGACTTTAGTTGATTTTGAAAAAGCATGAGACCAGAAAATAAAATAAGTTGTTGATTTGCATTGCAAATAGTCAATGAAAAATAGCAGTCTGAATTTAAAAAAACAAAAACAAATGAAAAAGTTTGCTAGATAGAAGGAAGGAATCTTTTTGAATTTATCCTTCTTCTCATTAGCTACTGTATACCTGATTGCTGTTGGCCAAGGTTATCCAATGTTTTTCAACAGAATATCTGAAGATCCAAAAACTTCAAAAATCCAAAATTAATCAGAAGTAAGCTGTGAAAAAAGAGCTTGTATTAATACTGAAGGGTGAAGAATGAAGTCAGAATAGAGAGGTGAATATGTTCTTCTCTGTGTGAATCTTGAAGAAGCAGAATAGAAAGAATGTTGATGCTTTTGAAATGTGGTATTGGACAAATTTCTTAATAATACCATAGTCAGCCAAGGGAAAAAAATCAAATGGATAATTAAACAAACCAACCCAAAGGTGAAGAAGCTTCTTGGATAAGAAGTGAAACATCTTCAAAGAAAAACCAGAAAGTCCAGTTGCCTCTTGAAAAAGCATCTTTGGGACAACCATGACCTGAATGACTGAGAATCTCCACAGACAAACCAACCAAGAGTTTCACTCAAAGCACAAATGATCAAGCTCAAATTATTGTACTTCAGGTGCATTTTTGATGTCTTGGCTATCTGAAAAAGATGCAAGGAAAAGAAGAGGGCAACCAGCAGCAAAATAGTTAGACTCAGTTACGGCAGTGATGGGACATCTTTGAAAGATCTGATGGGCCAGCCAAGGGACAGATTGTCATGAAAAAGTCTATCTATATAGTTACTAAAAGCTAACATGGGTTTAATGGATACCCATATACACACCAATGAATGGATGGATGGATGGTCTGGATGAAAAATAAATAAAATTGCAAATAGTGAGGATATTTGTTATGAATACATGTCCTGTTCAAAACATTTTCAAAGTATCGGAGATAAAACTATTGATTGGATGATTTTAAGGAAGGGGATAAAAGAAGATTACTATCTGTAGCCAGAATAATTACATGGCTTTTCTACTTTAGAAGCCCCAGTGCTTTTAAATTCCAGATAAATGATTGGGAAATCATTGTTTCCTTCATGGTCTGCTTCTGGATTTCTCATAACAGAAAGTAATGAAATAACTGTTCCTCTATTGAACTCAGACTGGATTGTCTATGTTCAGTTGGACAGGGGAATTTTTTGAAAATATTCTGGATAGGTTTTATATATTAAAGAAAGACATGCTTATTTTTATAGAAAGAATGAGGAAACCAAGGCTAGGCCATTTACACCTAAATGGAATTGCTTCATCTCAAAGTTAGTTTATAATTACCTCTTTAATACAGTGTAAAAAATATCTATTTCCCCAAAGTTTGCATATCTGAATTCTTATTGGGAAGTTTAAATTATGACATATGAAATTAAAAATATGTCTTGAATACACATGGGTTTAGAAAAGTCAGTTTCAATCTCTGTGGTCTTAGTCTTCTTTTCCTTTCACAATTATTGTTTCCTCAAAATATTTCCATTTGTAGGACTGCTGAAAAATAACTACTTAAAAAATCAGCACTCTTTGGTTTTTTTAAATGTTTAATTATTCTAATGTCTGCAATTACAGTTTCCATTATTCACAGTTCGCTTTATAATTAGAGAAAATTGAATTGTGTGTTGAGTGTTTGCCAGTAGGGCATTATTTCTTATTGATATAAAACTGTATCAAGTACCTGTACATGTTTTTGACTTAAAAGAAAAAGCAGGTAGTAGAAATATTTCTTCCCTTTTTTATTTTTTCCCATTCTGCTTTCTGTAGATTTCTTTTGATATATTTTATTTGCAGTAAGGGAGTAAGAGATAGATCTCTTTAGAATTTCTTTTCTGTACCATTATGTAGCCAAGCCTAGGCAACCCAGCAAAAAATTAAAATCTGTACCTTAACAGCAACAAAATCCAACAACAAAAATCCACTTCTACCACCTGCCTTCAAGTTATGGTTTAAGGTTATGTAATGTTTCATAACATTGGATTTTAACTAGTAATAACCTGAAACTTACAATACCTGTGTGGGTAGCATATATTGAGAACATATTGTTTTACCTTATTCCCATTTTACACATTTGTGAGTGAACCTCCAATAATGTGCTACAGATTCAAGCAAAGAACTTTGTATTCCTCTGAGTGTAAAGTGTGCAATAATAACAATGTACTGTAGTTGCTGATGTGATTACACTGTTTATTCCCCCATATCTATTTGCCACTATAGTTTTGTTTGTTGTGAGTGAAACAATACACTGTAATAAAGTTGTGAATAACTGAATTTAAGGAAGCTTCCTATTATTCCTCTTGGAATTTTGAATTTCACCTTGAGATTGGGATTTGTAACAAGAACTTATGTAGATTTTTTAAAAAAAAACTTTGTCACTTGAAGCATAATTGACCAAATGATCCTATGTAAGACACATTATGAAAGATCTAGGTCCCAAGAAAAAGTTCTAATGCTGGGAAGAGGATGACCAGCAGAAAGTGATGACCTCAATTAAAATAGAAATGTATGAACTGGTAGAAAGTCTGAAGAACCAGTTAGGGACAGGATATCTCATAGAAAGTCTATCTATATGGCCATTAACTGTTGACACTGACTTGATGGCACATGACAGGAAAGGAAGGAAGGAAGGAAGGAAGGGAGGGAGGGAGGAAGAATAATTAATATTTCTTTTTTTAAGCTCTCTTATATTTGGATTATTGTAATGACTGTAGTGTTCTGTTGTACTTTTAGAAATTATAGAGATGCATGTCATAATGCATTCCCATTGATGAGCCATTTTTGTAAACATTTTAAGACAAGTTTTGAAAATTATAGGACAACAATAAGTAAACTTAGTACCTTTTTTTCAATTAACAGCTTTTTGTTTCAAATACTGTATCATCCTGTCTTCTTCCCACAAGTCCCTTGTATATATATAACTTTGTCTCCCATACTTTTCCATATGCTTTAGGGTTAAATGGGATTGGAGAATATCCCTCTCTAAATACCATTTCTTACTTTAGATTTAATGTAATTACAAAATAAGAGAGTTGGAAAAGATCTTGAAACTCTTCTAATCCAAACTACCTGCTCAAGCAGGAGACCCTACACCAGGGGTGTCAAACTCAATTTCATTGAGGGCTGCATCAGGTTTGTGTTTGACCTCAGGCAGTTGGAGTGGGCATAGCCAAGGTGGATTGGCCAGTATGACATCACTTGTGTTGGGGGGGGGGGGGCACCCGTGGTGGCCCAAGTACTCTGCCAGCAAAAATGGGCTCCTGAGCTCTGTTTTCGGCTGGGACATCCTCCTACAACCCTCTGCCAGTGAAAACAGAGCTCAGGAGGACCGCTTGAGAGTTCTGTTTTCGCTGGCAGAGGTACTGCAGGCCAATCCTTCACTATTTTCAGGCCAGATCTAAGCACCTTGTTCCCAGGGCCTTGACTTTGACACCCTTGCCCTATACCATTCTGGACAAATGCCTGTCCAATCTCTTCTTAAACATCCCCAGCTATTGCATTTCCACAACTTCTGGAGACAAGCCATTTGACTCATTGTTCTCACTGTCAATAAGTTTGTCCCTAGTTGTATGTTGGATCTTTCCTTGATAGGTTTCCACCTGTTACTTCTTTTACTGCCCTCAGGTACTTTGGAGAATAGGATCACAGCCCACTCTTCTCTGTGACAGCCCCTCAAATATTGGAAGGTTACTACCATGTCATCCTAATCCTATGTTGTGGGAATGCACAACATTTTTTCAGCAAGGCATTGCACTTCAGGGTTGTGCTGAGGGCTGCATGCCAACCTGGGGCAAAGTTAGATTAAACCCCTAATTTTATTTGACACTTAAATTTAGCTATAAAAATAAACACAGTTAATCTGATTAGTGTTCAATCATCCATTTAATGATTTTTCTCTTTCAATTTTGTTAAAATTTGGAGTTTGGTAATAATTTTCATTGTTCTCTTGGGATATTGAATCATAGAAACAAAGAGTTGGAAGGATTTAAGAAGCCTGCTAGTGTAAATCCCTTCCCATACCATTCCTCACAATATAATGGAATTGAATTTAGTACCCCACACAACGTTTGCTTGAAAATATGCAATTATGAAGTTCTCACAACTATAGGAGGTAGGGTATTCCACTGCTTAATAGATCTCATGGTCAAAAAATTAATCCTTCATTCAAGTTTGAATCTTCCACCAACTGGTCTTGTCCTGCCTTCTGGAATATAGATAATAAGTCTACACCCCTTCTCCCTTAAGTATTTGAACACCATGTCTTTCCTTAGCTTTCTCTTTTTGAGGCTAGAAAAAGCGCAACTAGTGCCTTTTCCAGAATATTTAGCCTCCATCATCTTGAAGCCATCTTTTTATATTCTGGTGATCAAAACTGGATTCAATATTCCAGATGCAGTCTGACAAGCATAAAGTGGAATTTTTCCATTGCTGTGATATTGCCACTCTGTTGATGCAATACAAGACTGAATTGGATCTTTTGGTAGCTGCAGCACATAGCTGTCTCGTATCTATGATCTACCAGAATATCCATAACCCTCTCCCAATAGCAGGTACTGTATCAACTGTTATGCACAGTGCATCTGATTTTTCCCACCTAAATACTGAACAAACTCTATATTCCTAGTGAATGAACTCCAATATTTTGGATACAGCCCAGTAAGTTCTCTGTCAAGACTCATACTTTCTTCATAGTGGCCTCTTTCTTCCTCTGATCTTTTGAGAGATTTATTTAAAACTTCTTATTTTTCCTCAAAGGAAGAAAGTCAGCCTCCAATAGAGCAATACGTTTGTATATTGTACAACTGTTGTTGGAGACCCCCTTAAACAAGAACACAACATAGTGTATACTTTATGCATACTATATGCATTACCATCATGGCTCCTTGCCCATGACTGTAATCTTCCAAAGATTGCTCAGTTCTGAACACCTTCCTTTAGTCATTCCCTTGTGTAAATATTCCGGGCCAAATAAACCAACAACTTCCCCTGCAAAGCAACAAATTCTGAGAGCATCTCCCTGGTTCATAAATCTGCTCAAATTTTTTTACTACTGGTTCTATGGGCATGGCTTGGTGGGGATGGCTTGGTGGGCGTAGTAGGGGAAGGATACTGTAAAATATCCATTCCCACCACACTCCTGGGGGAAAGTTACTGCAAAATCCCATTCCCACCCCAATCCACTAACCTGCTTTCCAACTCCGTTCTCCTGGGCAGGGCAACAAAAGAAGATCCAGCTGATCAGCTGGAACTTGGAGGCAGAGAATAGATGGGGGTGGAGCCAGTCAGAGGTGGTATTTGCCAATTTTCCGAACTACTCAAAATTTCCGCTACTGGTTTTCCAGAACCTGCTGAATACCACTTATGGGTATATTCTATCCTGGGAATCAAGTGATACACTGTTAGGATAAACATTTCAAATGCTGCTAAATTATTTCAATGATAAATTCCATGAAAGAGTGTTAATGGTTCCTGACTTAGAATGGAGTCATAAAGTATTAGATATCATATATCACATTGAAAAGATTCAATCAGAGGTAACATAGTTATTCTAGTAAAGGTTACATGTTGTGTGTAGGTCATTAAAAATATACCAAATATTCAACTTTATTTTATTCAGAATTACACAGATAACAAACTACTGAATTACCAGTTTTTTAAAGTGTCTTTTTCCAGTTTCTTCACTGAAAGATAAAGTGATTTGAAAATGATATTTCTTCTTATATTATTAATCAATTAATGTATCATTCTTTGGAAAGAATCCAGGATGACAGAAATAATATTGAACTATCTGAAATATAATTACCTTTTTGCTTTGTTTTCAGTTCTTTGCTTATGTTCCTTTGTTTGATTTTTTTAAAACTTATGCACTAAAGAAAGCATTTTCACAACTGATGTGCAATTTTACCTATTTAACTATTTAATGAGTATCCTCAGTGAGAAATATTCTGAGCCTTCTGAAAACTCCACTAGTTTTCCAGTGAAAGCCAGGGGTGGGATTCTACCAGTTTGCACCTATTCACTAGAACCGGTTGTTAACATTCTAAGCAGTTTGGAGAACCGGTTGTTAGAAGAAATTAATGGCCTAATCCTTTAAGGAATGCAGGAAGGAAACATTCAGGTGTTGCTTACAGTAACTGCCTCTCTGTTAACCCTTATTACATTCTTGGCAGGACTAGACTTCCTGTCTCAGGAATGTCTCTGGAGTTTTTTTCCCCTCCTTTGCTGGTACTTTGCTTGTGTGGAGTGACCATTCAAAGTTATAATGGCACTGAAAAAGTGACTTATGCCCATTTTTCACACTTACAACTGTTGCAGCATCCCCACAGTCATGAGAGGCCAGGCGAGGAGATGCATGCCACGATGTGAGTGATATTGAGTTGGCCACACCCAGCCAATAACATGACCACCAAGCCATGCCCACTGCCTAAGCCACACCCACAGAACCGGTTGTTAAAATTTGAATCCCACGCCTGGTGAAAGCCTATTGCTAAATTAAATTTATTTTATTGAAACTATTTTAGCATCTCCTAAAATTCCCACAAAATGAAAACCTCCAAAGTTGAAATTTGACTGGAACCACTTTATGAAAATTAAAATATAATGGTTGGAGTACATAATTAACTAGTAATGAGACACTTTTAAGTGTCATGCTAAGTGGTTGCATTTTTCCAATTTTTCCTGAATTCTTAGTAAAATGCTAAAACTATCTTACCTCTTAAGATTAAGGATGAATGTTTTTACAGAATTTCTTCAAGCAAATGGATTCCCCCTCACCCCCCCCCCCCAAATGCATCTCAGTGTTATTGGGATCTGCTGGGAAACTGAATAATATATGGAATCAATTTTAACATTAATGACTTTCAGCTTTGACACTGGAAATATATTTTGCCTGCAACTTCTGTATAGAAAGCAAGTGACCAAGTCAAAAACTGCTATGGATATAATTAGAACTATGAATTATTTCAGAGCCTTGGTTCCATTTTTAGCAATAGCTCTATTTTATTTCCAGCATTAAAGTCTGGAAAGCACGTTTGGAAGATATTGTGGCAGAAGTACAATTATTATGAAAATGATATATGAAGTATTTAAACTCTAGGATAATCTCAATTTGAAAATTGCAGATAAATTTAGCTTGTCAGTTGTTTGTGGGGGGAGAAATCATGATAGTACTAATATTTTCACTCATTATGTTATACTTTTAAATTGTATCAGCTACAGCAAAACATAATTTAATTGCCTAAAATTTCAGAAAGGTAATATATTTGGTTAAAATAATTATTTAATGCACAGTTATTCTAGATACATTAGCAGTGTCTAAATCTCCTGATAATATTGAAAATAGTGACATTTGTTTGGGTTGATTTTTAATTTAGAATATTTTTTTAATTTTAAATAAGCAATTAAAAAGCATACATACAGATAGAGATGATAGAGATACATATACATTTTAATGCTGTTGAAGAATATTAAATAATTAAAATATTATCTTAATTTTGAGTGACATGGTGGCCTAGTGGTGAAAACACTTGCCTCCCATTTGGAAAGTTGAGAGTTCAATCCTAAATAGAGGTAGATGTTTCTCTCCTAGGGAGCAAAAAGAAAAAAAAAATCTGCTGAGAACTGTGTGGCATCAGGAAATTCATCTGGCCAGTAAACTATCAGCCTTGTCTCTACCACAAATTAAGGGATTACTGGGTTTTTAAAAGGGAGTTTATTATCTTAATTATTATCTGTAACATCTCATTTTGATTAAAAGTCATAAAGAGAAGATGTACAATGAAATGTAAGGGAATGGTGTATTGACCATGAGGCAGCCATTACATCTATTACAGCAGCAAGTAAAAAAGCAGGATTGGCAATCATTGCAATTAACAATACCTGGAAGTGATCCATGGACTAGGCATGATGGCTTTGCTTCCCCAATACTAAAACCAGTAAAAATTGGCCATATGAAACCTCCTGGTCAGCAGAAAGAGCAAAACCATAGTGTGCTCATTGGTGACAGAACAAGCCAAATGCAATAAACAGCTGACAGCAATATACAACTAATAGAAGCTTGTTTTATTTTCTGGTTTAAATTGATTTTCTATGCCGCACAGGATTGGTTCTATTTAGATTTAGCTTTTTTTCCAGTTATAAGAAACCTAAGCACAGCAATTCTAGTTGTACTTTGTATAAGGAACCTGTATCAGATGTGAATAATATCTTTGAAAGCATTATGTAGACAGATGTTTCTGTGGAAACTGGATGTCTGGTTCCTGCAGCTCAAATCAAAACAACCACAGAGAACAAGGATAACCAATCATCTGAAGCATCCTGAAATGGCCAAAAGATCTGGACATCTCTTACCCTCTGAAAGCATCAACAGCCAAATTTTCAGGATGCATACAAGATCATGGTCTCATCAAAAAGGACGTTGAAGGAAATCACTATTTTTAAAACTAAGGATGCCTTTAAGCTGCCTCCCCTTTGGGAGCAAATCAATACCATGAGGACGTGCCACTTAAATGGTTAGTAGAACATGCTTGTGTGCAGGGGTGGGATTCTACCAGTTCACACCTATTCATTAGAACCGGTTGTTAACATTCTAAGCAATTCGGAGAACCAGTTGTTAGAAGAAATTACTGGCCTAATCCTGTAAGGAAGGCAGGAAGGAAACATTCTGGTGTTGCTTACAAAAATTGCCTCTCCGTTAACCCTTATTACATTCTTGGCAGGACTAGACTTCCTGTCTCAGGAACTTCTCTGGAGTTTTTTTCCCTTCCTTTGCTGGTACTTTGCTTGTGTGGAGTGCCCATTCAAAGTTACAATGGCACTGAAAAAAGTGACTTATGCCCATTTTTCACACTTATAACTGTTGCAGCATCTCCACAGTCATGAGAGACCAGGCGAGGGGATGCATTCTCGATGTGAGTGATATTGAGTTGGCCACACCCAGCCAATAACACAACCATCAAGCCACATCCACCCAGTCACATGACCACCAAGCCACACCCACTAACTAAGCCATGCCCACAGAACCGGCTGTTAAAAAAATTGAATCCCACCCCTGCTTGTGTGTTAATATTGAAGGACATGAGGAAAAGCCATAAAGAAGACTTCAGAGCTTAGTAACATTTGGGATTACAACAGCTAAACAAACCAAAATAATTTTGATCCTTTTTTATTGTATTTAACAGAAATGACTGGGGTTTTTAAGTTTAAAAGTAATTAATCTACACACAATCATTTTGTGGCAGAGGGAAATTCTTTGAAATGTAGTACCCAATAGGATATATTTATTTCAAGAGTAAAACATTTCTGCCAAAGTGCTGTGAATGACATTTGAAAGGCATAAAAATAACAGAATTGGTTTACTAATAAAACAGAAGGAAAAAAAAAAATCCTAACAGGGAGATCTGACACACTGTGTATCAATCATGCTCCTTTGCTGATGTCTAGAAAATTGAACAAGTAAAATTTTGACAGCCAGAGCATATGTTGTAATTGTTTTTAAGCTTCTGGCTGGGAAACTAGGCAAAGGTTGATCTAGAGAAGCGAAATCAATCTGCGGCTTTCCTTTAAACTGCAAATACTGGCTCCTCTTCAAAGAAATATTTGATACGATAATGGAGAATATTTGATTCCATATTTTGATGGCAGAAAATGTACACATTGCTGCTTGGATTTATAGGGTAATAGTTCCCTGCAAACAGGAAATGTTTTTTTTGTAGGAAAGCCAGATACTTATCAAAAACTTAGAAACAAGAAGTGAATGCAATATCATCCAACAGCTCATATTCTTAGTGGCATTGTGATCTTGAAGCTAACAGCAAGTATTTCCCTGATTTGCATTATCTAGGCCACAGTTGACAGTCATTCCTACAACATATGAAAAGCTATAATTTAAAACTATTTATTATTTATAATTTACTTTTATAATAATGCCCAATTTAATACTCTTCCATGTAGTGATAAAATGATTATATCTGTCCTGAATTTCCACTCATTTAATCTCAGAGGTCTGTTATTATGTACAAGTGAAAGAAAAATAAAAAACATAACTTGATTCAATGGAATATACTATTCATTATTACCCCCTCTATGCAGGTGCTCGCCAGGACTTATTATTTCCACTCTTTACTAAATATTCAGGTTGATCCAATTTTATCTCAAGATGTTATTATCAGATTGATCAGATTTTATTTCCTTTACCATAGTTAAGTAGTGTTCTATAGTCTGAATAGTGTTTTGTAGTATAAACTCTAACCCTTCTGTGAAGAGTATGTTTTAGAATAACTATATATTTTTCTTTTCATCATCATCATCATCATCATCATCATCATCATTATAATATTTATTTATATACCGCTCCTCTCCCGAAGGACTCGGAGCGGTGCACAGCCATACAATTAAAACATTAAATATATAAAAGTTAAAACTAAATTAAATTAAAGACCCTGGCTGAAAATAATTAAAACCCCTCCCTTAAACCCTAAAATTTGATATAAAAATTAAAATACCCAAATCTAAAATCAGCCCAAGACAGCCTGGTCAAAGAGCCAGGTTTTCAAGGCATGCCTGAAGGTCCCCAGGTCTGTGGCTGTACATAACTCTGGAGGCAACCCATTCCAGAGGGCAGACGCCCCCACAGAGAAGGCCCTATTCCTCGGGGTCACCAGCCAGCACATAGATGCTGACGGGACCCGCAAGAGACCCTCCCTGTGGGAGCGCACCAGATGGTGAGAGGAAAATGGCAGAATGCGGTCTTGTAAATATCCTGGTCCGATGCCATGGAGCGCTTTAAAAGTTAACACTAAAATCTTAAAGAGCACCCGAGAGGCCACTGGCAACCAATGCACTCATGCAGGAGGGGCGTCACGTGAGAGAACCTTGACGCCCCCATAACCACCCGCACGGCCGCATTCTGTACCAGTTGAAGCCTCCGGATGCTCCCATTCAGGAGCCCCATGTAGAGGGCGTTACAGTAGTCCAGTCGGGAGGTGACCAGGGCATGAGTGACCATGCGTAAGGCATCCCGATCCAGAAAGGGCCAAATCTGGTGGATCAGGCAAACCTGATAAAATGCCTCCCTGGAGATGGCCGTAATGTGATCTTCCAAGGACAGCCGTACATCCAGGAGGACACCCAGATTGCGAGCCCTCTCTGAAGGGGGCAAAATCTCATGCCCAATAGCCAGCGAAGGAACTACCTGGCTATATCGGGATGCCGGAAACCACAGCCACTCAGTCTTGGAAGCGTTGAGTCGGAGCCTGTTCCCACCCATCCAGTTCTGCACGGCCTCCAGACAATGGGACATGACCTCCATGGCATCATTGGGGTGGCTTGGGGTGGAAATGTACAGCTGAGTTGTGATTCTTGCATTTTATTTGCTAGTCTATGAATAAACAGTCATATTTGTTATTTTGTTCACTTTATAGGTATATATACTTTTTTTAACTCTTTGTTTTTTTAAAATAAGTAGACTTAAATGTAACTTTATTTTACATTTTCCTTTTCAAATCAGCTACATTCTGAATTCCCATTCTCATCAAATTATTGACAATAATCCCACAATCCCCTTTTTCTATTGAACCAAGATCCTCAAACTTTAACTGAGCCAATTTAAAGCTCCTTTTATTGTCCATTTTATTTATTTATTTATTTATTTATTTAGCAATTTTATATACCGCCCTTCTCCCAAAGGACTCAGAACAGTGAACAGCCAACTAAAATATATATAAATTACAAATACAAATACAATTAAAAGAGTATTAAATTATAGGTTGCCATTTAAAAATTTAAAATCCCCGATTAAAAATAAGCTAAAATGTTCATACCCCAACCAATCAATTCTAAAACCCCTTATTTAAAATCCCATTTGAAGTCAGCTCAGGCCGGCCTGCTCAAAGAGCCAGGTTTTCAGATCACATCTGAACGCCCTCAGGTCAGTGATTGTCCATAGCCCCGGGGGCAGCCCATTCCAAAGGGTAGGTGCCCCCACAGAGAAGGCCCTATTCCTTGGGGTCACCAGGCGGCACATAGATGTCGTCGGGACCCGAAGGAGGCCTTCTCTGTGGGAGTGCACCGGTCGGTGGGAGACTACTGGCAGAATGCGGTCTTGTAAATATCCTGGTCCGATGCCATGGAGCGCTTTAAAGGCCAAAACCAATACTTTAAAGCGAACCCGGAAGGCTACTGGTAACCAATGCAGCTCGCGCAGGAGAGGCATCACATGGGAATATCTCAACACCCCCATAACCACCCACGCGGCCGCATTTTGCACCAGTTGGAGCCTCCGGGTGCTCCCCGCAGGGACCCCCATGTAGAGGGCATTACAGTAGTCCAGGCGGGAGGTGACCAGGGCGTGGGTGACCGTGCGTAAGGCGTCCCGATCAAGAAAGGGCCGCATCTGGCATATCAGCTGAACCGGATAAAAAGTCCCCCTGGAGACAGCCATGATGTGATCTTCCAAAGACAGCTGTACATCCAGGAGGACACCAAGATTGCGAGCCCTTTCTGTGGGGGTCAAGATCTCATCCCCAATAGCCAGCAACGAAGTCAGCTGACTATATCGGGCCGCCGGAACCACAGCCACTCAGTCTTGGAAAAGTTGAGTCAAAGCCTGTTCCCGCCCATCCAGTTCCGCACAGCCTCCGGACAGCGGGACATGACCTCCACAGCATCGTTGGGGTGGTTTGGGGTGGAGATGTAAAGCTGAGTGTCATCAGCATAGAGATGACATTTCACCCCAAAACCACGGATGATCTCTCCCAGCGGCTTCACATAAATGTTGAACAGAAGAGGGGAGAGGACCAACCCTGAGGCACCCCACAAATGAGGGGCCTAGGGGTTGACCTCTCCCCCCCATCAACACAAATTGCGAGCAGTCTGAGAGGAAGGAGGAGAACCACCGCAAAACGGTGCCTCCAATTCCCAACCCCTCCAACCGCCGCAATAGGATACTATGATCAATAGTATCAAAAGCCGCTGATAGATCTAATAGGACCAGGACAGAGGAATAACCTCTGTCACGGGCCCTCCAGAGATCATCGACCAACGCGACCAATGCTGTTTCGGTCCTGAACCCGGGCCTGAAGCCCGATTGGAACAGATCTAGGTAGACTGCTTCCTCCAGATACTGAGGGAGCTGACGCGCCACCACACTCTCAACAACCTTCGCCAGAAAGGGGAGGTTGGAGACAGGACGATAGTTATTTAAAAGAGCCGGATCCAGGGAAGGCTCTTTGAGGAGGGGTCGCACCACCGCCATTTTCAGGGCGGTAGGAAGAGCAACGCTCCGTCAACGAAGCGTTGACAATCCCCTGGAGCCAGCCTCGTGTCACCTCCCTGGAGGTAGAAGCCAACCAGGAAGGGTGGCATTCAGCCTCCCCAGTAATCTGTCCACACCCTTGGTGGTCACAGGATCAAACTCCTTCCAGATAACCATCTCAAGACCTGCCCCGGACACCTCCCCTGGGACCACCCAACTGGAGTCCAGCCCATCCCGAATCTGAGCGATTTTATCGTGCAGGAATCGGGAAAACACTTCTGCCTTACCCTGCAAGAGGTCCTTCCGCGCTCTCGGCTCAAGCAGAGAGCGGGTTACTCTAAACAGAGTGGCAGGCCGATTTTCTACCGATGCAATAAGGGCAGAGAAATGCGAACATTTCGCCACCTCTATCGCCACTAGGTAGGTCCTAATATAGGACCTCACCTGTGTCTGGTCAGACTCGGCATGACTGATCCTCCAGATGCCCTCCAGACGTCTTTTTCGGCACTTCATCTCCCTCAGCTCCTCCGTGAACCACGGAGCTAAATGGAATCTGTGCCAAGTCAGAGGTCGCAAAGACACAACTCAGTCCAGAGCCTCAGTGGCCAACCTATCCCAGGTGGCCATCAAGTCTGCGGCCGAGTTATGAGCCACAGTTTCAGGAAATGGCCCAAGCTCCATCTGGAACCGTTCAGGATCCATCAGGCGCCTGGGGCGGAACCATCTCCTTGGTTCCGCCTCCCTGCGATGGGGGGTGGTGGCACAGAAGTCAAGTCTAAGAAGAGAATGATCAGACCATGACAAGGGCTTTATAACTAGATCCCCAGAACGATTATTCAACCACTGACCAGAGGCAAAAATCAGGTCCAGTGTGTGTCCCCCCGTGTGAGTGGGGCCAGAAACTAATTGCTGTCCATTTTGAAGTTACTTTAGGTTTATTAGCAAACATAGGCATCTTATTACTGGCTTTCAAGTGTACACTATATATACATACACACACACTACACACACACATAATATATCTTTGGAATATTTTAATTTACCCCTATTCATTTTAAAAAATTTACTATTGTTTATAATTTCCTATTGACTAATTATGTTTTTAACCCTTTTATTAATCCAGGATAGACTCTGTAACATTTAAATTAGAGAGGGGTATAGAGCTGGAGAAATAAAGAAAGGATGGAGGTAGTTAATTTCCACAGAAATCTGCTATAAAAGTTCAAGATTTTAGAATTCTGTACAGGTAGTCCTCAACTAAGTCAATTTAGACTTAGTTACAAACTGTAACAACTGAGACCAAAGCAGTGGTGGGATTTAGCCAGTTCGAACCACTTCAGAGAACCAGTTGTTAACTTTCTGAGCAGCTTATTGAACTGGTTGTTGGAAGAAATCATTAGGACAGAGAACCGGTTGTTAAATTACTTGAATCCCACCACTGGACCAAAGTTACAATGGCACTGAACAATATGGTTTATGGCTGTTTTTATACTTACAACACTTGCAGCATTCCCATGATCATATGAACAAAATTCAGATACTTGACAACTGGTTCATATTTATGACTTTTGTTTTATCCCAAAGTTAACGTATTTTCCAACCTTCTGACAAGCAAAGCCAATGGGGGAGATTCACTTAACAACCAGGTTACTAGTTTATCAACTGCAATGATTCACTTAACTGTGGCAGTAAAAGTCATAAAATGGGGCAAAACTCACTTAACAAAGATCTCATTTAATAACAGAAATTTTGGCTCAATTGTGGTCATAAGTTGAAGACTACTTATACTAGGCTATCGTCATGGTTTAACCTTAAAATATATGTGAAAATGGAGACAGAAATGATTAAATAAATGAGAGGAACAAAGAAAAAAACTCCTAGAAAACTATAGATTTTTTTGAACTTGGCCAAAAATGATCTGGGTGAGTGGAAAGCTAGAAGTAATTTCTGATCAACCCTGGTTTAGTTTTCATTGAACTGGGATCAAAGAATCATGAGGAAGAAATAAGGAGGTGATTTGTTCTAAATGTATTCAACATGAATGCCAGTGAGGCTGTTCTGTCCTTGCTACACTACCCTGTGTGTAGCTTGACATACAGCTAAAGCCACTTATCTTCTAACAAAACAAACCACATGCATAGATCTAGATGCTTTATTAAAGGAACAGGATGAGAGAAACTGGGAAAAGTAGAACTATATACAGTAAGAACCCAAATATAAAATAAGCGGTGTTGCGTTTCTGGTGAACATCACAATTACAAATACAGATAAATCTCACCAGCATATTGTGTGAATGGGATGTGGATTTTTGTCCTCAGATCAGTGTCTGTCACAGATTAGGCTGGATTCTTCCTGGTGCTTCTGTTTCCTCAGACTGCTCAAGGAAATGGAGACTGGCTTCCCAGGATTCATTTGTTTTTTTGAATGAAGGATGATAAGAAGATGGATGTCTTGAAGGGCTGGATCAGTTTACAAACAATAAAAAATGGTATTTGGCTACTAAATGGGGCCAGTGAACAACAGCAGTTTATACACAAATTATATGCTGAAGGGATGAAAGAAATATTATCTTGATGTGGTTGTGGGGCTTGTGTGTTCTGAGGAAGATGAGAGCTATGCCAAAGGTTCAAGTATACTAGATAGGTCGCATCAGAAGAGTCAGACAAAAAGTGTCTCTCCCTTAAAAAAATATGGTGAGATGTAAATTACAGAAACCCATATTGGCTCAGTTGTCATTCGGGTCAACAAGGACCATGCTAGATTATTATGTTTTTGCATAGCATAGTGAACAGATTACTGTAGCTTTATTCTAAAAGCTTTCTGGCTTTTTAAGCTTTAGAAAAGCAAATAGCTTTCTTAGTTTTCCATACATATTTCCTCTTTTATAAAAACATGTACGCAAAATATCTTTAAATTATGTCAGAATGCTATTATTTCTTTGTCATGCTGAGAGCCACAATAATTTCTTTTAATGGTGTCACTTAAAGCAAGATTTAAATATAATTATACTTCATTATTGTTGCAATTAACATGTCAAATGATTGTAAAGCTAAGAGCCTAAATGTCCAGAGCTGTATTACGGTGTTGGCTTGACAAATGATTTTTGTGCCTAGCAGTTTTAGTCTATGATCAGTGACTACACTCAGTTGTATTTAGGGAACATTCACATGCACATAATGTCTAATGGAATCAGAAATGGGAGGAACATTATAAATACACTTTGGAAAGATTCTCTGAACTCTCTCTGAGAATCTGAAGTGACGTTTTTGGTCATCAAAGAATTCAGAAATCCAAATTATACATTTATAGTTTGAGCATTGTCTAATTAGATAAGGTTATTACTTAATAAGAATCTCAATTTAAAGAAAAAAGTGGTAGGAAAGAAAAAAATAGATTATTACCAGTTGATCCATAGATACAATGTTGATTGCAGTTCCTTTGATAAGAATAGTTTTCACCTCTCAAAAACTGAGTCTTTTAATTGGGAACATTTCATGTTATGCAGGTGCTTGATTGATCACTACAATTGAGCTGAAAATTTTTGTTGCTAAGCAAGACAGTTTTTAAATGAGTTTTATCCATTATATGATCTTATTTTGCCAGAATTGTTAAATGAATCAGTCCAATTGTTAAGCAAATCATGCAGTCATTAAACAGGCTTTCCTTTTTGACTTTGCTTGTCAGAAGCTATCTGGGAAGGTTACAAATGCAATCACATGAGCCTGGAACAGTGCAACTGTCATACATACTATCAACTCATAAAATATTTATATGGTCTTTTTAGAGTTGTCAACAGAAAAAGGGGGTGGGGGAGTAGTGCAGCAGCTTGCAAAACCGAAACTGCATTCCACAAATGTTTTCAAAGATAGTAACTAGGTGACTAAGTTTCTGCTGGGCAAAATTCTAATTGGAGAGATGATAGATGACACTTGGCTATGGATGTGTCCCATTGGAGAATATGAATTATGATACACCCAAGGGGTAGAGGGAAAACCAGAGTCAAGGGTGACAATGAATTATGTGTCTCAGAGTCGGCTACACACAGGCAGTGCTGGCATGTTAACTCCCAATAAATCCTTTTTAAGTTTTGGAAGTTTGGTTTGAGACTCATGATTTAAATGGGGGTAACTGCCGGACTCCTGACACATACATATCGGCGAGTGCTTTGATTTTGATCATGTAACCATGGGAATGCTACAGTGATCATAAGTGTGAAAACTGATTGTAACAAACTTTTTTCAGTGCTTTCGAATTGAAATTGAATGGCCATTAAAGGAATGGTTGTACGTCAAGGATTACCTGTACCTCTTTCCCTCTGCAACTAGTTTAATCTTCTGCCTCAAGCACATGGCCATTATCCTTTAGGAAAAAGGCATTGCTTTCAGACTCCATGTTCTAATAGACTGTTGTGACAAAACCTGGGTCACCTAAAGTGACCACGAAGAAGTTTGAACATACAACATAAAAAATTAATAGGTAGGAAAATAACAAAGAGTATACAGCAGGATTCCAACAAAGCATTGGCAGCTTGCTGACCAGCCCACAGTGAAAGTAGATCCATAACATATAGCCCTTTGGCCTACTACATTTCAAAGACAAAAAAAAGGCAGAAGCAGTGGAAATCACAGCATGATGTTAGTATATTTTTGGTAAACCCATAGGTGGCCTTCTTATTATTAATCCCTCCCTACTAGATCAACATGGCAACTGTATTATCTTTGAGATATGATCAGTGAATATAAACATTGTGGTGTACACGGACACAGCTTCCTAACTGATTCTTCTCTCCGTTGCCCTTCAGGGGCAATTTTACTTGCTGTCAATATTTTCTTACAAGGTTTCTTTAAGCAAGTAACATATATGAAGAGGAGGAATTTGGACTTAACCCAACAATAACTCCAGGATTTCTACTTCTAGTTACCATGTTGCATGCTGATGGAGATAGTCCTACAAAGGTAAGAAATTTAGAGCCTAAACAGCCATTGCGCGTTACTTGGTTCCTGTCCAGAAATAATCGGGGTATGTTGTGAATCAATCATACAGTAAAACATGGGCTGAACTAATGGATCTTTTGCTTTCAATTAGAATGATATCCGTGAGTTCCAATGCAAATCTTCAAGTGATAGCTCTCTTAATTACAATATTGAAGTTCTGCCATTACCTTTGCATGATGAACTACCTTGACCACGACTTTGATCTGTGGTTTTATGTGCCATGCTTTCAGGAGTGTGGAAATGAGAAAATCATTATTGGAAGTAATTTCAGGATTGAAAAATTAGATTTCTTAGCAGCACCAAATGATTTTCAAGACACTCCTGTTCTCTTTAAGAGACAAGTTGCCTTAAGAAATCTGAAAGGATGTTTTACATAGTCCTGAATATGGATCTGATTATGTGGGCTCATGTAAAAGAATGCAGTGGTTGTACTGGATTACTGCACAAAAGAGCTCAATTTACTTTGCTATGCCACATTTGCCATAAATTTTACCTTCCACTTTTTTTTTACATTGCTATCATGGAATGGCAGCCTGGATGATTTTCACATTGATAGATTTTGCCATACGAGCAATTACAAAACACTCAACCAGGAAAATGTTTCCACCATTCTCTCTACTCATCTAAAAACCTCCTTAACATTTTCCAACTTTATACTTAATAGGCAGATGCACTAACTTCTTAACCAAACATCGAAATTACCTCCATTTTTTAATTATATAATATACATCTCAGATACATTTGTTTAATTTTTAAAAAGTGTCTTTTTTTCCTAAGTAGAACCTCAATAGGAATCCAAAGCATGGCAGATATAAAGGGAAACATGTAATGACTGAATGGTTGAAAATAACAAGAATTTTATCTGCAAGGTTTTTGGTTTTTAACAGTGTTAAATAGTGCATCAGCATGTCTCATTTTATTACTCACATTGGCATATTTGAACAATTAAACTGAGAACACTTAACATTTAATTTACTGAGAAACAATCTACTGAGCAACAAAAAGGCTGAATCCAAAGTTTGTTCCTCTTAGTTGAGAGTATTAAAATTTATCCAAAATAATTTTATTCTACCCTAAAAAGAATCCAGATGTTTACATATTAATATACTAAGATGTCAGTCTTTTTGGTGATATAACACTGAATTATACTGGAAATAAATACAATATAATGTAAAGGATTATTTATTTAATTACTCAATTAACAAGCTGTCTCAATCATTGAAGTGACTTGAACAATAAAATGCAGCTTACAAATATCAGCTGCAAGTTTGCAAACTGTTTTTGTGCAGAATCTGTAAGGATACAACAATTTGACACGACAAGAACAGCATGACAAGCATGTCGTGCTGATTTGATAGAGAAACAATGTAAAAATAATGTAACAGATGCCCATACAAGAATAAAAATGTGTATTTGATAATTCAAATGAACAAAGTAAAGAAGGTGGTCTAATTTTGACCAATGGCCCAATTATTTGTTTAAAATAGATTCTCTGACTATGCTATTCTTTAGCAAATATTTTATGTACTTCCTTGTTTAATCATTATCCCATATGTTTTACAGTTTCTATTAACATCTCAGACTAAAATAGCAATAATGGTTATCTGTATAATTAAACTCCATTGATAGGAATGGGCAGTTATTTCTGAGAAAATTTTAAGAATTGAAGCAGTTTTTTAACTTGTCTCATTCAAAATCTCTAAATCTCTTGTATCTTAACTAAATCTGTGAAAAATAGAGCAATCATCAGTAAATTGCTTAAGAAAATCAAGGCTCATCCACATTTATAATAGTCATAATGATTAAACATCAACTAGCATGGAAAAATAAATAAATAATGTTACTACTATTTTGATGTCAGAAAAATGTAGATCTGAAATCTTGAATTTCACTATTCAGACTATTTTCTTATAGTCCATGTTGATTGTTTTATGGTAAGTTCACTCTGAGGGCTTTCAATTTATAGATGTAGTACATTGTGAATACAGATAAAGGTCCTGTCACTTGTCCATCACAGAGATGAAATGATGGACAAATTGCAAGAAAATATACAGAATGAAGTGATAAAAAAGAATTGTAATTTCACCAGGATAGACAGCTATTGTACCTGCTATTACATCATAAAATATCAGTTCCCCAAATGTTTGACACTAGCAGATCACTCTAGAACTCTAGATCATTGTTGCTTCAAGCCTTGCTTAATCTTTGGAGGATTTAGGATATAAGAGGATGTGTTATGGATTGATCATAACTGTATTATACATGGCAATTTACGTTACATAGGATAGATTAAATGGTCTGAGCTCCATGCAGTTACAGAAGCAATGGAGGCCGAACAGCAATTAATAGTGTATTTTTCTTGACACTATAAAATAAATGTGATTATAAAAAGACATGATTTTTATTTCACTTGAAGAAATGTTAGTTGAAAATTCTGAAATATATAATTATAATTATATTTAAATATATAATTATAATCATAAATATAACCATGACTACATATCTATCTATACCAGTGGTCATCAACAGGCGGGCCGGGGACCACTGGTGGTCCGTGAGAAAATTTTGGTGGTCTGCAGAGAAATGTCCCCCCCCCAAAGCATCCCCCAAAGCAATTAATCCAGGCTGCATAGGAACACAAGGCTGTGCCGCCCATATGGGCTATCCACCCACTGGCCCCCAGCCTTTGGCCAAGCACAAACCTTAGAGTAGAGCCATGCGAGCTGGAACTGGAAGGTAAGACCAACAGCAGGGGAGAGAAATCCACCCCGGTATGGTTTGCTGATGTTGGTGGGAAAGTCAGTCCCATATTCCAGAGCTACAGTAGTCACAGCACTTGGCCATCCCAGAGCAGCTGTTCCTCCACTCGGGTGCACCAGCCCGAGGAGATGCTCTGGGATGACCAAAGGACCAGTCTTGTGACTTCTGCAGCTCTAGAATATGGGACTGATTTTCCCATCAATGTCAGCAAGCCACCGTCAGTCAAAATTCATATTAGGGGATTTAAAATTATGAGTTTGATGGTCCCTGAGGTTCAAAAGGTTGGTGACCCCTGATCTATACTGTATATACAGTACAATATGTATGTTTGTGTGTGTGTGTATACACATTTTTCATACATGTCTGCATATCAGATAAGCCATTGTTTTAAAATATTTTTTGCCTACAAAGGCATTGGAACACAATTAAGATATCATCACCATTGTTTAGAGGTTTTTGATCATTTATCCCAAGTTCTAATTGATAACTTTAGATCTAGTTATAGTAGACTAATGTTAAACTATTAATTGAGGTACCTAACAGCTGTCAGAAAAAAAGACAATAAAAAACCTAGAAGATTTGCACTTCTATTTGTTCTGGAAGTGCAAACTAATTGAATTTTAGGGTTGGCAGAGCTTCTAATCTAGTCTTCATATCTCTTACTACTTTGGTTGGTAGCTCTTTCACTCAATTACTCAAAGTTCTTTCTAAGCAAATTGCATTGACTGTGGATTTATTTATTTTTTGTTCCTTTGCCAAAAAGAAAGAAAGAAATAAAACAAACAAGAGCTGTTTGGAAGGAAAGCACTTCATTTCAGATGGTTTATATCAAATGTTAGCACCAGTATCTGGCTACTGCTTTCTGATGTCACTTTTTTTAACCTCATTTTTTTCTTGGGTGGCTGCATGGATAATTCATTTTTTTCCACTTGCATTTCATACTGCTGGTCATTTTAACCTGTTTTCATTTGTAACCCCCATTAACAAAGTGCCTGATTGATTTCAAAAATCAAGAACTGCTTGTGGAAAAGTTGGAAAACATGAAACAAATTTTAATGGTGCCATGTATTGCCTCTTGAAAAAGGACCTTTGGGATAATCATGACCTGGATAACTGAGAATCTTCATTGACATTTGACTATGTACTTTCTGATGAACACCCTTTGAATGGTGCAGAAGTAGGAATGAATTTTCAGAAAAATTGCAGACTACAGGAACCATTTGCACTTAAGTTTGAGATGCAGACAACACAGACTCATCCCCAACAGCCTGCACCTATGTTCAACAGTGAAGGGACACAGGGCAGAAAACATCCTGCAAAAAGAACAGCTCCATAACACAACCCTTTTAATAGTTCCAAGAAAGCTTTACATCCATTTGTGCCACTCAGGTGACCTGAGGACACAGACAAACCTCCAGGTGGTCTCAATGACTCACTAAAAGAATGCTAAAAATGCAAATAACCAGCTGTCTGCAAGGAGTATAAATCCTTCCATTCCTCACCATCCAGTCAGAGCTGAAGAAGCTTCTTGAATGACAAGTGAAACATCTTCAGAGAAAAACAAATAGTCCAGTTGAAAAAGCACCTTTGAGATAATAAGCAGAATATTTAAAAACATAATGTGCGTATTTTAGTTCCACACAAGAAAACAATTTATTTTTGTTAATATAGTACATTGATGCCATTTTCTTTTCTTTTTGAGTATCCTTGCTTCGTATGACCCACATTGATTTCATATCCTTTTACCCCTTTCTTTCAAATATATTTTTTGAGCTAAGAGCATGAAAGACAATGAAACACGATATGAATAGCAATCCAAATCTTGTTTTGTCAAAGCTAGCTTGTGTAGTTGATCCAAGAGTAAATTTTGCTGATAAAGGAATTATTTATTTTGCCTGTAAGGGGAAAAACTTACATAATGGGTGAAAAAAGTTTTCATAAGCTGACAATGTGGGGGGGGGGGGAGCAACAAACAATGGGAAGTTCTGTATGCCATGGCAGTATGCTATGTTTTATTATTACTAAAAGCCATGTAGAAAGCAAAATGGGTAAGAATAGAGTGCAATTTTGAACCATTCTAATTTGAGATGTAAACTATACCATATATTCACCAATATTCAGATGTGTAACATATCTCAGGTTCTAAAATTTAGTTTCCTAAATTGTCCATTATTGTATAAAGTCTCTGAATATGTGCAAATGACACAGCCCTACCCTGCCCTTCTTGCTTAATAAAAACAAGCATTCATACACAGCTGTGATTGTTTCAAACGGTTTTCAGGTCATACCAGTGTTCCAATGTTTGAGAGACTGTTCCAGAGAGGAGTGGGTCAATCTATTTTCCAAAGCACCAGAAGGGCAGACAAAGAATAATGGATGGAAACTGATAAAGGAGAGATTTAACCTAGAAATAAGGAGAAATTTTCTCACAGTGGGAACGTTAAACAATATTCCATTAAATTGAATATTTTGCCTTCAGAAGTTTTGGGTGCTTTACCACTGGAAGCTTTCAAGAAGAGACTGGACAGCCATCTGTCAGAAATGGTATAGGGTCTCCTCAGTGGTGGGATTCAAAAAATTTTTATTACCGGTTCTGTGGGCATGGCTTGGTGGGCATGGCAGGGAAAGGTTACTATAAAATCCCCATTCCCTCCCCACCCCACTAACCTAATTTCCAGCTGCATTCTTCTGTGCAGGGCAACTAAAGAAGACCCAGCCAATCAGCTGGGACTCGGGAGGCAGAGAAAAGATGGGGACAGGAGCAGTCAGAGGTGGTACTTGCCAGTTCTCCGAACTATTCAAAATTTCCACTACCAGTTCTCCAGAACTGGTCAGAACCTGCTGAATATCACTTTGAGCAGGGGGTTGGACTAGATGACCTACAAGGTCCCTTCCAACTCTGTTATTCTATAATTATACCTCAGACTTTTCAGTTAACTTATTTATTTACTTATTTATTGGACATGGAATGACATTTTTCAGTAAACTGTAATGTATACATGAATATTCTGTCTGTTAATGCTCTAATTCTTCTGGGAAGTTTTAAATCAATGTCACCTGGAATACTATTTTATTTTCCTGGAACTGGGAACAACTTTAATTTGGTGTTCATTAGTTTGCATTATTTTTGCACGAACTATTTCCATGTTGAGTTGCTTGCTGTTGTTTGTAGAGAAGTATCACAAAAGAATCCAGCAGTATCGCATCTGGTCATTATCCTTTTGTCCGAGGCAGACAGATGACTGCAGTTGTATTGTCCAAGTGAGTTTTTCCACACTTACCCATAATAATTGCAATACACAGCTGTGCGGGCAGATTCTTAATAGGCCTTACATAATGACAGTCAAAAGCTATTAAGATTAGTTCAAGGCAGATTTCATATTACTGAATATGTATCAATGTTACATCCCTTATATCCTTTTGGGAATGTTACATCTCTTATATCTTTGGGAATGCATATCAAGAAGAAATTATCAGTACTTGGATTTTATAATTTCCCATCATATAACATGTTCATGTTCTATTTCTTAGCACCTAGCTAGGTACAGCATGATCCTCACTGTTAGCCAAAATAATTGCATAATGCATAACTAAAAGAGTTAAGATGTGCAGAGATAGATGAGCAGGAATAATGTGGGGAATATTTACAAATATTCAAGGGAAATATTTACAAGTATGTATGTATGTTTGTGTGTACATGCATTTATGTGATACTAACATGAAATAATATTGTCCATTAAAGAAAACATTTTGCAAAAATATGCACATTAGGAAGAAAGTACACAAAAATATTTACAGTAAATATTTTATATAAACTTTTTTGATAACAAACAAGAGCAGATAAATAGAATCTAGATGAAAATAATCCAAGGTTGGAATATTGAGACACAATTTAAGAGCATTTTCTCAAAAAAAAAAAAACGAATAATAGCAATCCACTCTGCAAAAAACTAAATGGAAATAAATCAGTATTGATCTTATTTTGCCACAAATTATTGAATTAGAGATGGTAAAACCATTCTTACTGCCACTTTTATCTAATTTTCCAAGGGGGAAGGAAATAATATAAAAATACCAAACTGATGAATTCCTAAGAATTTTGGAAATATGCAAAGAATCAAAACATTCTCTCTGCCAGGTTGCATCAAAAAATTCCACATGTATTTAAAATTTACCAGGTACACTTGAGCTATTCCATTCTCAATCTTCTAATCTTCTAATAGTCAGTATACTGTGTAACAACCACTTCAAAGTGTGAGAGCACAGCGTACAAATAAAAAAGTCAGGGTAGATACAGTTTAATTGTCCAATTGTGATGCAGATTTGGGATCCAGAAAATGCATCTTCCGTTTTAAAAATGTAAACTATGTAGAATATATTTTAAAATACAGCAAAAGATTGAAAGAGTTTGTACTTTTCTTTTTTCTTTGACTTGCATAGCTTTTTAACAGCCAAAGAGCTTAACTGTGACATTTTTTTTTTACAAAAGAGTTTTCTTGAAGTGGACTTGAAAGCAAGGATTGCTGCTCAGAGTAAATTTTGAGAACTGATATTGATTTTTCAAGAGGTTATAATAATATATGTTAAAAATGGAAGAATAAATTAGCATCTGAAAGCCAATTACACTGTCAAAGACTGGATTTATATAAAGCTGTAGAACAATGTAATAGGATTAAATTATGGTTATGGGATTTCTATTTATGTGCAGAAGGCTAGGGAAACTTTTAAATCAGAAATTTGTATGTCTTACAAAACATCACAGTTTCACTTGGAATGAAGCAGGCTGATCTTCACCTGACCTTGCTTAATCCTCTACTCACTTCCTTTCTTGTTATGACATAATTTCAGGGTAACATTTGCAATGATTTTTATTTCAGAAAATTTTTTCTCACGCTGATCATCATTTTCTCTTGTTAGAAGTTTTCATTTTAAATATGATCATTTTTGAAGAAATCCACCAAATACTCAGAATTTTCATGTTAGTCTCCCTCTCTCTCTCTCTCTTGAAAGAAGAAAGGAATTGGTGTCCATTTAAATAGATTCAGTTTAATTCTAATAAATGATTCAGATGTTATATTTACAAGCAACTATGTACATAATTTCATTCAATATTTAATATATCTTTATTTTTCCCCTATGCCCATTATTATTGTTGTTGTTGTATTTTTCAAAATGACCCCTTGTTGTAGATTTTACTTTATTCTGAAAACAAATCATTGAAAGATTAAAATAATTTTTCCATAGCTTTTTGACAAGAGGAAATGAAGATCAATTTTAAGTGCCTTATTTGATGCAAAAGACAGCACAGATATTAACTAAGAAGTGGTGCTGCTACAAGAAAGTGAGGACAAAAGAGAAATTATCTGCTACATTTTATATGAAGAACAAAATGAAAACAGGTGACAGCTGGATCTCCAGCATGGGTTTCTCTCTGATGCATGCTTGCTATTGGATGCCATAGTAACGGGGAGGAAGGGCATAGCATTGGGGTTTGGGAAGTGATCTGGTGTGAAGAAGGGCCATGTGAATTAAAAGGGAGGTTTGCTCTCAAGAATTACTGTGCTGCTGAATGCAATTGTTTACAGCCAGTCAAGGCCAACTGTCCTAGCACTCCAGATGGACGAAAACACCTAAAGATGTGCTCCACATGACACTATGTGGGATGTGGATTGGACATTCAACCTATGACTCTGGTGGGGAGGGATTTGGGGAAACTCTCAATCTGTAACTTTCACACTTTTTGGCTCAGATCTTGCTTTCTTTTTGCCACTATCATTTCAAACTCAATAAAAGTACTTCTTCTCTACTTCAATGGAGTCGGGAGTTTTCTTTTTTGGGTTTTGAATGGAAGGAGGTCTGACAACAGGTTGTCTTTTGCCATTTGCAGCTGGGATTCTAGGAAAAGATATAAGTGCTTTAAATATTTACCAGAATGTGTCGTATGATTCTCTTCTAAATTATAATCACGCTTTCATAACCTGTCTCTACAACAGAAAAATCCAAAATTAGCTATTATTGTAAGTCAAAATGCCCTACTGGGAATATAAAGGATGTTACAGGAGTAACTGTTTTGGAAATAAGCTGTGAAAAGGTTTATATAGTGTGGGAAGTTAGCATCCACCCCTCTCCTAGAAAAATTGAAATAGCCCAGGAAATATTAAAAGGCAGAATATTTCTTCTAAAAAGAGTAGAAACTCAAGAAGCAGAAACTCACTCAAGAAGCAGAAACTCACCCCCACCTTTGTCAATGGGTGGGCCATTAAGGCCTGGGCCAGAATACTTTACATAAGAAGGAACTCCAGGTAAAAGCTATAGGAATTGCCAAAAGCCCTTTTAAGGGCATAATCACCCAGAAAGGCCAGACCAAGCCTATAGAGTTAAGACCCCCGCCCCTGGGAGTCTGACAACCAATTAGAATACAAGCTCCAATTCAAATCTCAACAGAGAGTATAAAACCCAGGTACTCTCAGCACCTCAACACTTCCTTCTTTCCTTTTCCCTTTTTCCCTTCTCTTCTCACCTTGAAGCATGTGATCATTCTTCTCTGGACCTCCAGGCCATGTGGCCCTGTAACCATTAAACCTTCCAAGCAGCCTCCATGTTTCCAGTGTCTTTTTTCCCCACTTGGAACTGAACCCAGAAGGATATTTCTTTCAACAATTGGCACCCAAGCAGATGGGACTCCAAGCTAACCTAACCAATGGACCAGGCCCAGGTAAGATTCCCTTGCTAGCAAACAGACCCATTGAGTCTGTGGGTGAGTTTTTCCTGGACCTTGGCCATTTGGAAAAATGGTTTTAAAGGGGTTTTGAGTGTTGAGCTCAAAGGCTGCTTGGAAAGAAGGTGAGTACCTCTAAATTTTAATTTTAAAGCATGGAAAAGTATGGGAAATATGTGTATGCTTGCATGTGTGTGAGAGGATCCTTCTCCCAAACACAATTGGATCTTGCTTCCTCTGTGCATTTCCTAACCGCAGAAAGACCAAGAGTCTGGAGAGCATGGGGGTTTTGCCAGAGCACAGGACCTTTTGTTAGGGAAAAAGGAAGAGCATGTTTATGAGTGGCTTCATCCTTGGACAGCAGCTGGATTTCATTTCTTTGTTTGGCCTCTAGCCGCCCTCTTGCCTGTTGTTAGCTCTACAGAGCCATGACCATCAGGACAGGAAAAGCAAGGGGGGGCCATCAGAGTGTGGGACCTTCTGTATATAAGAGGAAAAGCCGAGCGGGTTATGATTGAAGGGAGGGAAGAAAAATTTGTCATTTTTTTTTTGTCCAGTATATCCCAAAAGCAAACCCCAGGATTTTAGGTAAACTTAGGTAGTTTTAGTGTAATTTGGACACTAAATTAGGAGCGCCAGTACTTGCCTGCATAAGAGCAGCAAGTTTTCCTCGGATCTGAGCTCTTCCAGATCTGTAAACGTGGGCTAGGAAGAAAAGAAAAGAATAGAATAGAGAAAAGTGGAGTACTCGTACTTGTCTGAGGGGGGCAGAGAGTCTCACGGGCTGTTTTTTTTGGGGAAAGGAAAGTAGGCTGCATTGACAGCAACACCCCCAGTCCGAAAACCGTGGTGAAGTGAGAGAGAGAGAGAGAGAGAAAAGTCTCTTGGGAATTTTTTTACTAAAAAGGGGAGCGCGCATACTTTGGGAAACACCTAGTTTTTTTATATTTTTGTTCTGAGGTTAAAGAAAAATGTTTGATGCCGTTGCGCCAGGAGCAACGACTAAAGTCTCTTATATTTTTGTTCTGAGGTTTAAGAAAAGTGTTTGATTCTGTTGCGCCAGGAGCAACGACCAAAGTCTCCCCCAGACACCCTTCTTTTTTTTTTTTCTTGCTCGGATATTGCTTGTGTCTGAAACTGGTTCGCCTAGCTGACTGACCCGACTAAGCCAAAGTGTGAAACCCCACATGTAAGGGGAACATGGGAAGCGGTAGTTCGAGGGTCCTGGATGGAACCCCCCAGGGAGAGCTATTGGAGGCTTGGGATGAGCAGCAGATGCTGACCCTAGCCGGCATGAGCAAGAAAAAGGTAAAATGTATAGGTAGGGATTTGGCTTTGCTGAGGGATACAGGAAGACCAATGTGGTAAATAAAGGTACTTAAAAGGGCAATGTATAAACAGGATCACATGGAATTTTCTTAATTCTTTCTACCTTTCTTTCTTTGTCTTCTATGCAACCACGTGGTTTGTTCCTTAAGATTTATGCCTTCCCCAATTTAACTAAGATATTTATTGTGGGAATGATCAGTGTGTGTGTAAATCTCAGAGTTTTGTTTTCTTTGTCCTTGTTTTTGTGTGTGTGCGTGCACGTGTGTGTGTCTAAGTCTTTGTGTGTCCTCGAGGTAACTGTTGCAACTGTTAAAAGTATCTGACCTCTTCAGATATTAATTTTAAATTGTTAAGATTTAAAAACACTGAGAGAAATTGTCTTCTCCCGGTCTGGTCTGGCCAACCAAACTGGATGAGGAACAGTAAATTTTCTTTCCTCTCTGTGCTTTTAAGAAAAACCCAAGGTTATTAGTGAATGTTCTAAGTTCATTTACAAGAAAAGTTTCATCCTGTGTGTTTAAATGATTTTACCTGTTCATCCTTTTTCCTGAAGCTTGTGAATCCAGTTTTTTTTTTTTCCTTTCTCATCTGCTGTGTCTCCATTTTGTTGAAAACTGATTTATCTTTTTAGTAACTGCAATACTAATGTGTTATTCTTCATCCTCAAACCATGCCTGCAAGCTATCTACCCCCCCACCAAAATCTAATCCTTTTACAATGCCTTTCCTGGTAGAATTACCAGCGAAGAGGGGAGGGGATCCTTGTTCTGTGTGTTCCAGGCCTGCCACATGTGGAAGCAGATACTGCCCCTAGAGACATTCCATCCATTGGAGCCAGGAATTGAGTTTGGATCCAGCATCCACTGAAAATCATTATAGCAACCAGAGTGGGCAGACCTTCCCAAGCCTGACTGACCACCCATACCACCAGGCCAAGCCTATGCCACCCAGAGACGTGAAGGAAAGGACCCTGAGATGGACCAGTAAAAGACTAAAAGACTCTTTTCAATCCCCAGAAGACAGAAAGATTATGGGGGGAGGATGGAAATTCATTGTAACTGAAAATTCATTGTAATGTGAAATCTATTTTAATGTTTTCTTTCTTGTATCATTTATATTGTAACCAGTTTAATGTACTCATGTAAGGATTGTATTTGAGAGTGGCTGGCCCAGCAAGTTCTGAACACCTTGTACTTCTGTCTGGTGGGAGGGAAAATTGTCCCACATATTTATATTATCTGTATTGTAAAACTAGCTGCATACACAGGCACATACACAGAGACACACCATTCAGAATTAGACAGAGGTTAACCCCTTTCACCTACTTCTACACAAAGCTGCTCCTAGCTTCAATTTTAATGTATTTTTTTTGTTTTGTTTTTGTTTGCTGCTCTGAGGCACTAAAGCCCAAGCAGTCATATTACCCTGCTAATTCCATGGGGGAGAGGGCATCTCCCTCAGGCAATTCCTGAAGAGATAGCAGAAAAGAGATCTCCAAACCCCAAGTCCTGACTGTGACTCACAAATGATGCTGCCCAGTTGCCCAGTAAAGCAGGATATGTTGCAGTGGTGGTCTCATGAGTAGAAGTCCCAAGGCTCATTGTGTGTAACTTTAAAAATACTAAATAGCCTGGTTGCACACTGGCTAACCTCAATTTGGCCTCACAAACCCTGGAAGCTAAGAGCTAGGCAGGTAGTAACCATAACCTTGGATATGAGCAGCCTGTGAACACTGTATAGAGGCTTGTGCTTACAACCTGACTGTAAGCTCACAAAACGTATATCAAACATCTGAAAATTATTTGGCATGAATAATTGGATACAGCTAAAAAAAAAAAAAACCAGAAGTTTTCCCAGAGCTTTATGGTTGAAAGCTTTTGGGAGCCACTGAAGGAATCCTTTTCTGTTGCCTCTTTTTCAATGCCTTTCCTTTGCATCAGAGAAAAAAAAATTTTTTTAAAAGCACCCATCAAGTTTCCCTGATCTGATCACCTTTTAATTTTTTGTCAGAACTCTCACGTGTTTTCAAAAAAAAAAAAAAAATGAGGGATTGTGGGAAGTTAGCATCCACCCCTCTCCTAGAAAAATTGAAATAGCCCAGGAAATATTAAAAGGCAGAATATTTCTTCTAAAAAGAGTAGAAACTCAAGAAGCAGAAACTCACTCAAGAAGCAGAAACTCACCCCCACCTTTGTCAATGGGTGGGCCATTAAGGCCTGGGCCAGAATACTTTACATAAGAAGGAACTCCAGGTAAAAGCTATAGGAATTGCCAAAAGCCCTTTTAAGGGCATAATCACCCAGAAAGGCCAGACCAAGCCTATAGAGTTAAGACCCCCGCCCCTGGGAGTCTGACAACCAATTAGAATACAAGCTCCAATTCAAATCTCAACAGAGAGTATAAAACCCAGGTACTCTCAGCACCTCAACACTTCCTTCTTTCCTTTTCCCTTTTTCCCTTCTCTTCTCACCTTGAAGCATGTGATCATTCTTCTCTGGACCTCCAGGCCATGTGGCCCTGTAACCATTAAACCTTCCAAGCAGCCTCCATGTTTCCAGTGTCTTTTTTCCCCACTTGGAACTGAACCCAGAAGGATATTTCTTTCAACAATAGCATTACGAGAACCTTGATCTGAGCCTGGAAGGGAATCAGAACTGAGCAGATTTGTTTCAAAACATATTTTGAGATTTCTGAGAAACATTATTCACTATTATTTTGTCTGAGCTAATCTTGTCCACCTCTGGCTTATTGTTTTTCTGAGTGCCCAAGTTTGAAGTTTGGACTGCTCTGGGATAGTTCAGTAAAGGGGTTTGTGAAAGGGTATTGTGCAATTCCTATTGTGGCTTAATGGCTTTCATCCTGTTTTGGATTTTTTGTGAGGGGCTGCTTCTAATCTTACCATTCTGCTTTTGTTTCAAAATATCCTGTTTCGAATGGATTACCAAATCTGCATTTCTAAAAGCTGCCTCCTCAGTTTCTGCTTGGAGCCAGGGAAACTGGGGCTGCTTTCTGTCTCTAAAGAAACCATGTTTCTCCATTTCTCATTTAGGAAAATATAATGTTCTGCCTTTTTTTAATATTCCTCAAAATATTTCATTCTTCTAGGAGAGAGGGGCTTCCCACAGCAGCAATGTGGACTTCCTGGATTGTTGTCACTAAGTGATATGGTCATGTGACATTTCACTTTACAATTGCATTGTTTAGTGGTGATTCTTATTACCATGTTAAGTGAGATCTATCTATTACAAGTAGCCCTGGAATAAATTCTAAAGCCTATTTTCACAAGTGACAAAAGAACCTTGGGAGATCAATGATGAATTCAAAACCACCAGGGATGACAGGATAAACCAACCATTGAACTAGAAAACATAATATTTATTTATTATTTATTATTTATTTATTAATCATACTTTTATACCGCTCCCTCTCCCAAAAAAGGGACTCGGGGCGGTGAACAGCCCACTAAAACATACAATAAAAATGTAATAGATACTATTAAAAATAAATTAAATAACCAAATCGGCTGTCTATTAAAATTTAAGTTAAAAATTTAAAACTAATAAAACCCTAATTTAATTGATTAAAACCAAAAAACATAGTTACTGGGCCAGGCCGGCCTGTTCAAAAAGCAGGGTTTTTACTGTGCGCCGGAAGGTCAGAATGTCCGTCATAGCCCGTATCTCCGGGGGGAGATCATTCCATAGGGAGGGAGCTCCCACAGAGAAAGCCCGAACTCTCGGGGCTACCAGCCGACAACGGTCAGGCGGCGGCACCCCAAGTAGGGCCACCCTGTGGGAGCGTACTGGGCGGCGGGAGGTTGTTGATGGCAGCAGGCGGTCCCGTAAGTACCCAGGTCCCGAGCCATGGAGCACTTTAAATACCATCAGTACCACCTTGAATCGAATCCGGTAGGCCACAGGAAGCCAGTGCAGCCTGCGGAGAAGTGGTGTTACGTGTGCGCTTCGAGGGGCGCCCACAATCACCCGCGCGGCTGCATTCTGAACTAACTGCAACCTCCGGAGACTCTTCAAGGGGAGCCCCATGTAGAGAGCATTGCAATAATCCAAGCGGGAGATAACGAGGGCGGAGGTGACTGTGCGAAGTGCGCCCAGATCCAGAAAGGGCCGCAACTGGTAAATCAGACGAATCTGATAAAAAGCCCCCCTGGCGACGGCTGCAATATGTTCTTCCAAAGACAGCCGTACATCCAGGAGGACACCCAAGTTGCGTGCCCTTTCCACGGGGGTCAAAACCTCTCCCCCCACGGCCAGCGAAGGAGTAAGCTGGCTGTATCTGGGCGCAGGAAACCACAGCCACTCGGTTTTGGCCGGGTTGAGACGAAGCCTGTTACGACCCATCCAACCCCGCACGGCTTCCAGGCACCGGGTCATCACTTCGACGGCTTCGTTGGGGTGGCCCGGGGTGGAGATGTACAGCTGAGTATCATCAGCGTACTGATGGAACTCCACCCCAAAGCCACGGATGATCTCACCCAGCGGCTTTACATAAATGTTAAACAGCAGGGGCGAGAGCACCGACCCCTGAGGCACCCCACAAAGCAGGGGCCTTGGGGACGATTTCTGCCCCCCCGTTAACACAAATTGCGAACGGTCGGAGAGGAAGGAGGAGAACCACCGTAATACGGTGCCTCCAACCCCCAACCCCTCCAACCGCTGCAATAGGATACTGTGGTCGACAGTATCAAAAGCCGCCGAGAGATCTAACAGGACCAGGACAGAGGAACAACCTCTGTCCCGAGCCCTCCAGAGATCATCAACCAACGCGACCAACGCCGTCTCCGTGCTATGCCCGGGCCTGAAGCCCGATTGGAGGGGGTCAAGATAACTCGCTTCATCCAGGAATCGGGGAAACTGACGAGCCACCACACTCTCAACAACCTTCGCAACAAAGCGAAGGTTGGAGACGGGACGATAATTTAATAACAATGCTGGGTCCAGGGACGGTTTCTTGAGGAGGGGCCGCACCACCGCCTCCTTCAAGGCGGTAGGTAGAAGCCCCTCTCTCAAGGAAGCGTTTATAATACCCTGGAACCAGCCTCGTGTCACCTCCCGAGTGGCCAAAACCAGCCAGGAGGGGCACGGGTCCAACAAACAGGTGGTGGCATTCAGTCCCCCCAACACCCTGTCCACGTCTTCTATAGTAACAGGGTCGAACTCAACCCAACTGGCCTCACCGATATCCACCCCCGCCCCCCCGCCCGGAAATGCCCAGTTGGAGTCCAGCTCGTCCTGAATCTGAGCGATTTTATCCTGCAGAAAACTAGAAAACTCCTCAGCCCGTCCCTGTAAGGGATCCTCCCGCGCTTCCCTCTCTAGAAGGGAGCGGGTCACCCTAAACAGGGCGGCTGGGCGGTTTTCCGCGGACGCAATGAGGGTGGAGAGGTAAGTCCTCCTCGCCACCCTCATCGCCACTAAATACGTCTTAAGATAAGATCGTAGAAGTGTTCGGTCAGACTCAGAACGGCTAGCCCTCCAACTGCTCTCTAGGCGTCTTTTCCGGCGCTTCATCTCCCTTAGCTCCTCAGAAAACCAAGGAGCCATTTGGGATCGGCACCGGGTCAGAGGCCGCAAGGGCACGACCCGGTCAAGGGCCCCAGCAGCCACCCTATCCCAGGCGGCAACCAAGCCCTCAACCGAGTCGTGTGTGAGAGCTTCGGGAAATGGCCCAAGCTCCATCAGGAACCTATCAGGGTCCATCAGGCGCCTGGGGCGGTACCATTTTAATGGCCCCGCCTCCCTGCGGTCAGGGGGTGCGGAACGGAAGTCGAGCTTCAGGAGCGAGTGATCTGACCATGACAGGGGTTCTACAACTATATCCCCTATACCCAGATCACTCTGCCACTGATCAGAGACAAAAACCAAATCCAAGGTGTGACCTCCCACGTGAGTAGGGTCCCGAATTAACTGGGTCAGGCCCATGGCCGTCATGGAAGCCATGAACTCTTGGGCAATCCCCGAGGTACCGCCAGCAGATGGCAGGTTGAAATCCCCCATGACCATAAGCCTGGGGGTCCCAACCGCCACGCCAGCTATAACCTCAAGGAGCTCAAGCAGGGCCGCTGCCGCATAGCAGGGAGCCAGGTATGCGACCAGCAAGCCCACCTGAACCTTGGAACCGAACTTCACAAAAAGGAGCTCACACCCGGATGTCTGAGACACAGTGGCTTCCCTCGGACACAGATCCTCCTTAATAACCACCGCAACCCCCCTTCCCCTCCCCTGGGCCCTCGGCCGATGAAAAACCCGAAACCCGGCTGGACACATCTCCACCAGGGGGACTCCCCCCTCCTGGCCCAGCCAGGTCTCGGTAACTCCCACCAGGTCCGCACCCCCCTCACAAATCAGATCATGAACGAGGGGGGCTTTATTAACAACGGACCTGGCGTTACATAACATCAGCCGAAGGCCCAGGGCCCGATTGCTCAAACCCCCTGGGGAACGGGAGATGACAAGGGGGTCGGAGCGCGCCACAGCAAGCAAATAGCGAGGGCGCGCTCCCGACACAAAATATGGCCCCCTACAACCGCCAAATCTGCCCCTCCCGTTCACCGTCTCAATGGATTTAATTCCACCCTCCCCGATGACCCCCCCCATCCTCAATACAGAGCCACCCAGATTCCGACTCTCCCGGCCACGCTCAACCCCCGGCCTGGTCCCAGTCTCTGGCGAGTTGTCCCCCAACTCCCGCCCGGACCTACCTAACCCCCTTAAAAATCTAAATAAAAATTTTTTAAGAAACCCCTCCCTCCTACGCCTCTTAAAACCCCACCATCCCTCCGGATCCCATAATCCGTCCTTGAGATGGGCCCTCGAGAGAGTAGAGGGCCATTCCCGAGACAGGGGGACATGTCTCAGGGCCCATAGATCTCTCCTCGAATAAGACAGCGTCCCGGGCAAGATCTTCTCTTGTCGATGACCAGCTTCAAGTCCAGGCCGCCCCCGCCGCCTCCAAACAGATGAAAATCGTGGGGGCAATCGTGGGGGCAATCCTCCATCCTCGGCTCCAGCTATAGGAACAGCTCCCCGACCCCGACCTCGATGACGACGACGGTCTCCAAGATCGGTTAAAACCTTTACAACGGGGCCTGCCCATCCCCTCCCGGGCCCCCTCACCACCCCTGCCACAGGTGGGGAGGACCCGAGAGGGGGAGAACTCCGCACCCCGTCCAGATCGCCGAACATGAAGCCGCCGGACGCCAAGCATAGTCCTCCGGCACATAGTCCTCCAACGCCGCTTCCCCGCGGCACAAGTCGATAGCCACTGCCGCTGGGTGTAGCGCCAGGCCTACCATGCCGTGGCCCGGGGGCCCACCCCCCCACGGGTCCCCTCACCACCCCTGCCACAGGTGGGGAGGACCCAGGGGGGGAAAAACTCCACGGGCCGCCAAGTACCGGGTCATCCAAGCCGCCATAGGTCGAGCCGCCAAACGCCGCCGAACGCCAAGCTGCTGAGCCGCCAAACGGCGCCGAACGCCAAGCCGCTGAGCGCCAAGCCGCCGAGCCGCCAGACGGCGGACACAGTCCATTTGGCACAGCGCCGGGTCCGTCACGCCATGGCCCGGACGCTGCGCACCTCCCCACGGGTCCCCTCACCACCCCTGCCACAGGTGGGGGGGGTCCGAAGCGGGGGAAGCCCGACGAACCGCCAGACGCCGATGATGAGCCATCGAGAATCACGCCGCCGGGTGCCGAACGAAAGCCGCCGAACACCACATCGCCAGACGCCGAGCCGCTGGAAGCCGAGCACCGTCCTCCAGCAACACACCTCGGCCACGGGGGCTCCCCACCCCCCCACGGGACCCCACGCCACCCCTGCCACAGGTGGGGAGGACCCGGGGGGGGGGAACTCATCGCCCCGTCTGGCTGCCTCGGAGGAGCTCTCCCAGCTGACCTCCGGTCGCCATCTTAACTCTCTCTCTTTTATAAGAGATAATAAGGAGCATCTCTACCTGTTTTGTTGGACTTAAAAATAAAAGAAAGCATGTAATAAACAGAGTGATAGCACAAAGAGTATGCAGTTGAGATAGTGATAGAAAAAGATAAGATAGGATGCCAAAGGAACAGAAATAATGCAATAAATCCCTTTATGGTACTGAAGAAAATTAAGAGGAAGGAGAAATTGGATTCTTAGCCAGCTTGTTTTATTTGCTGTAAACTTTTTAATTGTTGAAGATATTTATTGCAAATGTTTTATTGCTGCTTTATGGTTTGTTAAGAATATAATCTGCTGCTTTATTTGTTTTGCAATATAATTGATTGTATTCCAGCATGAAATCTTGATAGGCTACAGGGTGGTATATAAATGGTTTAAATAAATAAAAAGCACCAGACAATCACACATATATCTAAGTGAATGTATTTGAAGCCAAACTAAAAATCTAAAGGTAGGTGTAATTATTCCTGTTAATATATACTTAAAACACAAACACTCAATAGCATGGTAGAATAACACATATCTGGGCTGGAATTATAGAAAATAGACCAAAGGGAGGTAGATCCATTTATTTTTGTTGCAATTATTATAAGTTTTTTTCACTATATTATCTTTGCCTGCTTATTCTTAAAAATAATTCACACACATGGCAACAGTGAAAATAGTTCTGTTTTTAATGTAAAAATTACTATATTATTCTTAATGAATAAGTTGTGTGATGACCTGGAGTGTAACACAAATGCAACAAAATCCAAAAGTTAAATAAATGTCTTTTAATGCCTCCAACTTGGCCCCACTGTTCAATAATTCTCAGTTGGAGATAAAACTTATTCAAAAATAGTCTTCAAAAATAAGCAATACAGTCCGAACTTAATGAACAGATAGAGGTGAAATAAAAACCCAAAACAAACTACAATTGAGGAAATTCCACAATGGACCAGGATAAGTAATTACCAACTTCAAAGAGATAACAAGGCACAGTCTGTTGGAAGGACGCCAACCAAGATAACTTTGGCCCAAAATAAAAACACTTTGCTTCTGGCAATGCTATGCTTTAACTGTCTCTCTTATTATATACTATTCTCCCCAGCTGCAACCAATGAGGGGGATCATGGCCACTTCCTCTCTCATAAGCCAAGTTGTTTCCTTCTCTGTCCTCCCTGTGTGTCCTAGGAGGAAGAGGGATGGGCCTGGTTCTTCCTCTGACTACCCAGCCAGCCTCTGCCCTTCCCCAACCTCCTCCACAACTTCTGGAGCCACACCTCCACTCCCTGTCAGCTGTTCCTCTTCTCCCTCAGAGTCTGACTCTAACAAGGGCATGACAAGTTGAGCATTTCAAACCTTTCATGCAAATATGAAATTTCTGGACCAAATAAGAATCTCTTTTTTTTTAGTATGTTGAGTCTAACATTTTGTATTAAAACAAGTGTAATATTTTATTTTCCTGAACTTACAAATTAAAGATCAAATATTTATAGCACTATATATAAAACTCTATATGAAATCCATCTGGGTGATTTTGGGTCAGTCACTCCCGTTCAAGCCCTCTCACAAGGTTGTTGTTGTGAGTAGGAGGAAAAAGATATATTGGGTATACTTGCTGTCTTGAATTATTTGCAAAAGTAATAAAGGCAGGAAACAAACAAACAAAAACAAACAAACAAATATAAATATATCTCCCTATATATAATGAATGGTTGCATGCGAGGAGAAGTATATTAATAGATTGATCTATCATCTAGATTGATGGTGAATATTTATTTCCAACAATCCTTATTGGTGCTAGTAAATGCCCAAGAGGGTCATAGGAGCTTCTAATTTATGTTTGAGCACTGGATTAGATTAAGTATATATTGTTTGAATCTTTTTATCTCAATGATAAATTCCTAAATATTTCAATCCTGAAAAGCTCTGTAGATCATATGAAAATGACTCACATGATGTTGCGGCCATCATATAAGAGCAATGTAAATATAAACAAAGACCTTAATAAGACCAAGGGCACATCTTATCCTTTGCTTCATTCTCATAACAGCCAATCAGATACCTATGGCAAGATGTGAATCCAAATGTATTTTCTACCCACTGATACACATATATTTACATTTCATTTTTGTTTCCCTGCATATGATATGTGGAAAGATATAGTTTCAATATTTGTGAAAATATACAAGATTCCTTATTAGGGTAGCATTGGATTTCCTTCATCTTTTACTGTGTATTGACCTAACTTGTACTTTCTAGATGAATGAATGAATGCATTGCAGATTCAGGCATTATTCGGTTTTGGGACTTTTCCAACTTTTTATGTTTCAATTTTTCTAATAATATATCTTTTCAGATACATAGCAGTTAGAAATACAACAACATACACATACACACAAACACACACAGACTGCAAAACTGTATATATTAGGAGAAATTGGGAACAATTCTCTTTATGCTTTTAAAATTAACTTGTAAAACTTGATATAGGAAAAAAATGGAACAACATCATGGTGAATGTGTATCATAATGGTAGCTGGAGCTGGTGCAGTGAAATGTAGAGATAATAATCCATTGATTCAACCTGGTACATAGCTGGGGAATAGGGAGGGGAGGAGTTCTTCAATTACTGGTGGACATGCTGGTGAACTGATATCAAATTGGAAAGAGAGAGGGTGGGAAGGAAGGATAAAAGAGAAATGTGACTATACTGAATCTTTTGTCATTTTTCACTTCAAGATAATTCAGATTGATTTTGAATTGAAATTTGATTTGCAATTTTCATTTTGTCAATACGGAGTTGGGTGGAGAGATGCCCAATGTATTACTAATGATTATATTTCAGTTATAATGGATCGTGGAACCTATAAATTTCATTAAAAAGAGAGGCAAATACAATAAAATTTGACTTTTACAAAAGTGTTGATGAAAGTGTAAATATAACAGTAGATAACTAGAATATCAGAGTAGAGAATATTTAAGTAAATGTGTTTCTGTCTTGTCCAAATTTGGGGAAATTTATTGAATTAAAAAGAAGCAGAAATAATATAAATGATTGCTGGGATTCTGTATAAGATAGAGAAAGAGGGCATTTAATTAAGAAAAAGGTAAATATGTGCTTCTTTTGTGACTTGCTGTCAACATTTATCAATCCAAGAATTTAACATGCATAGGAATGGAACAGAAAACTGTCAAACTATTTTAATAAATGAAAGATAGCATGAGTGAGTTCAGAAATGTACAATATTTTATATATTTTCTGCCTCTCCAATGAAAATATTACAACAGCTAACAATTAAATACAAATAGGGTTAAAATAGAAAGCTGAACACTCAGTGGTTTAAAACCACTGAACTTTAATTATGTAGTTACAGCCACCATCTTAATTTTTTTTTAACACCATCCCCACCCCTGGCTAAATGGCCACTTCCAACATTAAGTTTCTATGATTCTAACAATTAGGACTTGAATGCTAATTTCTTCCATTGGCTAGCCATAACATGATGAATGTTTCTTGGCCCTGACCTTTACCTTTGTACAATTTGCAGATATTATGATCCTTGACAAAAAAGTATTATTCTTTAGTAATCACTCTCTTTTCCATATGTTTGATGTCAGATCTAATATTTTATAACACTGCAATCTGCTAGAATCACATTCAGAACTATTATTAAATAATTGGTTAAAATAATACCTCCGTGGTTTATTACTCTATCACTAAGAGAAAGTGAGGTTTAATGTGTCTTATCTCAAGCATAATGTCCCTTTTATATGCATTGTTGATTAAACTGTGTAGCTGCATAGGAGTTACTGATAAAATAATGACCTGTTTCTGAATATAGAGTAATTTCATGTCCTGTTGAGGAAAGGAAGTGAGTTTCTTTCTATTGAGGGAAGGAAATAAGCCTTTAATTTGAGTTTCAATGGTTAGAAATAAATGAGAATTTTTAAGAGGAGTTTATTCTATGTATAAATACTAAATACTTTCAAGATAATAATATGAACAAACATCTACTTATTATGATTGACATTTTTCTCCTCTTTGCTTGAATATCGTGCCTCATATATTTACTTATTTGTCATATTCAGGACAGCTTGTATTATGCAAAATTGTCAAATATTTTTTGAAAGTGAAAATCTAAGATTCTGTATCTTCACTCTTAATTTACTACTTTTTAAATCAAATTTGGATCAAGAAAAGAAGTGAAGTAATAATTTCTTTTCACAATTCATTAGGTGGCATGCTTTTCTTTATTTCTATAGAACAATGAATGAAATCTCTCTTATATTTGGTTGTAGTCTGGTAAATGTAATTATTCTATATCTCTTGAGATGCCATAAACTGTAGTATTCCTGATCTATTAAATATTAAAGAACCAGAGAATAATATACGGTCCCATAAAAAGGCTTTTTACATCTTTATAAAAATATTTTCTTCTGAAAATTAATTAAAATATGTGCATTATTTTTAAAGTAGCTTAAACTTATTGTAGCTCAACTTGAATTAATTTGTTTATAAAAGGTAAGCTTTAAAATAGGATTGGCCAATTAAGTGTACCATGCAAGCAGTTAACGGCCAGTCAAGTCCTGCTATAACTGCTTTTGTATTGGTTTTCCCAAACATGTGAATGGTATCCATCATTCAAAATCTATAGAAGAGAGTTAAAAATACCAATAAAAAGAACATTTGTAGTTCAGGGTTGAACAGTAAGGTTCTTGGAGGTTTCTGAGCTTGGTTGTTTTCTTGCATATGTTTTATTATTCAGCTAGGTAATGTCATCAGTTCTAGCACTGATGATGTTGGGTAATAAAACTTACAATAGTTTTATTATGAAACTATTCGTCATTCCTAGTTGGGCAATGAAACATGTGCAAGAAAACAACCAAGCATAAAAACACCAAAGATCCCAGAGTCAAAAGTGTTATCAAGTGGCCAAGAGTGGAAAGGGCCCAAATGTAGACGTTTTAAAGGTTTTTTTAATTTTGAGAGCTTTTAAGAAGCAAAATGATGTATCTGTTTTCTGTGTTTCACATCTTAAAACTTCCATCCCAAAACAGTCATTATTCTCACCCACTTTTTGGAGACCAGTGCTCCAAATGCTACTGAAAGCTTGATATTGCCCTTGAGTCATTAAAGATGTGCACCTGTAACAATATATGAGAAAGATCCTGAAAGTTGGAGGTGAAGAAATGCTCCCTATGAAATAGTCAAATAAGAGAAAACATAGTCGTCAGGTGCATAATCAGCAGGGAAAGAAGCTTGGAAGGAATCCTCTTTTGCTTCTCAGGTTTTAAATGAGATAGTGGAATATATTATTTTTTATTACTTTCAGATGTGTGAGATTCTGTTAAAATAGCTTTAAAATAAAGTAGAATTAACTCATCCAATCATGTTTTCTGTCTGTACCCAAGTGGCTTATAGCACCATCACTTTAGAAAAACAAACCAAATTCTGTGGCATTCCCTTAATACACTTAATTGTGCTACTTGTACTAAGGTAATAATTCATTTGATTCCCCCATTTTAATAAGAATAAGATTTTGTACTATTATACCTTTTTATTCATGGCTATTTTTGTTGCTGATTTTTATTTTTTGCACATCAGCACCAGTAATATTTATTTGGTCATTGTCTAGCATTCTTATGTATACTCACGTTGACTCCTGGAAATCAGCCTTATCTTTTAAGACCCTAAAGGAAATATATACATGCTCTATAAAAATAAAAATAAATGTATTCTTGTTAAATGTATTATTGTGCTGCAAAGAATCCTTCTGTGAGAATAAGTCTTATTGAAATTATTAGGTCACGACTAGTTCTTTAGGGTATCACTGTTAATCTTTTACTTCTCAGTTCATTTCCTTCAACCTTCAGCTGCCAGTAATAGAACCTGGTGTCAGAGGTGATTCACCAGTAACCAGCAAAGTCAAGGTGTTTAAAAGACCATACAGATGAACCCAATTTTTCTTCTCCTTTACTGAGAAGGAATGCATGCCATATAAAGTTCTTGATGTGAAAGTGTAATCATACATCAGAGGACAAAAAGGCAGTTTAATAATGTTCTATTTATGTTCTTGAGGTGAGCCATATACTTTGTTTTAACACTTTTGTTCTTATTTGTGAATCTACAGACATTTTAATCTATTTCTAATCTCTTTCATTGTTGCTACTAGGATTAATATTGACCTGGTTTGAGAAATATCATTGCATGAACCAGAAAAATGGGATAGTAAAGGTCTTTTACTTCCTCTAGGCATTCACTTTTAGAACTTGGGATATAACTCTTGATATGTGTCTATTAGTACCTCTATCAATGAAAAACTATCTGGATAGAAAGAGTCTTCCTCCATTGTACCTAAGTTTATGATAGAAGCAGAAGGAAGTTCTGGGAAATTGCACCTCAAGTGCTCTACTACTGCAATGGAATGTAAGAATTAACTTGGAAGATAGGGAGAAGAGATGCTAAGCAACAATCAGATAAAATAGGGAGGATCCTGCCGACTGAGTAACAGGCAGAAAAAGGAGAAAGAGAAAGAAAGAAAAAAAACCTTAGAAAGGATCCACCCTAATTTACCTATCAGTAAAGAATCAGTGGGAAATTTGTACATCCAAACTTGCAAGATTCTGTTAATGTAGCCTTATAATAAAGTAGAATTAGCTCATCTTGTCATGTTTCCTCTCTGGGAGGCTGACATCGATCTTGCAAGTCTGCAAGCACAAAGTCTGCCTCTGTCTCCTTTTATCATCTGATAAATTAGGGGACACCCTTTCTAAGTTTCTTTTCTGCTTTTGTTTCACAGTTGCAAGCTGTTCCTCCTTTTATTATTCTTAGGCAGCATTTCTTCTTTCCATCTTCCAAGGTCATTCTCACATTCCAGATACTAGAAAAGGGAAAGGAAGAAGTTCAAGAATAATTTTTCCTCTGTCAGTTTTATCATCAAATGAAAGTGCCCCTTTCTCATTACATATATAATTTTGTAGATTATATGTCAACACAGTTTATATAGTTTTGTGGTCATTTTTCCTATGACCCTTTCTCTTATAAAGGCTGTTTACAATCTTTTTAACAATCTTTTTTTGAGGGAGGGGCTGGTAGACCACTTCTCACAGCTGTCTGTCACTGCCAAACAAATTACACTGAATAAAGTGGGCTGATAAAGGATTTTGAAGACTAAATTACACTTCTTAACATAATTTCCTTCAGTGAAATTGATGTTTTTCCTGTTAGTGTCGAGAAGCATGTATCAGAATATTTTAACTTATTTAAAAATTATTGGAATAGAAGAAAGAACTTTTGGTCCCCTTTTAAAAACATATTTAACTAATTGTGTTTTTTCTTTAAATGTGGGATAGTTGGTATAATCAGGTTTTTATAAAATAAATAACAATTTCATTGGTTCAGAACTCATCCCCAAATACATTGGTATAATTACAACTAAATTTGAAGCTAAATGGAGACATCTAGAAATGTGGTTAATCATATTGCCAAATTCTCAATTTATGTATCCTTTTTTAAGTTATTGAAGAAATGATTAGCAATCATTGCATACATCAGACTTGCCTGTATTAAACATGCCAATCCATGTTAAGAAAACATAGCCCCAATAAAACAAAATCACTTATAAATGGACCATGTTGGATGCCCTATCAACTATAGCTTCCTCTAACTACATTTCAATTTATGTAACACAGTTAGCATCTCTATGCATATTTTCTTTATTCTGCTATTTATTTGTCATGTCATCTTTGAATAATTAAATAAATCAACAAAATAGGGCCAATTTTGTATCTCAGGTGGATGGAAAGTGCTAATGGAAATATGTTTTTTTCAACAATAAGTATAATACTTACTCCTTTTTCTGCACAGAAAATCCTTGTCACATAATTACTTTGCATGAATATATCTCTTTCAGACTAAGAGTCTAAAGATACAGGGGAAACTAAATAGATCTTAGTGTCTCTTCTGAGCTTTTCTTTTACATATTTTGCTGTATTAATGGTACTTATTCTACAGGGAAATAATCAAAGAAAGCTAATGTAATATTGTGGTTCAGGAAAGAAACATGACAGCAGTACATTCCTGCAAATTGAATTTAATGAGCTTCTTAGCGCTACACGAGTAGTCTTTGAAACACAAGCTATTCAATTTAGATCATTTTGATTATAATTAAATCATTTCACATTTATCATGGGGGCAAGTTAAATCTTAATTAATTGGACACTTGCATTGAAAAGTGATACTGTTTCCCTTTTGACTCTCATGCGTTAACATGTAAGGATTCCCATCTGAGCAGCTGCCCGGGTTCTAATTCCCATTTGGACAAGGGCCAAGCAGATTTGTAGCATGAGCAGTGTAAGAAAAATCTGCATTCTTGAAGTATGTGTTCTCTATAGAATGAAACCTTTTATTTCCAAGATCCTACATTTTCAGGCTGAAGCAAGATACCTGAAGGGATTTTTTTTTTTTTATGAGAAGAAAGACTGAGCTTTTTTAATCTTTCTGTTTTTCAAGGAGAATACAGAGGGTGAGAAAATTAATCAGTTTACTTCTAGACTTACCAGGGAGCTTCCTAAATGTCACCTTACTGCAGGGTATCTTCTGGGTCTTTTGTCAGTGTTGGGACATGAGAATGAGAGAACAAAATATGTCTCTTTCACATACAACCAAGCTTTTCAATTCTTGACATTCAGCTTTATAGTCACAACATTTTGCTGTCTCATTTTCTTTCAGGACAATATTTTTTGTCCTTTGTAGAAGAGAGCTAAAGCTGAAATTCATCAAAGGATCTTTGGCATCAGTCAGCAGACAGACTGAATGCTAGCTACAGTATAGCTAATTTTCATGGTGGGATCAAAAATGGAAACCTTTTTATACCCACAAATTACTTTTCCAGTTTTGTTTACTCAGCACACTATAAAATCTTTTCTTGGTTAATTTCAGTACATTACCCTCAGCGGTACCAGATGAGGAGCATAGTAGGTAGCCATTACTGAAAGATACTGTCTTCGTGGTTATAATGAATCAGAGACCCTTCACATGCTGTTTTTCCCTGCACATACCATTCTACATCCAGAGATACTTTTATGCCTCCTAACTGGCAAAATTAAGGGTAAGGATTAGGAAGGAAGGTTAATTAAGTGCATGTACTAAACTCCTTGCATATAGTACAGCAGCAAATATATGATGCAGTTATGTGTGACAAACTGGTATGGAAAGAAAACATAATGTATGCAAATAAATCAATTCTACATTCATATTCTAAACTATAATTCAGAATTCTCAACTTCATTGTACTGTATATAATGTATATAATTGATGTATAACTGAATTCTAGTGGTATTTTGACATTTGCAATTCAATTAGATATGCTTTATCCTACTAATTTCAATACAATTAAACATGGTGAATTCTGTGTCAGATGAATTCTGTGAATTCTGTGTCATTATGTTTCAAAATGTCAAGATTTTCTCCTAAAACAAAAAACATAAGTGAGAAAAATAATGGTTTCCAAGGCTGTGTAATAAAAAGATTTTTTACTACTTCATCTAGCTAATATAATGGTATTTGAATGTAGCGAGTCTTTATTACTTTTATCCAATCATGAAATGAGTAGATATCAGCATTTTATTCTGTGCTGCGCTAATTTGAAAGAAACTTCTTGAAAAAGGACCTTTGGGACAACCATGACCTGGATGACTGAGGATCTCCATGGACACTTTGTCATATTATTATGTATGATAATATAAACTTAAAATCACAGTTTAATACTGATGGAAGCTTAATAATTAAAGTTCTGATCAAAGACCTAAGAATTATTAAATTAGCGTATAAGAATATAGGAAATTCTAACCAGTGTGTGTGTGTGAGTGTGTGTTTTAATTAGATTATTTAGATCTAATAAATTCAATACTTTCAGACATTAAGGAAATCCTTAAATAAAAGACTCCAATCACATTTGGCATAATAGCGTATTTTATTTTAACGTTGATCTGTGAGCCGTGTTGGTGTTGTGTTTAGAATTCAGTACTACTTTTGCTGCATTTCGGCAGTTCGATTCTCACCTGCTCAAAGTTTACTCAGCCTCCCATCCTTCCAAGGTCGGTAAAATGAGGAACCAGATGGTTGGGGGCAATGTGCTAACTCTGTAAAACTCTGTGAAGCAGTATATAAGTCTAAGTGCTATTGCTATTGATCTGCAAATCCTGGTATTTTGCAAGTTCTTTTTAAATGGTTTTCCTCAATCATAACACTCCCTGGTATAGCAATATTAATGAATACTAGACTTTCTTTCTTTCAATAACAATATCAGGCATGTTATGAGAAAAATAGCTATCTATTTGAATGTTAGTTCCATAAGATTTTAACCTGCTCATTTCCCAAAACCTCAATTTGATAGTTTCAGTAGTTTGGGACTTTGCAAACAATCTTCACATTTATTTCCTTTACAGATCTGAAAAGCAAAGAAAAACTGTAGTAAGATTATAAAATGAGTTGCAGCTTCACTTAGCAACTCCTTCATTAAATGTCCGAGTTGCCCATCTTAATTCTGGTTACTAACTATGGACTTCCTGTAATGTCTCCATGAGAAGTATATGCATACATTTTTGTCTGTTGGCTGAGACTTGCTTTGTTGTACAAACTTTTCCAAAATGATTTTTTGTCAGAACATTTATAACACGCAGTGCTGAATGCTAGGCAATTTCTTGGCATGTGAGCATTTCCACAACACCTGCACATAAACTTATTACCTGTCATTCCTTCTGAAAATTTACCAGCTCTTGAGTGAGCCAGAATATCTATATATTTCTGTAGCCTAGAAAGGTTCCTGTATTCTGTATCTGCTCCAGAGCAGTGATTAACTTGCAAAGCACATATCTCACTCCTAGAAGCACTCAAAATTTGTATTTCAGATGCCAAGGCTTCTTCTGCTCTGGCTTTATCTACTGGTTGATACAGGGTCACATCACTGTCCCAAAAGTCTCTTTCAGAATCACTGAACATATGCTACTCACATCTCATCCTTTACAAGCAACTCATGAAATTCTCCAAATACATTTAGGAGGATCTGTTTTAACACCGCAGCATAAAAAACAGCACTCAACAGAGCCTTCAATCCTTACAAAAAAATATCTCTCTTAAGTAATATTCAAAATAAGCAGTGAACTTTTCTATTATTATTTGCAGGTTTTGCTCATGTGCCTCCTGAAAAAATTGTAACATGGTTGTAAATCTCAGGTGCTCTTCACCAGCAAGATGCCAAAAACAAACACTAAACCTTCTCTTCCCACTCAGACCCACTAGCAATCAGATATAATTGAAATGCCTGAAGTCATTTAGGCCAATTGTCTATAGCATTTCCTGCAGTTAACCAGCTGCCAAGGGCTGGAAGTGAGGCCATTTAGAATTCACTCATTTCTGACACCACGTGGCATTTGGTGGCCCAGCTCTACCCCTGGCTGTCCCTTAGGTCCAAGGTGTACAATTGAGTCACATCATATGGCAAACAACTTCATTTATTCCCAGAAAGAGAGTATGGTACACATTGCAACTGGTACACAGATAACAATGGTAAGCATATCTTACCCCTGAAACATATATAGCCAATATATATGTAACAAATTTGTATGTAGGTATGTAGGTAGTGTGTGTGTGTGTGTAGTTGGGTAGTTATAGGAATTTATTGATTGAATGAATGAATAAGATTTATTAGGGATAGCCATTTAACTGGCATTTGTTGACTGACAACTCTCCCTAAAGGCTTAGTACCCATAAGCCATAGCCTCCTGTCCACTAGAGCAACAGCTTAGCAGTTTTCATCACCAGTATCTGTCTCTTTGAGGGAGATGGGAGGTTCAAAAATATGATCAATCAGTCAATTCTAGGAATTATTTTACTTTGTATCTTCTTCATTGTGATTTTCATGTTTGAGAGATAGGGTTTCCATTCTGTTATTTTGACAATTGCTATGTTTTTTAAAAAATAAATAATTGCTACTTTGCAACCTTTTGAGGCACATGGCTACAGGAACCAGTCCTTCTCCCTTAGAGATAAACAAATGTCAAAATTCCTGTGCAGAAGCACTTTTCAAATTTTAAATGCTGAAATGCAAATATGCATTATTGAGTGGGGGAAAACCAATTTTCAGAGTTGTTCAATTTAACAGGAAAACAACAGCTCCCAGATAAGTTTAAAAAGTGTGTGGAAAAACCACTGTTCCAATCAGATCACAAAACGATAATGGTCTGATAAATACAGGAGTGAATTCAGATTCACAATTAATGTTAATGATCACCAAAAAATAAAAATGAAAACTTGTTAGATTAAAAAATTCAGGCTTGCAAGTTGAATGCTCAGTTTTCAAACATTTTCACTTAAGGCAAAATGTCTGAACTAGCATATGTAGAATAGAAGGGTTAAATTTAACCCAATTCTTATCTAACCTTTTCCTGTCCCTATAGAGAACAGACTATCTTTGAATAATATTTTCTTTTTTATTCCATTGTTATCCAGGACATTCCATTTTAATCAGAAGCTGTAGACTTAAGAAACACTCTCACTTTATCTTGGCATACCTTTTGACTCTTTACCCAGAATTCTCCCAGCAGTTTCCCTAAAGAATAAAGGCCCTTTTCATGTCAAAGAGGAAGAGTGGAAGAATCATTCTGAACCTTTAGAATCAACCTTGATTGAAATGCATTGTATGTATGATATCTCATTTATCTGTCCCTTGTAGCTTTTATGGGCAGTGGGGATGGGAGTAGGGATATTATTCCGGAATAAGGTTATTATCAACCTCATTATGGGAGAGGGTATTATACTACTAGTCTTAAGAATGTTATGGTACACTTCCTCTTTAAGTGGTTGTCCCTGAATCCAGAGGTGCTAAGTAACTATTGCCTGGTCACCAAACATCCTTTTATTATGAAAGTTATAGACATAGTAATGAGGAAATAATTAGGTAAAGATAAAAGTTCCCTTCACACATATGTGCTAGTCGTTTTTGGCTCTAGGGGGCGGTGCTCATCTCCATTACAAAGCCAAAGAGCCAGCGCTGTCCGAAGATGTTTCCGTGGTGATATGGCCAGCATGATTAAATGCCAAAGGCACATGGAATACTGTTACCTTCCCACCAAAGTGGTCCCTATTTTTCTACTTGCATTTTTACACTTCGAACAGGAGTGGGATCCAACCGGTGTAACTACCAGTTCGGTGATTTATGATTTGTGCATGCATGTGAATCGACATCAGCTTGCTGCCTGGACAGCTGAGCAGCACTGTGGCTGGGTGTGCAGTGGTTAAAAAAACACTTTTCTCCTGCTTTTTTAACTGCAGCTGTGCTGCACAAAGCAGCTGAGGTTGAAAAAGCAGGAAATAAAGGTCAGGTAAGAGCCCGGGCGGGCGGATGGGCAAACAGCAACAGACATAGAACCAGTTCTATGTCTGCTGCTCTTCAGAGCTACCGGTTCTACAGAGCTGGACAGAACCAGTAGAATCCCACCCCTGCTTTCAAACTACTAAGTTGGCAGAAGCTGGGACAAGTAATGGGAGCTCAGTCTGTAATGCGGTGTTAGGGATTCGAACTGCTGAACTGCCTGACCTTTCTGATCGAGAAGCTCAAATATATAAATGAAATGGATTATATAAACACTTATCAGTATGGGTTTGAGCCTGAGAAAGCTTTGGTATGATAGTTGATGTACTTTTTTCAGAGTGCACCTGTACTGTCCTTTTGGACCACATAGTGGCTTTCAAAACTATCAGCCGTTATCATCTTTTAGACTTACTTTGGAAAATATGGATTAGAATTCTATTTTATGCTGGTCCCACTCTTTTCTTAGTAGTTAATTGTAGTCTGGATGGAAGGAAACAGGATGAAATTGAATTTCTAGCAAGCAGAGTTACAGTATTGTTGAACCATAAGGGTTTTTAGGCAATTCCAGTGTTTCTTGATGGGGAAGCACTATTTCTGAAAGAGCAGGTTTATGACTTAGGGATTCTCTTTTGGATTTTTGCTTAAATCACAGGTAGGAGCTAATTCGTTGGATCCAAAATGCAACAACTCATAGATTTTCTGACCCTTATCCATGGAAATAAAATTATATGAGTGCCATGGGTCCTTCATTGCCTATCTGTTGGCTTTTACTTGAATTTAATCTTTAGTCCCTTTATAGCATCAAGTTACCTTCAGAACCACATACCCCCCCCCAATATCAATCTAATCTACTCAATCTTACTGGAAAAAGCGAATGCTGGTTGTCCATTGTAGGGAGCATTATTAGGCTGAAGCATGGAGGCAGTGCTTTTCTGCAGCAATGTCATCCCTCTGAGATTTCCTTATAGTGGAAGTTAGATTAGCTTGACCTTTCAGAAGTACTTGCAGATGGAACTCTTCCAGATGGCATTCAAAACTTGATGATTCTATGTGAAAGGCTTTTTTTTCTTTTTTAGATTTTTCTTGTATGCTTCATGTTTTGTCCAATAGGAACTGGACTATGGATGTCTCAGTGATGTTTAGATTCCTGTGTAGCTACTGAGAATTCTGTGGAAATATGGCAGAGTTTAAATTTGAGAAATAAAGAGGCTAAGAAGTCAGATTTGAACCTGCCTTCACAAAAATCTTTATCATGGTTGAATTGAGTTAATCAATTAAGCTGTCTGAACTACATGAAGACCAAGAGAAAAATAGTTATCTGAGTCTGTAGTTCATTATTGGTTTGTTTTCTCTAAGTTTTCCCAAAGACTATCTGCTTTGTTTTCTTTTGGGAAAACTGTCATTTTGTATATTAGATGAAACTACCACTCCTAAGATAAACTTGAAACATCCATCAAAATGTATCACACTTATCATAAATTATAGATGATAGTTTGCTGATTTTCTATTCATTTGGTCCTGCAGAATAGCTAGGCATTACTGCAGTTTGTGCTCTAAAAATAATATTGATATTTTGACATTGTTAATTCTCTTTAAAATATTGAATACTGTTCAGTTATCAGTGCTTAAATTTTTAAGTATTTATGTGCCTTAAACAATGTTATAAACACTAGCCACAATCCATATAGTTTATTTCAGGGCTGTCAAACTCTCACTCCATGGACTGGATGGATCATGCACTGGCCATGCCCACGTCTAGTTTAGCAAAGGGAAAAAATATATATCATGTAATGCCGCCGTGGTGATGTGAGTTTGACACCCTTGATTTATTTGCATATAGAAACCCCTGGGATTCCTCCAGGTCTTTCAAAATATGAAATGGTAGCAATTCAAAACTATTCATCAGTCCCAAAATGACAAACTGAACTTTGCTTTGATTTTTTTTTTTTAATTGATATACTAAGTAAAGCGGAAAATAAATGGGATTAGCACAAATAAATCAAATACAGATATCAGAAACACCTCAAATTATGTAACGAGTTGCAAACATTTCTGCTTTATATGCCTTGATCTACAGGAGATTGAATCTAGGGTTATAGTAACAAATGTGCCTGTGAAATTATCATGGTTCCCTAATTGCATATGTAAGCAAAATCCCAATCAAGTGAGGATATGATGAGGATATATGATACTTGTTAGAGTAGAAAGGCAATTAAAAGCACACTTACAACAAAACCACCTGATGTACCGTGGTCTAGCTTAGACTCCAAAAGACTATTTTTAAAAATGTATTCAAATGTCAGAAGAGAAAAGAGCAGATTCATTTCTAGTTGTGGTGAATTCCATAATTAGGGTGCAACCACTGGTCACATTGCTCTCACTGCATTGAGAATCAGTTTGGTCTAGAGGCTAGAAAGCAGGAGACTCTTAGTTCACTTTATCCTTGAAATTTAATGGGTGATTTGGGGCCAGTCACTCTCTCTCAGGCCACAGGTTGTTATTATGGGGAAAATAGGAGAAGGGATGTGTATTGGATATGTTTGCTGCCTTGAATTACTTGTAAAAATAAAATTAAAAAAGAAATACAAATTAAATAAAATTCTAAAGGGGTACTTTCAGCAGATCTTCTCTAGAGGTCTCCAGTAGGATGGACTAACTGTGATTAGATCAGACAATCCCTTATGTAATCCAGTAAAGTGTAGAATAGAGTTGTTTAAAGCTAATATACAACATTATGTATTGAATCCCTGTGCTTGATGGAAACCATTGAAGAAATTGCAAAGTAGGTGTAATACATTTTCCGACTAGCAATCAATCCCATGTGTGGCAAAGTATATTTAGAGGTACCCCTTTGTAGAATGCACTGAAGTGATGTTCCTCAAAATAGCTCTTTTTCTTGGTCGAAATGATGAGCTAAAGTAACACAATTCTTAGTTTATCTGTGAAGCATTTGGTGTCAATATTCATGAAAATCTTATCTAATTAACACTTTTCCCCCTCCTATGAATATCTATGCCACAATCTGTAAATCAAAATCCTTTGGTTTGCTGCCTTTATTAGTATATCTATCTTGATTTATGCTGATAAAATTAAAATCTGCAGAATAGATTAATATCCATAGTTTTCAGAAGCCTAATTGTGGCTTTTTACAATGTATTCTTTTCTACAATCAATTTGACATCAAGAAATTAAAATTGAGACCAGTGAGAATGGGAGCCACAGTACAATGGTCTCACTCTCAGTATTTCACACTTTCCATCCAACTCCATAGTCTATGAAATGCTGTTAATCCCACATATTTCAAAGCAAAGTAAGCACATGAGTATCCACTTTCACCAACCCCATCATTCATATTATATATATGAAGAGAAAATACTGGATTGATCACTTTTACAAACCAACTTCAGTTTTCCTATAGGACTGCTGATAAAATCTTCCCACAAACATTTACACCAGTGGTTCCCAAACTTTTTTGGTCCACCGCCCCCTTGGTGCTACAAACTCATCCTCAGTGCCCCCCACCCATGGGTGGGATTCAAATTTCTGTGGGCTTGGCCTAGTTTGAAGGTGTGGGTTGCTGGTCATGTGACTGGGTGGGTGTGGCCAGGTGACTGGCAAACCAAATACAAGTTATCCTCACTTAATGGCCAGTTGTTTAGCAAGTATTCTAATTTATGCCTGACCTCTCCAGAGCTACTTGACTTGTTTTTGGAGTTTTGATAGCTTTAGAGCAGGGGTCTAAATCCCATCCCTGCCTGTGTGTTTGCGAGAGAGGGAGAGAGAGAGGTTGGATCAGATCTCCCTCTCTCTCTCTCTCTCTCTCTCTCTCTCTGAGCTTGAGAGAGGGAAAGAGAGAGAGAAAAGAAAGACAGAGAGAGGAAGAAAAGAAAGAGAAAAGGGAAAGAAAGAAAAAGGGACAGGGGGGATGGAAGGAAGGAACAGAAAGAAAAAGAAATAAAGAAGGATGGAGAGAGAGAAGAGAAAGATAATGAGATATCTATTCTAGTCCGATCACCTGCTCCATCAGGGTTAGAAGGGAGTGTGTGTGTGTGTGTTCTCCTAATTCACCAGTAATTTACCAGTACGTTTTGGTTTTGCCTTCAGAATTGGCACTGTAATACATTGGGGAAAAATAATTTTTAGGGTGGAGATCTGGTCCAATGGATCCTGTTTGAAGCCTCAACAAAATGTGGGAGCTTCCTAATAGTCTTGACCATGTTTCATCCACAAAACCTTTAATAGAAGCCAAAGAAGTTTCAATGTGCTGGCAAAGATGTTTCAATGTGTAAAAGGGCCTCAGTCTAAACCAGGCCTCATTCAATCTGATGCATCAGGTCTCTCTCTCTTTCTCTCTCTCCCTCCCTCTCTCCCTCCCTCCCTCTCAGACTGGCTTTGCTCTACTTTCCCAATGTGCCTGCAGGGCCAGCACTTTGAACATGGATGGATGGATAGAGAGAGAGAGAGAGAGGCATACAGGCAAACAGACAGACCTTTTGGATGGACGGACGGACGGATGGAAAGACAGACAGACAGACAGAATGCGACAGCTACGGCACTTTGGGAAAGTGATGGTAGTGGCTTTTCCCAATGTGCTGCCACATTTGAGGCACCGGTTCCGGAGCGTTATTATAGTCAATGGGTGAACCTGCAGGGCCGGAGCCTTGAATGCCCCCCTGCTGCCTCTTAGCATCCCCAAGGGGGCCGGCAGAGGGATGCTAAGAGGTGGCAGGGTGGTGTTCGAGGCGCCGGCTGGCCCTGCAGGCTCACCCATTGACTAGCGCCGCTCCGGAGCCGGCGTCTCCAATGCGGAAGCAGTGGCACGTTATGTGCCACTGTGGCTGCATTTGACGCGCTGCCCTCCTGCCGCCTCTTAGCATCCCCAAGGGGGCCAGCAGAGGGGTGCTAAGCGATGGCAGGGGAGCAACGCATCGAACGTGGCGGCACATAACGTGTCATCGCTTCCGCATTGGAGGCGCCAGCTCTGCAGCGGTGCTACAGTCAATGAGTGAACCTACAGGGCCGGTGCCTTGAATGCCCCCCTGCCGCCTCTTAGCACCCCCCTGCCAGCCCTCTTGCCTCTTAGCATCCCCCTAAGTTATCCCACCACCCCCCGGGGGGCAATACCGCCCAGGGGGGGGGGAGGAAATCCAGCCACAGAGAGGTTTGAATAAGCTCTGTAAATGCATGTTGGTTAATTTGCAAAACTTTCCCAATGCTGGATTCCTTTCCCCTCATGAGTAAAGTGGCTGGAGGGAGAGAGAATGGAGGAGGGGGGAGGAAATCCAGCCACAGAAAAGTTTGAATGAACTCTGTAAATGCTGTTGGTTAGCTTGCAAAACTTTCCCAATGCTGGATTCCTTTCCCCTCGTGAGTAAGGTGGCTGGAGGGAGAGGGAATGAAGGCTGACAGGGGTGTGTGTGTGAGAGAGAGAGAGAGAAGAAAGAAAGAAAGAACAAGAAAGAAAGAGGAAGGGAGAGAAAGAAAGAAAAAGAAATAGGGAGAGAGTGTGGTGTGTGTGTGTGAGAGAGAGAGAGAGAGAAAGAAAGGAAGGGAGAGAAATACAGAAAGAGACAAAGAGAAAGAAAGAAAAAGAAATAGGAAGGAAGGGAGAGAGGTTGACAGAGAAAACTTTGTGCTATTATTTTTAATGGTTCCATTATTTATCGTGTGTTAATATTTTACACTGTCCCTACACCTAGAATGATTCTACTGCCTTTCTTTTGCCCAGGGCTACCACATCTTTTTCAGGGTTTATATGCATTCAATGTCTATAGTCCAGAGCCTAAATACATGTGTGTTTAAAGGGACTTTGGAGATCTTCTAGTCCAAGCCCCTGCTCAGGCAGGAAAACTGAGGATGTCAAACTCTGAATAGAGGTCCTGGGAAAGGTGTCAGAATAATAGAATAACACTTAGAAGGGACTTTTCCATTTCTTTTAAAAAATTTCAGTGATTTTCAGTGATTGAGCACCCAGAACTTCTGGGGACAAGCAGGTCCACTGGTTAATTGTTCTCACTGTCAGGAAGTTTCTCCTTAGTTCTAGGTTGCTTCTCTCGTTATTCAGTTTCCATTCATTGCTTCTTGTTTGCCTTCTGGTGCTTTGGAAAATACATTCCCCCCCCTTTCTTTCTGGCAGCCCCTTAAAAGCCTATTGTCTATCACACTCTTGGGCAAAGCATGTGAGCCATTTCCTCCTATCAGTGGTCCATGAAAGTACATCTATGGTATGTAGATAATAAAGTCAAAAAGAGGTGAACAACATTTTTACAGAACTATAGATAAGTTGAGGTGGATGTGACAAGGAATGATTGGGAAGGGAGGGGCCAGGCAAGGCAACCCTTGACGTGAGTGACATTAAGTTGGCCACACCCACTCAGTCACATGACCACCAAGCCATGCCCACCCAGTCACATGACCACCAAGCAATGTCAACCCAGTTACATGGCCACTAAGCCACACCCACCCAATCACATGATGGCCAAGCCACGCCCACAGTCACATGACCACCATGCCACACTCACCAAATAAGCCATGCCCACAGAACTGGTAATAAAAAATTTGAATTCCACCATTGATGGGGAAGCACTATTTCTGAAAGAGCTGGTTTGTGGTTTTAGGGATTCTGCTTAAATCACAGATAAGAGCTAATTCAATGAGTCCAAAACATAGTGGTAAATATGAGTCAATGGAATTCAAGGAAGATTGGACTTAGATCTCTTGTGGGCATGAAGGACTCCAAATTGATGTTGCCCTTGACCCTCCTTGGGGTCAGCCTGGTCATCTCCTACATCACCTTGCACATTATGATGTCTATTCTTTATTGTTGTTTTTACCTGTAACCTATTAGAAATTACATTCTGGTAATCTAACAGCACAGATTTGTCACTTAGGACAATAAGAATAAGTAGAATATTCTCTAAAGGATTGGTCTGACCTCTATTGTCATTTTCTACTTCACCATATAAAAGCAGTCGATCAAAAATACACAAATAGACTTGTGTATTTGCGTGAGGCAGCTAAAATTCACTTTGACAAGGTGGTTTGCACCTTAGAGGTGATATGATTCTCCTCCTCAAGATGAAAAGACAATGTGATTTGATTTGTCTTATGAAGATGTCCTTTTGTGTTGCCACACAGCTTTGAATGGCAATAGCAATTACCACAAAAGGTTTCCATGTATATTTTATGCCTCTGCAGAAGCCTCTTCTTACTATTGGATATGGCAGTTGAAGTCTCAGAGGAGAGGCAAAGTAAGGCAACATGGCTGCTTTACCCTTAGAGAAAGTGGAAAAGGTACATTGTTTTGTGAAACAACTTTGAGAAGATGCTGTGTACAATCTGGATATTTTTCATGACAAAACCATTGCATTATGGCAGATTTGCTGCTTGTTGGTAGGTTGTCAGCTAAAGGTTAAATAAGCATATGTTAGGTTTCATTCACCTGAAGATTAGAAGGGACAATGATGAAAAATGTCAAAGTTTTCTCATTTCACTCATACCTGCATAGTTAATAATGGTCGTTTCTTGTATTTTACAGTCTTTATGATGTCAATATGAAGCTTTGCTATCATTGTAGTAAGAATAATGATACTAGGCTTTGATGCAGTATTGAGAAATGTGAGTGAAAACCAAAGCACAAACATATGGAAGCAATTTCTTAAAGGCCAGAGATCCTGGGAAAATCTGCAGGAAAATTCCACACCCCGTTTTCCTACTGATTGATTGTTCTTTATTTGGGATCACAGGATACCATCTCCAGCTCCGTTCTCAGGAGGGGAGAAAGAGAGAGAGAAAGAGACTTTTAGCTTTATGCAAGGAAAGCAGCAGAAGCAGCAGAAGCCTTTCTTTCTCTCCCCAGACTTCCACCAGAATTGAGTCTTTGTTAGACTTGTCGCACCAGTGCAGCCTCTTGGAGCAGGATGCCTTGCAGGTCCCAAAGACTCAATTCTGAGTTTGGGGGAGAGAAAGAAAGACTTTTGCTGCTTTCCTTACATGCAGCCAAAAGCAGGAGAAGAAAGAAGCGGAAAGAAGCAGCCTGATGGCTAGGCCAGGCATGTAGGGCAAATGGGGCAAGTTCCTCCCCCTCCCCTCACTACCTCGTGTTGTTCGCAATGCAAGTGATGCAAGCCTTGTGTTCCCATGGGCTATGTGGGCGGCGCAGCCTTATGTTCCCACACAGCCTGGATTAATTGCTTTGGGGAGTGCTTTGGGGGTGACATTTCTCTGAGGACCACCAAAATTTTCTCATGCACCACCAATGGTCCCCAGCCCACTGGTTGGTGACCACTGCTCTAGTGGATCTTACTTAGAACAGAGCTTTAGTTAGATGACTTCTAAAATGCTAATTTCTTTACAGTGCTGAAACAATTATACCAGAACATATTTATTTACATTCCATTTTAGCATTTTCTCCTGCAACTAGAGACAAGGGCAAAATAACTTTATGCATCTATATCTGTCTATAATAATACTAATTATTAAAAGTAAAGGCTATGATACATGATATGTATTGTTATGTGAATTGTTCAAATAAATAAAAATAATTAGTTAAATTAATGATAAGATTTTTGCATCACTTTTAATATACTTGGATAGGAGACATTTCTTTATTTTTATGTAACGAAAGTTTCAAAATGAATCAATTTCTTTGATTTCTTATTATTATTTAAAAGTAACTCTATAAAGTTCTATACAATTCTAAACAAAAAGGTGATTTTTGTTTTTTGTTTTTGTTAGTTAGGCCATATTCCCTTAAGATGCAGTTTTAATACAGTACATATTAAACATAACCATAATTTATGGCATTTTTCACCATTACTATTTATCTTTAAAGACAATAATAAATTATGAAACTCAGGGAAGAGGAATTACCATAGATGAAAATGTCAACTTTTTCACATTGTACCCATAGCTGCATATTAGTTGACCATCTATTTGAAGTGATGCTTCTGAAGAACTGTTCTTTGATGGTTATATAACTAAAGGAACTGAATATATTTTAGTCCTGGGAATAAGGCATCTTCTAACAAGTTAAGGATGCAGTTCTTGATCTTTCCTAAGACAGGAAAAATCTGATGAGTGGTTATTTGTCTTTAAAAGGATCCTACCTTGTATATTTTTCATTGCCTGCTGCCAGGTAGCCATTAATCTAGCAAAAAGGAGAATAAATGTGGCTGTTGTTGTTGTTGGAAGTTGTATTGGTGATGATGGTAAATGCCACTCCTTAGCTATTCTTTCATCTAATCCAGTAGTTCATCACCATCAAATCAGGAATTTCAGGATTCAGATCAGAACCATGATTGCGGTGAGAGTAGATAATATCACAATAAACAAATAAATCCATCTTAAAAATATGGATAATTCACATGTCTGGCAAATTCTTCTCAAAATATAGAAGGTAAGGCCTGAAACTAGAGTTCATCTCACCCAACTTCCTGCACATTTATGAATTATTACAGTATTTCCTCTAAACAATCATCCAGACTCTGATTAAACACCTCCAATGTAGGAGAGTACCACCCAACATAGCATGTTCTATTGTTTCACAACATTTATACTTAGATTTGTTTTTCTTGATGCCCAACCTAAATGTACTTCTTTCAGCCTTTTGAAGTTAGTCAAGAAACAGACACTACTGAGATTCCATGTAAGGTGCTTTATTTGGTAACAGAATCTTGAAAATCTCTTCATGTTAGAATTTCTAGCAAACAGGCCAGACTGTCCAGGATGTGGCCATGTTCGGCCCACTTCATGTGGTACTGGAGCTGTAACATGAAGGAAATATTTTCTGATAATGTTGACACAAAGCATTTTAAGGCCACCTGCACATTTTTATTAATCAGATGGTGAAATGTGATTAACAAATCACGACACCCCTCTATGATCCAACTCTTTTGCTGAAGGATGCCTATAGTCACACAGGTCTTCTAGCAATATCTGATAAACTGTAGGCTCTCTACCTCTGCAGAAACATTTTCAAGCACAACTGAATTCAAACATAGTTTTGCTGGGGCAGTTCTTTCCATCTCTATTGTACCTGTTGATTTTATATGATATATTAATGTTTAAACTGTGTGTGGGAGAAAGAGACAGATTGGTGAGGAAGTGATGCCATTTTCTGGTCCATAGATACCGTATATTCAAAGAAAAGTGGTCATATTAAAGAAAAAGTGTGGTTCATTCTCCCCCCCCCCCTCTTTTTGATTCCATTGCAATGCCTACTTAGTATAGAGATTGAATGTCCTCCATGAATTTGTCAACAAAGCTATTATTCCACCCATTGGTCAATATATATTCATTTTCTGCTGACTGCCTGGTGAATCAATGCATTGTACACTGATCTTTCCTTCAAGTTCATTTTCCTGGAGACATTAATGTCCAATCTTCTGTTCATCTGCATCATGCAAACACACTTCTTCCTAAATGCTGAAATAATAATGCACCTCAGTAGGCATTCAAGGACAAAAAGAGATGATGAAAAAATATGTTTGTCTATGTGAGTCATTTTCTTAGTCGTAACCAGCCTGTTGTTTAATCTCTCTCATTTTTTTTCTGGAAAAGAAAACATGAAAAAGAACAATCTTTTAAGTATTTCACTTGAATTTTATTGAAAAAATAGTCTGACTATACAGCTAACATTAAAAAAAAATGATCCAAAGAGTTTAAACAGAAGTTTGATGCAAACTTTCCATATGTAAACAGTAAGAGCTATTTTTAATTCTTCCAGAGCAATGAAATTTCAGTTGAGTTTATAAGATACAACCCATCATGTAGAATAAACTTTCTATTAAATCTAATATCTTGCATTTCTACATTTCTTCTATATAAAGTACCATATTGGCAGTAATAATTCCTGAGTAAATTATGAAAGACCTTCTTTCCAACTTCATTGAAAAAAATTACTTGGAAATTAAGACAGAATTAATAGCAAAATATTTAACACATTTTCCAGATATATATTTTCCAAAAAAAAATTGCATAGGATAGTATTAGCTGCCAAGATGTTGCCTATTTTTTCATGGCCATGCCAAAATTCAACTGAATATACCCTTAGATAGCTTTTTTTTTCAGTGAAAGGAATATGTTCCTCTAAACATGAATCAGTATTTTGATCTGGCTCTAATTATAGTTTCAATAAGACTAAAGTTTGCCCATCTAATAACAATTCTGCTACAATGGATTTCTTATGCATGATCTATATCTACTATATAGGTGGTAAACTTGAAAGAAAAATGCCTTCACTTTACAGAATCCACTTGTTAAAGGTTATTGCAACTGAGAGGTCTTTAGTGCTGTTTGAGCTTGGTTGTTTTCTTGCAAATGTTTCATTACCCAAACTAGGTAATATGCTTTCAACCCTGAGCTATAAATATTCTCTGTTACTTCAATTCTTAAATAGTGGCATAGATACTTATACATATTTATTTACTTGCTTATTTACTTACTTACTTCCTTGTTTGCTTGCTTAGTTACAGACGTTTCATAGGAACCTAATCAGCTGTTTAAATTAAATAGGAAAAAATATTGCTTCTTCGGAACTACGGTAGTTTTGAAGTATACAGAGCCCTAATAAAAGACATGTCAATTCCTGATGTTTTTAATCAAAGCAGAATGCTACTAAACCTGTAAATTATCTAGTGTAATACAAATATATACTTCAAGGTAAAGTGAAAATCACACATTGCATATTTTACATATCTGATTTAGGAGTTGAATGTTAATTGAATGAACATGGTACCAAAAGTGACGTCCCTAGGGAAAGGGAAAGTGATACTTTAATGCTGTTTTTCACTAGCTTCTAAAATAATTAGAAATAAAACAATTAGCTGTTTCATTGCAATCTGTTTTGAAATTTCTTCAGTTTCTCCTTCAGAGCTTATGCTATCAGGAGAAGCTGAGAGGACTCTTCTACTGTAACACTGGCTGAACAGTTTAAACAAGGGTCCATGAGCCAAGCTCGCTACCACACCGTGGTCTATTCGGAACTGGGCCATGTGAAAGGAGGTCTGGTGCACATATGCATGGGCAGTTCCACTCGCACGAGTGGTGGGCTGGCATGCATGTGCATCAGAGGTGGTATTCAGCAAGTTCTGACCAGTTCAGGAGAACTGGTAGCGGAAATTTTGAGTAGTTCAGAGAATCGGCAAATACCACCTCTGACTGGAGATTCTATAGTATTCTTCCCCTGCCATGCCCACCAAGCCATGCCCACAGAGCCAGTAGTAAAAAAATTTTTATCCCACCACTAATGTGCATGCCCATGAAGCTCAATCTGCAGTTGAGAGGTGTATGCATGCATGCCCATGCCAGGCCACTGGTGATGTAAATAGAGCTCCATGCATGTTCCCCTCTGGTTTACAGATTTGAGCAATACTGATACTTGTATTACAGATGGTCAGCCCCAAGTATCCAAGAGATTTGGAAAACAGATGAGGAGGAAGTGAGCAACAGACATAAGTGATGTCAGGTCACCTCTGCTCTTTAGTTGTTCACAGGAGATCTGGCTGGCAGGAGCAGTGAAGGGAGGTGATGGGGAGAGTATGATGCTTCTTTGCCTCCATGTATATGCTGGCTAAGAGCTTTCAGAAGTGGATGTTCAGCAGACTCAATTGGTACATTTTGGGTAAATAGATAAATATAAGAATTGGTTAAACTATATAGATAGGTAGACAGCTATGGGAGGAGGGGAGGAAGAAAGTGAACTAGCAGCCATAATTGTTTCCAGCCTCATCCATGTGAAGGTCATCCAAAGTTGGTGGCTTCAGCAAATGTTTTGAAATTGCTTGTAATGCATAGGGAAACTAGCCAGCCAGCCCACCTAATGCCTACTTGGCAGGTAGTAAAGCTTTAATAAGATGTATAATCCTTAGGATGTTTTGCTATGAAGAAGTTAGAGAATATAAAACCAACAAGGATGTAAAAATGCACAATAATATGAATATGCCACTTCAGATACATGGATTTTCATTTTCATGCCAATTTAGACTATCAGCTATTCAGACTATCAGCTCGCAATGATGGAAAACATGGACCCCCTTGCAAAGGGAAAGTAACACACAAACAATCTATAACTAAGTTTCCAGTTCTGATGCAGTTCTATCGACAACTTTATTTATCTTTCTGGCAGAAGGATGAGAAACAATGTTCCTGTTTCTACAGAAATAAGATCATGATCACTGACTATCACAAAAGAGGATAGCAGCCAGTTGCAAGAAGAGGAATGAGTCAAATTAAAGACTACCACTTACAGTACACTTCATTCTTCACTTGTGTTTCAACTCAGGCTGGAAAGCATGGCCAGAGCTCTTTTCCTCAGTTTAATTTATAAACCTGAATTTTTCATATTCTGAAAATAATGAATTTATTCAGTTGAATATAATGTGTTGTTCTAAGCCTGGAATGTAAGGCCTCTGCTGGAAAATTTGCACAGTTGCCCCAGATGGTGGTGATCTTCTAAATTATTTGCAATAGAGTCTTTTCTCTACAATATTGTGGATTTGGGCTATATTATATTATATTTTGTTTGTTTTTTCTTTTTCAAAAAAGAAAATTTGGGATGTGAAGATTGTTTATAGCAATCCAGTTAGCAGGTTGAACATATCTGTGCTTAATATAAAGGGAAAGTGGGAAAGGAAGGAAGGATGTCTATGATTCTTGAAACATGATTAATATTAATCTCTGTGACAGAGCAAGCAAAAAAGATGAGGCCTGGCAAAATTCATTTTGAGACATCAAAACTGATAAAGCAGAAAATACATGCTGGTGAAGGATGATATCCTTTTGTCAATCTGTCAAGATATGCACCCGGTGACAATTTAAAATTCAAGGATCACCAAATAAACTGAAATGGTTGGTAGGAGTGATTAAAGCATAATGGATGGTGATATTTTGAGGTTTATTTTATTTGAGCACATATATGCTTCTGATGGAATGTGGCTCATTTCCTTTCTTCTTAGGTGACTACTGAATGAGAAATATGATAATAGCACAACCAGAAGCTTATATTGAAATCAGTTGTCTACTTGTTCTTTGATCTTTGACATCTTCTCTGCATAGAGGGGCATCTTTGGAGCAGAGGAAATACTCTTTTCCCCTTCTTCCATTATTCAGTTGTTGCTGACATCCTGATTCCCTTACAGATACCCTGTTCACATTCACTTGAATGCATAATCAAGGTCAATGTTTCTCAACTTTTAAGATGTGTGGATTAACTCCCAGAATCTCTGGGCAAGCATGTTGACTGAAGTATTCTGGGAGTTTAAGTTCATGCATCTTAAAACTTGTTGGAAAGTACAACTTAATTCTTTTCCTATCATATGCAGTTACTTACACCTCCGCATTGGCTACTAAGCTTTATTATCCTCTGATTTCCAGCCTGTTTGCCAGCTTACTTCCTTGCTAAAATTGATGATTCATTTATGAAATTGATGTGTTTGTCAAATAAAAAGGAGTCAGTCTACATCTAATCATGGTTTGTGTAGTTCTATTGACATTGATAGTGCTTCAGCAAACCATGAGTTCATTATTAAAAAAAAATAGCAGATATCTGAAGAAAACTTGGTAGCATCCCTTTTGCTGTATCTTCAAAAATTATGTAAGTTGACTTCCAGTGGCGTTCTTGTCAATGACAGATCAGAGACTGCGATTGTGTGAATCTTTGATCCATGCTTACCCTGATGGAGGGGTCCTTAAAAGACTGGCTCCATCTGATCCACCTCGTAAGGGTGGGGGAAAGAGTGGGAGATCACCACTGGGTCAGAGGGAGCCGCATCTCCCCTCCCTGGCTTGGCAAACTCCCCTAGAAGATAGGGAGAAGCAGGAGTCTTTAATAGCTGCCATGAAGACAGGAAGCTGCTGGGACACAAGTTTGTGCTGGAGAGAGAAAGTGATGAGCGGCGTGTAATTGGATAAAAGACTTTAAACATTCTTTTGGATAACCCCAAAAAGCGGAAAGAAAGAGCCCTCATTTGGAAGAGTGGTAGTGGCGAACGAGAAATAAGAAGAAAATACAAGGTAAAGAAAAAACTGAAAATCAAAGAATTATATGTGATTAGAGACTAAATTTGGAATAACATACAGAATTAGACATAAACAAACATTGGATGAAATGCTGGACTTATTTGGAATTGATAAAATTTAATATTAATACTACAGAAAAGTGAATTAAAAATAAAAGAATTCTAAGAAGAAAGTGATATAGAGCACCACCTAAGGGTTAAATTTAAAGATTTCCTTCTTGTATGTTTCTATGGAAAATTACTGGTCATATAAATATTTGAAAGAGAGAAGAAATGGAATAAAATATTGTTAATATAACAAGATCCCTGAAAGCTTTATTAAAAAAAAGAAGGGGGGATTACAGTTAAACATAAAAGAATGCAATATTTTGGGATTGTTAGGGGTTGATTATGACAAGAAAACAGAAGAAAGAGAAAGTAAGATAAATGGAGACTTTTGACAAGGACTATAACAGAAAAACTTGACTTTTAATAAAATAAAAAATAACTTAATAGACCAAAGAAATGGAAAAAATAAGCAAAGAATTTAAGTCGGAGCTCCAAAATGTGAAAGAGATGTTTAAAGATAGAATGAGACTGGTGGAGTCAATGCTGAGTAAAGTAATGGCATCAAAGCTCACGGAAGAACAAAAGAAGCTCAGATAGGATGAATTAAAAGAGGAAAATAACAGCTTTGGTGAGCATGAAGAACAAGGACCATTATAAAAGGACTTAAAACAGAGACATCGACATTAGATACAATAAATAAAAGATAAGATATTCAAGACTAAGAAGAAGGAGAAGGGAATATGTAAGAAGAAACCCAAAAAAAGAGAATTGAAAAGGGGGAGGGAAACATAGCCGACAGGCAGAGGGAAATAAAAATAAAACTAGAAGGAAAAAAGAAGAAAGACTGGGAAAACTTGGCAAAGGGAAGCCTAGCCAAAATTAAAAGGAATGATGAAGTTATGAGATTTAGAGATAAGGGTTAGGGATTGTATAAGGGGGATACCACATGGGAATGTATATTGACATTTAGTTTAAAACTTGCTGGAAATTATTCTAGGTTTATTCTATTCTATTCTGTTCTGTTCTGTTCTGTTCTGTTCTATTCTATTCTATTCTATTCTATTCTATTCTGGGCTATGTGATGTGTGGCTGAGGTATTGGCTGTGTGTCTATCAGCCTCCTGTGTTGTAAAGACTTGGGTAATGGGCTATGGGATGACCTTCTGAGTTCTGTTGTTTTGATAATCCACCCCATAGATGAAAGGCAACCACCAACCAGGGACCAGACCACAGTTGCATCCCCAGCTGCCACACACCCCGACCCCCAAACCAAGCAAACTGACACACGCCATGAACACAGAGCCAGGTCTCAAACTCGGAACCAAACCAACATCTGGAACATCACATCACAGTCACTTGCTCAGGATATCACATCACAGATCTCAGGAGGCTACACCACAAAACCTCAAGATGTTGCAACACAGCCAACGACTCAGGAGATTACAATACAAGACCCAGGATGTCACAAGATTAAAACTCAGAAGGTCATCACACAGCCCATTACCCAGGTCATTACAACCCAGGAGATTACAGCAAAAGACCCAGGATATCAAACAATAGAACTTAGAAGGTTATCACACAGCCCATTACCCAAGTCGTTACAACACAGGAGGCTGATAGACACACAGCCAATACCTGAGCCACACATGTTCTTAAGAAAAAGCCAGCCAATCTGCAAACATCAACTCCATCAACCAATCAAGAAATGACAACACAGCCAACCTCCCCACCAGTATATAGAAGGAGACAGCAGCTCCGATCACACTTTGTTCACAGAAGCACAAAGCCGAAAACACCAGCCTGAAGATGGCGAGTGAGATCTCGTTGAAACGTTGCCAAAATAGTCTCAATCTTACACAGGAAAACATCTGAACACGCCAAGACCTGCATATCTGTACCCGTGAAAATCTATGAAAACAAATATATATATATATATATATATATATATATATATATATATCTTTGGTTCTTCGGGTTTTCTCCCGCGTAGAATTGGAAACATCTAGGTGACATTTCGATGAAGTCTCATTCATCATCTTCCGACTTGTGTCTTCGGCCTTGTGCTTCTCAGAGTAATGTGAGCTTGCAGCTGCTTCTTCCTTTTAACTACTAGTGGGGGTGTGATTTGATTGGGTGGGGGCTTGGCTGTGTTCTGATTGGGTGGGGGTGTGTTCTCATTGGTTAGGGGTTTGGCTGTGTTCTGATTGGTTGGGGGGTTGGCTGTGTTCTGATTGGCTGGGGGTGTGTTCTGTTCTGGTGGGGGTTTGGTTGTACTCAGGTTAGTCTCAGTTGCTGGGGGATTTGAGCTGGTGAGCTGTGATCCTGTTGTTTGGCTTCACGTTTGTGGTCGTGCCACATCTTCATGGTGGGCATCAGTTCCCTTCATGAATGGGTTGGGGGGGTTTAAAGCAGATAGTGATGCAGCTGCGGTATGGCTTCTGGTCCATGGTCGTGTTTCATCTTCTGTGTGGGTGTGAGTCTGCTTTCTGCGTGGAAGTGTGGTGGTAGTTTCTTGTGTGGCCCTCGTAGGTGTGGGTCTGGTGTCCTTCTTTATGTTAGGTACTCGTTTGTTAATGAGGGCGGGTTTCCAAATGGCTGGTAGGTGGGAGGTGTCATCTCGTTTATTCATGCTGTGTGGGTGTTTTTCTATCTCTATGGCTTCTCTGATTATTCTGTTGTTGAAGTGTTCGGTTTTGGCGATAGTTCTGGTATTTTTAAAGTCAATCTTATGTCCTGTGGCTTTGAGGTGTTGGACCAGGGAAGAGGTCGGTTCTTCTTTTTTGATTGTTCTTGTGTTCTTCAATGCGTGCACTTATTCTTCTGTTAGTTTGTCCAATGTATGTGGTGGGGCAGGAGGAGCATGGGATTTCGTATACTCCTTGGTTTTCTAACTCAATTTTTTCTTTAGGGTTTCTTAGGATGGTGGATATTTTTCCGTTTGTGCAGAATGCTGTTTTAATGTTGTGTTTTTGGAGGATCTTGCTGATTTTGTCTGTAGTGCCTTTTATATATGGGAGGAGGGCTTTGCCATTTTCTTGTTCTCTGTCTTGGATTTTGGTTGGGGTTTCTTTTTGGATTAGGTGAGTAATCTTCCTTCTTTGGAATCCATTAGCTGTTAGTACGTTAGTGAGAGTGTGTAGTTCGGTTTTTAGGTGTTGTTCATCAGCTAAGCATTTTGTTCTGGAGATGAGTGTCTCAGCTATGGAATTGATCTGTGCTGGGTGGTGGTGTGAGAGTGCATGTAGATAGCGGTTTGTATGTGTTTTCTTCTGGTAGATGGTGTGTCCTAGGGAGCCATTGGATTTTTTTGTATATTAAGACATCTAGGAAGGGAAGTTGATTGTTAGCTTCTGTTTCCATGGTGAATTGTATTTTGGGGTGTAGGCTGTTGACATGTGTGAGGAAGTTGTTCAGTTTTTCTTTCCCGTGTGGCCAGATTATGAAGGTGTCATCTACGTATCTGAGCCAGAGTTTGGGTTTGTGATCATATTTTTCTAGAGCTTGTGTTCCAAAGTGTTCCATGTAAAGGTTTGTGATGACAGGTGAGAGGGGTGATCCCATGGGTGCTCCTTTTATTTGTTTGTATTTTTGTCCATTGTAGGTGAAGTATGTATTAAAACTAGTAGTTAAAACTAGTAGTTAACTACTAGTAGTTAAAACTAGTAGTTAAAAGGAAGAAGCAGCTGCAAGCTCACATTACTCTGAGAAGCACAAGGCCGAAGACACAAGCCTGAAGATGATGAATGAGACTTCATCGAAAAATCACCTAGATATTTCCAATTCTACGTGGGAGAAAACCCGAAGAACCAAAGATCCACATATAAATACCCGCAAAAACCTCCGAAAACATATATATATATATATATATATATATATATATATATATATATATATATATATAAACACTGTATATGAATTATGTTGTTATGAACCCTTACATTGGAGAATTAAAACAGGGGAATGGAAATGTATTAAAATATATAGACAAATTTTGGATAAGTGGTAAGGAAGAAAAATATGATTATTAATGATTATAAAAAAAGAGAAATGTATTAAAATATATAAATCTTGGCAAAGTAGAAAAAGGAAAATATAAATGATAATATAAAAAATATTAATGATTAAAAGAAAAGTGAAGATGAAATGAGATATATTAAGAAGTCAGTTTAGCGACTTCAGGGGGGACATCTTAAAATATATATGTTTTAAAATATACAGTTGATTATTTAATGTGAATATGTTTAAAGTTGGGGAATGAATTATTAGATCAGATAGATTGAGAGTATATATCATGTGGATCCAAAATATATTGGTTTTTATTTTTACTCTTTTTAGATTGTTTATTATATAACTGGCTTAGGAAAAATTAAGGATAATAATGATAATGTTAAATAAAATAGGTGGTAAGCTGAAAATGGAAATAATAGGGGATAAAGAACTGGGAATCTATATTTGGATGAGATGATATTGATATTGAATTAAAGAATTGAAATATGAAATGGAAACTTATTTAAAGACGAGTGAAATGGATAATGATATGTGATGATATTATATAAGATTGGTGGAAATGAAAGTTTGATTATGTACAAGTGTTATAATCTGGAACCACATTGCCCCAATGTGTAAAAAGACGTGTAAAAATTAAAAAACTTTTTGGAAAAAAAATATGTAAGTTGTTCTTAAATTAACAGATTTTGTGAGCCTTATTTATTTTACATGGTAGTTACATACTTAAGGAAATAATAGAAAGAAGAACTGCAAGGTTTTTGAAGGACATGATTTGATGGTCAAAGTATATGTTATTTACACAATTTCTGTATGCATCTTCCTTCTGATTTTCCCTTGTTTTTAATAAACTATAAGAGTTTTCTTTCTTTGAATACACAATGCATTGAAAAGCAGCTTTTCTTTTCAATTCTAAATCTTACTCTGATTGAAAAATTGTTCTCCAGCACAACTTTTCTTTTAATAAAAAAATGTCTAACCTTTAAGGAGGACATAATTAGAACTTGTACATCAGGAAATAATTTGTAATATTTAATTACATGCTATACAGCAAGAGAATCTCACAATCATATTTCAGTGCATAAAGAGAAAGGTGAGAACTAGAGGACCAGGTCCTATTCAGCAGCTGAGGTTGGCAGTTTCCCTTAATATTATAATATGGTCATTGCTTTATCAGGAAAAAACTAGAAAATTAGATTATTCTAATTTATAAACTTTGCAATCCACAAGTTTGAAACCTCTTAGGATCTGTTGATGTGGAGCTCTTCAAAAGTTATTCCTAAAACAACAGCACAGCAGAGCACATTGGAGGAAAAAAAATAATGCATGCACTTTAAAGGACATCACTGGCAATGACAAAAGATACAAAAACTAGGAAATTGTAACTTTCACTAAAGTTATAATTGACAAAAGCTGCTAATTATTATTTAACTTCTCAGAAAAGTTGTTAGTCATGAAGTCATGTCCAACTCATTGCAAATCCATGGACAAACTTCCTCCAGGACTTTCTGTCCTCTACCATCCCCTGCTTCAGTTGACTCCATCAAGTCACCTTATTCTCTGTCACCCTTTTCTTCTTTTGTCCTCAATTATTCCCAGCATTAAGGCTCTTCTCCAGTCAGCCCTTCTTTCTCATTAGGTGGCCAAAGTATCTTCAGAAAAGTACACCAGTTCTTTTCAGGTGGTTGTTATCTGCTTGATTTTGCCTCCCTCAAAGCTAACCACTTAGCCATAGTTATGTAACAAAGTTACGTCAACATTGGGTTCATGTCTATGATAAAATATAAAGCGTTTGGAGATTACACACACACACACACACACACACACACACACCGACACATACCGACACACACGACACACTGACACACACACACACACCAACACACACCGACACACACATCGACACACACACACACACACGCCAGTAGAGTGTATGGGTTAAGGTGCTGGACTAGGAAAGGGGAGAGCCAAGTTCTGATCCTTAGACATGGTAGATCTGGGTGACTTTGAGTTGGTCATTATCAATAACAACAGCATTTAGGGTTATATACTGACCCACATTGCTCATTTATTTAACGTATGGAATATTATACATGGGCTTGCAATACGTAGCAACATTTTACCCAAATTAAAAAAGCACCATAAAATATAAATGTTAAAAAGAGCTATATTCAGATACCAATGTCTAGGTCATCTAACCATTAGATGATTTATATGAAAAAAAAATCAGATATTGCACTAGTAAATGCTCTCAGTTTATATAGCATTTTACAGCACTGTCTGGGTGGTTTGCAATTATTTGTATATCCCACCCAACAACCTGGATCCTCATTTTATCAACCTCAGAAGGATGGAAATTTGAGTCAATGTTGAGCTCTGTCAGGACTGAACTCCAGGCTGTGGGCAGAGTTTGCCTGCAATACAGCATTCTAACCACTGCAAAGGCCGAATTGACTAGAATTCTTTTTTAAAAATCCATTTACCAACTTATATTGAACAGTGGGTAGATTTTAATAAATATTATGAGATGAAAGATTCCTTTATTGGTCTTCATCTTGTAATAGATTGCTTCATGATGTGATTGCTTCACATATAAGAGAAAAAATGTTTTAAATGATTGATAATGTACCTTTTCTCTTTTCTGAATCCCTCAGGAAAGAAAGAAAGAGAAAGAAAGAAAGAAAACTCTATGCAAAATTTTGATAGAGACATAGAAAATACCAGAAACAGAACAAATGGAATTATTTCCAGAAAGTTGAGAAGTTGTCCAGTGGAAAATCCAATAAAGGTAATCAGATATATACATATATATTTCAATATAACATTCTCTGGATGTTCTCTTACTAGAACATAAGCTTTGATGAAGCATTAGTACAGTTCCTACTAATCTATGACATTTGTTTCAGGTTTATGAAGAAGAGAAGAATAAGTTCTAAATAAGGCTATTCTGATGGTGATTTATTTCTGATGAATTTATATTAGACTCAATTTTGGATTTTGGATGGCAAAGTTGAAATAGCAATAGATCTGGCTTGTCTGGATGACTCTTATAAATGTGTCTGACTTTGTTGACAGCTTTCCATGTTTTCAAAGTTAGTGCCAATTGTGACATTATTGTGGAACATAATGTTTTGGGAAACTGTTTTTTTCTTTATGTGCTCTACAGTTAGCTGTAGCAGCTTGAAAATGTTGTGATGCTTTATATTGTTCTGGAATCGATTTTGCTACATTCTAATCAGAGTCATGAGAAATATTCAAAATCATTTTTCTAAAATACTGTATCTGCATTATAATTTTTTCATGAGGTTAGAATAATCAACATTCAGAACCTGCAAAACTAATTTATCCACTGGGATGAAAAGCTTATATTTCAGTCTGTGTAAACCACGACTTATTCTGAGTAGACTAACTAAATTCTTTGAATCATTTCCATTTGGCATCTGGCCCAGCTATAGGCAGAAACAATTTTAGTTAGTAGGAATTCATCTCCGTCAATCCTCCCACACCTCTCATTGCATTTAGACTCTCTGCAGCAATTGATTTTAATTTTCTTACAGAAACTGGAAAATTGAAATGCCTTCTTAGCAAGACACCATATTGCTGAGTCCTCTTTGGACACAATGTCCAGAGGATCCTGTGACCTGCTTGTTTACTAAATGAAAACTGAAGTGAAGAAAACTACAGCCTTTTATGCTGCAGTCTATATTATTTACCATTTATTCTGAAGTCATTGAAGATAAATCAATCAATCAAAATAGAACTGGAAGTGACCTTGGAGATCTTCTACTCGAACTCCCTGTTCAAGCATGAGATCCTATTCTATTTCAGATAGGTGGTTGTCCAGTCTTTTCTTAAAAATGTCCATTGATGAAGCACCTACAACTTCTGAAGTCAAGCTGTTCCACTGGTTAATTGTTTTCACTGTTAGGAAGTTTCTCCTTAATTCCAGTTGCGTCTGTCTTTGATTAGTCCTATCCATTGCTTCTTGTCTTGACTTCTAGTGCTTTGGAAAATAAGTTGTCTCCTTTGTGGCAGCCCCTCAAATACTGCAATACTGCTATTATGTCACTCCTAATCTTTTTTTTCCTCTAGAGTGATCATACCCAATTCCTGCAGCTGTTCTTCATATGTTTTTGTCTCCATGCCTTTAATCATCTTAGTTGCTCTTCTTTGCATTTTTTTCCAAAGACTCAACATCTTTTTTATAATATAGTGACCAAAATTGAATGCAGTATTCTAGGTATGGTCTTGCTAAGGCTTTATAAAGTGTTCACAAGTTCACATGAGTTTGATTTTATGCCTCTATTTATACAACCAAGGAGTTTATTAGCTTTTTTGGTTGCTACAGCACATTGCCTGCTCATGTTTAAATGATTGTCTGGGACAATCAAATGAGGACTAGGACTTCAAGGTCTCTCTCACACTTATTGTTTTTGAGCCAGGTTTCACCTAATCTGTACTTGTACTTTTGGTTTTTCCTGATTAGGTGTAAAATCTTGCTTTTCTCCACATTAAATTTCATTTTATTGTATGAGACCCATTGTTCAGGTTGGTTGAGGTCTTTTTGGATCCTGAGCTTGTCTTCTTGGGTGTTGGCTATTCTTGCCAGCTTAGTGTCTCTCTCTTCTCTTGATGAGTTCTCCTTCTATTCCTTCATCTACATCATTTATGAAGATTTTGAAGACTACTGGGCCCAATATTTGATATTTGTACTTTATCAGGAGATGTCATGAATAACTGATGATCCTCAACTCTGTATTCAATATTTTTAAAAAAACTATGATGCATATCTCTTCTAAATAACTTTTCAAGAGTGATGATTTTCTGCAATGCAATTGGTTGAAATGTTACTATCGGCATAGGTTAGTTTACTTATAGTATTATACATATAGTATAGTTTATTTACAGTATTATACTGAGATAGTTACAGTATTATAACTCATATAAACAATTTCCACTGTTTTGAATGGAGAAGTCATTCAAAAATAATGCATTTTTATTATTTTTAAGAATTTGAGATTTTATTTTTCTATGTTCTTTATTTGTATGAAATTATTTGAACCTTGCAGATTAATCAATTATCAAAAAGAAATAAGGCGTATGACATTTATCAGAGGCATTTATCTATTTTAATGAGAAAGTGAACCCACATATGTACTGTATAATTGTATCCTGAAGATCAGGAGTCCCCAACCCTGGTACGCAGACCAGTACTGGTCCTCAGCCTGTTGAGAACCAAGCCATGCAAGTGGTGGGCAAGTAATGTGTGAAGCTTCATTTGTGCAAGCGGCATGTGTGCACATAAAACCATCCCCTCTTCTCCTGTTGCCGTCATCGCTGCCAGTCTGTGAAGCCAGAAAGATTGGGGACCACTGCTGTAGATACAATACTTATTTTTATTTATTGATTGATTGATTTGTCTATCACTTACAAAATAATAGGTATAAGTATAAACATGAGTAAGAATACAGAAAATAGGTATGATGAAATGGGACAATAGGACAGGGATGGGAGGCATGATGATGTACTTATGCATGCCCCTTACAAACCTCTTAGGAATGGGGTGTGGTCAATAGTGGATAGTTTGAGGTTAAAGGAGTAGGGGTTTGAGGATGTAACTACAGAATCAGGTAGTGCATTCCAGGCATTGACCACTTTGTTGCTGAAGTCAAACTCTGTCAAGGACCTTGGAGTACTCATCTCTAATGATCTAAGTGCTAGAGCTCACTGTAACTACATAGCCAAAAGGGCATTAAGAGTTGTTAATCTAATCCTACGTAGCTTTTTCTCTGGTAATATTACACTACTAACTAGAGCAAACAAAACATTTGCTAGACCAATACTCGAATACAGCTCATCAGTCTGGAACCCACATTATGTATCTGATATTAACACAGTTGAGAAAGTCAAGAAATATTTCACAAGAAGAGTTCTCCACTCCTCTACTCGTTGCAGAATACCTTATGCCACCAGACTTGAAATTCTAGACCTAGAACTACGCCGCCTTCGGTCCAATCTAAGTATAGTATATAAAATCATACATTGCAATGTCCTACCTGTCAATGAATACTTCAGCTTCATAACAATACAAGATTAATAACTCAAGGTTAATTGCACCAAACTTGATTGCAGGAAAGATGACTTCAGCAACAGAGTGATCAATGTCTGGAATACTCTACCTGACTCTGTGGTTTCTTCCCCAAACCCCAAAAACTTTAACCTTAAACTTTCTACTATTGACCTCACCCCTTTTCTAAGAGGTCTGTAGGGGGCATGAATAAGCACACCAACATGCCTACCATCCCTGTCCTATTGTTTCTTTTATTTTTCTTATGGGTATCCATGTATTCATAACTATGTTTTTACTTATACCTATTATATTGTAAGCAATTGACAAACCAAAATAAAATAAATAAAATAATTTTGGAGTGGTTAACATTGAGTTTTTATCTGTTGTGTTTTCTTATATTGTTGTGGTTGAAGCTGAAGAAGTCATTGACTGGTAGGACATTGTAGCAGATAATTTTGTATACTATGCTTAAATCCAACCATAGGCCTCATAGTTCAAGATTGTCCAAGCCCAAAATTTCAAGTCTGGTGATATTCTGGTGGTATTCTGTTGCGAGCAGAGGAATGTACTACTCTGCTCGTGAAATACTTCTAGACTTGCTCAATTGTATTAATGTCTGATATACAGTGCGGATTCCAGACAGATGAGCTGTATTTGAGTATTGGTCTAGCAAAGATTTTGTATGCTCTAGTTAGCAATTCAATATTTCCAGAGGAGATATATATCTTGAGTTGCATGATGTTACAGAACCAGCCTGGTATAATGATGAAGGTGCATCCTAGAAACCAGGACACTATGATTTCTGATCCTCCCTTGAGTATGAAAACTGGTTGGGTGATAGCCCAAAGTAATAGAAAATAATCTACCTTTTCTTCTCACAGATGTTTCATATTAAAAGTTTTGTGGCAATTGGACCATAAAGATGTTGGGCAAATTTAATTTTGGGATGTATAAGACATCTATTCTTTCTAGCAAGTTTCAGAAACACCACATGAAAAAAAAAAGCCTAGTCTTAAATTAAAGACCTTTTAAGTATTTACTTTTTGTGCTTTGATTTCATATCAGTGATAGTATGCTTCTTCCTGAAATTTCACTTTAGAAAGTGCAGTGAAGAAATAATGTTGTAAATTATCTTTCTAAAATTCTTCAGCTTAAATACATTCATTCTTAATTATTAACATTAGCAGGCTGAGATTGAATATGATATAATGATATCAGGGGTACTTCATCCTTGTCCTTGAGTCCATCTGCTACATTACAATTCCCCCTTCAAAAGTCTGATTATTTTCTAAATTACTTCAGATATATAGCCCTGACTTTCAATCCAACAAGGACATCCAAGGTGCATGAATTACTGATAGTGCTTTTCAAGTGTTTTTTCCTTTTCAGGTATTAAGTTTCCAAGCCTCTGCATTCAATGCTAAATTTGGATTATTTTATTCAAAGTATTTTGCATGAGTATCAAGGATTAAAAAAACATTATCCACACTTTATATTGCATTATATTTGAGAAAGAGATTTTATCTATTTTTCAGATTTTTTTTAGATTGTTTGAATAGGCATCCACCGAGGAAACAAGAGGATAAATGACATGTGCCAGGATCTAACCATGTAAATGACATAACTTAGGTACTTGTGTCAGACATTATATGGCATCAATGTGGTATACCATGGACTGTGCTATTTATTAGCACTTACTTCCTCCCTCCCTCTTCCCTATATTCTGCTATACTCAATACATGTTATCATGGATGGATATTAGAGGCCATCTTTTTTGCAGCCCATATAAACATTTCTTCAAGTGATCATTCCATGTAGCTTGAAAATATAAACCACCGTAAGAACTAGCTGACCAGAAATTCATCATGCATGTATCAAAAACTTTTAAAGACATTTCTGTTTTGGTATCTTATGGAGACACAATAATTATTAAATTTGGAAAATGCTTGAGTGTTGGAATGATTTCTCTGACATCGTTATCCGAATTGACAAAGTTAAAAAAAATTAGATGATACCATTAGGAGATGGTTATATATCTCTATGACAGGTACTTTGATCACAATCTAACTGTAGGAAATTGCCCGATAGCTCAAAAGAAGCAATCTCTGAACATGTGTTGTAATGGCATGACATCCATTATGCTAAGTCTCTAAATTACATTACCCAGGAGAAGTCAAGCAATGATACTACAAATAAGAATTCTTAGTCAAAGGGGTTTGCATTCTTAATCTAAGTTCAGATTTATTGCACTTGTTCTTAGAACACGCTGATAAACCAAAAGTCCTGACAAATGCTTATTCCATGGCAAGCTGTTTTTCAAGTTCAGCATAAAAGGTTTTTTCCCCTTAAAAAAAGGCTCTGTGTATGTTTTTTTGTTGTTGTTCTGCTGAGCAGACTCTTCCAATAGATAAATTCTGCAAAACCGATATATAGCCTGTGGAGTATTAAACTGCAGGATATGCAGCAAGTACTTTCAGTATAGGACAAAAGAGAATGAGAATATTTTAGTTTCATGAAAGCACTTCTAGTAATATGCCTTGTGTATTCAGCTCAGGAGGAGTTATTACTTTATTATATAAAAAAGAGGAAGACATGCTGTCCACTGGATTTTACCCAGGCTCCCAAATCCTTTGAAGACTGGGAAAGTACTGTCCTCTTTTTCATACAGGTCACTTTCAGTTGGAGTGTGAATTTGATGGCAAGAGAGAAATGTCTTCTCTCCTAGTTAGTGTAAAGGAAAGCTTTCATGCTGATGTCATCACTCTTTTCCTGCATTTTGTGGGCCCTGACATCAAGTCAAAAGCATTTTCCTTCTTCAGTGAGAATGAAAGAGGAGCTGAATAGCTGTCTTATGCACTGCCTAGAATGACAGGTCAGTGACTCAGACTAAGGAGACTCAGGGCAAATATTGAATAGCAAATGTGGTTGCTTGCATTTGCTTTTGCATTTGTGCCCAGTCTTCAGAATGATCATACGAATCAGTAGTGAACAGTTTTCCTACAGGCTTTGATTGTCCAATGGTCTACTTATTTCTCAGTATTTTAGAACAGTTTCTCTTTCCAATATTTATTTTGGAAAACCAAACAATGAATTGCACAATGCTATATAAATAAAAATAATTTGACATGATACCTAGATGTTTTGAATCAAGGGTAATCATATATGAAAGTATCACATATCTTTCATGGGGAATTATCTACTGTCCTTTCTTTCTTATAGTTGAGATGTGTGAAAGCAGAATGAAGTATAATACACACTTTTCCTTTTCGACATTCTAAGTAATAATACTGAACTCTACTCTCAAATTTTTGACGTACTCTAATTTCTGATATGAAGCTATTTACTGTGATTGATCATCAGTTGGATAAAAACAATATTATACCATTTAAAAGAAGTCTTAATCAATATAGATTCATTTATTTGCTCAACATATATGTGATTACAGACTGTGTTCTTATTTAGAAATTGGAAATAAGTAAAAATAAAGACTGCCATATTAAGACAGTAAATCTAGACCCACCCACCCACTTAGGGGTAATTGTACTCAAAGACTCATATGAGTAGCTCTGTTTCTAATAACCAGACCTGTTTCATGGTCAAATATGAACCTTTGAAAACAGACAGATGATGTATACCAATAGATTGAAAGGCATTTATTATGGCACTGCTATGTCCAAAAACAAGTTAAGAAAGGAAGGAGAAAAGCTGGTTTCAATGTAAAGAGTACAATGTTATGATAAATTTCTCAGTGCAATGCATTTTGCAAATGGTGCATTTTTTAGTAGTTCATTATAACTCCAGGTGAATGCTTTTCAGGTGGATGATTTTCCTATTTCATAAGGAAGAAGTGTTTTTCACACAAATGATAAGTGTTATTGATCTTTTCCAGCAATTTACACTGGAAAATGAGTGCTATGCCAACATACGTCTTAAATCCATTGTTCTGGATTTACAGGAAATCAAGAAATTCATGCAATCAAAAACCTGAATTAATGTCAACTTCTATTATATTTGAGTTCATGGACCTTTAAGTCCACTCTTGGCCATTACTGTCACTTTTACTTTGATATAGAACATAATTGTTTTTGTTGAGCATATCTAACAATGATCTGATAAAGCATAGTGTATCTGGGCTGATAACTTAGCATTTACATACTTTTTAACATGCATATTCATACTTATCTCCATATATGCCTGAACATATAGTATACTGTATACCAACACACACATACAAAGATACATATTTTCAACCAAATGGTTTCCTATTGTTCTGGTTTTCCTCTGCTTAAAACAGAACAGCAATTCATAAATTCATGGTGTTCTCAAGAATGAAATATTTTCTCTTTGGATCAGTGAGAAAATGTGATTGAACTGAAAAATAACATAGATAAGGATTCTAATTTGAGATTCTAAGTCTTTAAGAGTCTTACTGATTGTTAGAAAATAAGATGAAACTTTATTGTGAAAACTGAGCAGAGTATCCTATAATAGTAGATTGTGTTTTAACGGACAATATCCCCATGCAGAATTTAAGAATAAATTTTCTTGTACTAAGTTAGAGTCTGTCTGTCTGTCTGTCTGTCTGTCTGTCTGTCTGTCTGTCTGTCTGTCTGTCTGTCTGTCTGTCTGTCTGTCTGTCTCTCTCTCTCTCTCTCTATCTATCTATCTATCTATCTATCTTTTTCACCTTAAGAAAGAAATATATATTGAAGCTGGCCTAGATAGTGTTATGGAGAAAAACAATTAATTAGAATATGAATCAAAGCAATGAAGATCTGAAGCAAAGTTTCTTTATTAAACTGCCCTATAACAATGATCATTGGGTCTGGGCTCCTAGCCAAACTGGCTGACAGTCCTGACAATAGTTTGACAAAAGATTATACAAGATACAGAAAAGTTATTTGAACACTAAAAAAATATTGATAAAATGTGCACATGTAAGAAAATCCTCCAATTTTATATTTATATTAATAATAATCAAATCCAGATCATGAGTCTGGAACCATAGTCTTGCTTTTCTCCTTTTCTCCTACTCTTTGCCTAACTTTTTTTCCCTTCATCAGAGTAATTACAAACTAAGTTATAATAGCAAAGGAAAATATATTCAAATGGCATGATAGGTCCATATACCAACAAAGTCAGGGGCGCTTTGGCATTCCGTTGGTATATTTGAAAGCAAAATTGGATTTTGAAAAAGCTGTACAGAAAGAATATTGATATTTTTGAAATTTGGTACTGGTCAAAATTTCTGAAAATACCACGAAGAGCTAAAATCAAAGGGTGAGAGGGTACCCATTGAGCAAATAAATCCAGAGTGAAAAAACAGAAGATGAACAGCAATAAAGGTGGCTAGATTCAGCTACAGGGGAAATGTGTGCACCATTGGAAAATTTAATGGATCAAATTAGGACAGACTGTCATGAAAAAAATCTATTTAAGCAATCATTAAAAATTGATACCAACATGATGACACATAATGGTATCAAATCATGGTATCAAAAGGAATCCTGAATACCATTGTCTTAATTCTATGCCTACTGTCACAAGAAACATCAAAGTTCTAAGAATTCTAACTTTTCAACTCAATAGTAGGGATAAGGCAACTAGGGCGCAGCTTGTAGACATTCGTTCTAACCCTGTGCTGTTTTGCTGACCATGCAGCAAAACTAACACCAGTTTAACTTTTCTCTCTCTTTTCTACTGCTGAATTTTCACATATCCTTTCAAGCTATGATTTTCTTACCATGGCTTATCCAACAAGTTGACTGACTTCACATTGGCTGTTAATCCAAAACCAAGCATGACCTATGTGGAAAATAAAAATATACAGTGTGGTCAACTTCATTCTCTGGAGTTTTAAAGATCCATCTCCTTGTTCTCTAGTCTCAAAATTCAGTGAATCTGGACAGAAGTCAGGAGAAGAGGGGTTCAACTTATTTTCCAAAGAACTAGAAGGCAAGACAAGAAACAATGGATGGAAACTAATCAAAGAAGGAAGCAACACCTGGAATTAAAGATAAACTTCCTAACAATGAAGACCAGTAGAACAGGCTTGTCTTCAGAAGTTGTAGGTGCTTCATCACTGGAAATTCTTAAGAAAATACTGGACAACCACCTATCTGAAATGGTATAGTGTCCCCTGCTTGAGCGAGTGGTTGGACTAGAAGGCCTCCAAGGTCCCTTTGGCTCTATTCAGATAGATTGGTTGAGATTTGATGGCAATGTGCTGAATGGCTGGAGGATATCTGAAAAGAGTACTGAATATGATTGAACTCTCTATGTTCTCAGGAGAATACTTGATTAGCCACATCAGAGATTTTCATCTCCTTTTAGTATACATTATTAGCAGAAGGTAATCAGTATGTTTTAAATCAGTTTGACTGGTGTAATTCTAATGATAGATTTCAAATGAAATTGTGAGTGAGGTAGTCTAGTCTGACTGTATCTCTGTACTGTCACTCTGTTTATCCATCTGTCAGTTCAATATCTTGAGCTGTATCCATTAGTACTGAATTAACTAACTAAAAAATCAATGGATTCAGTGTGTAATGGCTGCTTTTCTGCACCTGCTGAACAAACACACCAGACTTTAAGTTCCTGCTTTCTTTTGAGTATTGGGTATTGCTTGGCAGTGAAGAGAAAAGCCTCAGGTTCACAATAAATCCATGCATGCTGTCTTGTGCTGGTATCATTAATTCACTAGGACTTTCTTATGTCCACTTGACGGTCATTCATTTTCTGAATTGCTCAGCCCATCACACGGAGACATGCACTCTCTGACTTTTGGAAGCAGCCTAGTGAATGTGTGCTTCATTAATTTCCATGCCTTGCGTTGAAAATTATTCAAAATGTTTAAAATTCAAGGTTCATATTAGCACACCTTCCATGTAGCAATGCTGCAAATTAAACTCACTTGTGCATTGGGAAAGGTGCCAGTGCAATCATAGTATATTGCTTAATTAATGGAATGATGTCCTGGATTTAAACAAACCAATTCCCTTCCTGCCTTGGTGTGTTTTCTATCCACCATTTTTCAACAAATGGAATTACTTATTCTCCTTGATAGGCCCCCTGAAATCATACTGCTGGGCTAATTTACAGTGCGAATAGAAAATGAGATAAAATGTATTATTAAATTATACTAATATACTTTAATATGATTTATTCTTCTGCAGATACACTAAGTAATACACAGCATCTTAATGTTTTCTTGTCAGCTACCGTAAGACAGCATTCCATATTTGATTAGGCATCTGTTGTGAGCAAAATCATTTTTTTTCCACCTTTAATTTTAATAAATTTGTATTAAATTTGGCTTTATTTTCTATGTACTCTTATCTCCTTAAAATAGGGGTTTGTAGCTTCCATCCTTGAGAACGTGGATTTATGCAGCTTATTAAAGACTAAGTTGCAAAGACAAATGGATGTAGCATCCATATTGGGGTAATCATCTTAAGCTCAATTTTGCCCTTGAACTTCATTAAATTTCCACCTGCACACAACAGTGCCACATTTTGAGAGTATCTACTTTGGCTTGTGCATATGTGGGTTACATATGTAAAGCCTATGAAAAGAATGATAATAAGCCATAATCTGAATAAGTGATTGCAGGGCCATAGATTTTGGTTTTTTTCCCATTAAAAAGCATATCAAATAGATTTTATTCCCAACTGTGTTCTATTACACTGAAATGTAAGAAGAATCTTTTGTTCTACTTCTGTAGGTGGGAAATAATTTGAAAGCAACAATACTGACAAAAATGCAATCTATATATATATATATATATTTAAAGGAGAGGAATACTCACAATTTAGCTTAACATTCCAAACAGATAGTTCATAATGAATTGTTTTGAAAAGCTGAATACAATATGATATAATTCTGTAAAGTTATTCTATAGCATGTAGTATCCCCTTTTCAAAACATTTAATGTCTCCTTAGCTTAGCCTGTATAAATGTCATCTGGTCCCTCCCCCCCTTTTTCTGCAAATGCAAAGGCAAATGTGAATAGATGGAAGCTTATTTTTTAACTATGGAAAATAATCAACTGAGGTAGAACACCCATTCCCTACTTTGAAACAAACCCTTGTTTTATCTTTATCTGTGTTAAATCAGTGTGATGATTCCACTTTAATGTTCATAAAATGGCAAAGGATCACCAATATGCACAGCCATTCACATGATCTGTCCTGATAATCTGTAGAGTTAGCATGCAGTGAGACAAGGTTCATTTATCTCCACTGCTACCTTGATTCAAAAGCAGGACTGTTTTGCATACTTAAAAGCTATTTCTTTTTCACTTCACTGACTAGGAGGGATACTTTCATTGAAACTTCATCAAAGCAAAGCACCCCCTTGAAGCTTTGAATGGACTTGTAGATAGGCAGGTGATTGTGTTGGGAGTCACTTTATCTCTACCTATGAAACCAGGTCCTTCTGTTATCACTGAGGACTAACATAGGAAGAGAATTACCTGGGTGGTGGGGACTTGTCAACCTTATTGAAACTATCTTTTTTTCCAGAATAGAAACTTCTTCAGTTTTCTTTTAGAATAAGGATTTTTTTAGTGGCAAATGTAGCAAGCATGTGTACAGTTGTATTTTGTTGGTTTAGGCATCTGCAGGAACAGCTAATCTGGTTTTTAAAGTTCTGCAGATATTCTTTTTGGAAACATTAAAGCCTCAATATCTTCCAGTCCTGCACAGGCAGTTTAGAGCGCATGTTACTCTCCTGCTTTCCAAAATACTTTTTTTGAAGGATTTACACAATCCAGTTGGTATATGTATCTCTAAGAAACTTACCTTATTTCACATGTTCTTAACAGAGTAAGAGGGTGCTAGGAACAAGAGCAGTCATGGCTAGAATTTCTGACAGCTAGCTAACTAAACACTGACAGCAGCATAATCGGTTTTCTGCCAATGCATTCATCACCTTGGGCTGTACTCCTTTCCTGTCTCACAAGCTTGTAAATGACACTTGACCTCTTTCTTTTCCCAGAGAGAGCAAAGCAAAGGGACATGATGGAGAATGAAGAGGAAAAAAATACACTTCCATTAAAGTTTTTTTAAAAGAAACCTTAAAAAAATAATTGGTCTTTTTCTCACAGAACATCTCACTGTAGTTCATTTTGGGTTGTACTGCAAAATTCTGTTGAAAAAGAGGGAAAACAAAGATCCAATTGTTTACATGATATTTTTCTCTCATACATGGGAGACTCATTGGTCTTGGTGTCATAATAAGGGGAACCTCTATTTCAGTCTGGATTCTGGTCTCTGAAAGAACTGACAAATTTGCCTAGATTTTGGACCAACGTTAACTATCCAATTCCATAACAATCCGGGGTATCAACAGTGAAAGAATGAATGAACTCTTCAATGGCCAAGTGTGATTAGACACACAAGGAATTTGTCTTAATACATCATCTAATAAAAAAATTATGTTGTACTTCAATGTTCAGTGTTCATTGGTTCCAGGAGGTGTCATGAGTACTGAAAAGGATGAGTCCCAAACAAATTACATGACTTACCTTTGTTTTGGCTGGGAAGAACTTTGTGTCTATCCCTTTTCCTATATAAAGAACCTTCCCAGGATGGCTGACTTCCTATCTTCCCTCTGTAGTTGTTAGCCTGTTTTGCAACATCCTTCCCAGCATGGCTGACTTCCTGTCTATTCTATGTAGCAGTCCCTTTCTTCCTCTCGCAGTGCCTAAAGCACTAAACAAATACCAAGTACCCGGCAACGTTTTCATGTGTCAAGTACAAAATTGAATCAATCGAATATAAAGAGACCACTGTATTATATAGTGTCAATTTCAACTACAAATCCTCCCACTGATCCATTATAAATTGTAATCCAAGCTTTTAAGCTGTTTTATAATTATTAATATTTAAAATAGGCCATTGACCCTGGAAGTGTAGTTAAGATTTCCTCTACTTCATTTTGCTTCAAGAAGAGTAATCCAAATCGGTTTTCATTTTTAATATAATAGAAATAAAAAAATATTTTCTATGCCGAGTGCAATTGTAGAAAACTAATATAAAATGAACAATAGTTCATATAGTATATTTTATGTCTGCATATCTATTATTAAGTAGCAATTTCTCATAGGATGCAAAATATGTCAAAATCTATGATTAATAATAAACACAAAAATCTGTGGAATGTTAGTTGAAATTAATTAGTTTACAGAGTTAACAGTTTTGAGCAAGTTCTTTTCAGTCACAACTACAGATAGTCCTTGATTTATGACCACAATTGAACCCAAAATTTCCATTGCTAAGAAAGACAATTGTTAATTTAGTTTTACTCCATTTTATGACCTTTCTTGCTATAGTTGTTAAGCTAATAACTCTAGTGGTTAAGTTAGTAACACAGTTGTTAAGTGAATCTGACTTCCCTGTTGATTTTGCTTGCAAAAAAAAAACATCACATGACCCTGGGACACTGAAACTGTCATAAATATGAGTCAGTTATTAACCATCTCAGTTTTGATCATGTCACCATGGGATTGTTGCAATGGTTGTAAGTGTGAAAAGGATTATATGTCACTTTTTTCAGTGCCATTCTTACTTTGAATGGTCACTAAATGAACTGTTGTAAATTGAAGACTACCTGAATATCCAGTGATTTTCCAAATATAAACATGCCACTCATTTCCGAGATATTGTCTTAAGGTTAATAAGCTTCAAGCAGAAATACACATACACAAAAAAAATAGTTTGTAGGAAGTAACTGTCAATGGATTGTTGACATATTGAAATTCTGCTGGACCTATTTAATACTATACCAGGATTTTGAGAAAGCACTTGAAAATTTTGCATCACTATGTCCTATCTAGTGATTGGAGGAAGACTATTTTCCTCCCTAATCCAGAGTTGATCAAAACTACTGAAACAAATTATGGGTATACAAACCCTTCATACCTTAAGACTCTTAGTAAAACTATTATCTATGAATTATAATTGTTTTGGAGTACTGGCCTTACACAACTTCCTGTCCATAGAACCTTTCCCTCTGTACTATTCCAGGCCTTTATGGATAATTTCCTTGTGTTTTCTGTGATTTAATTAAAAGAAACTGGCACACAGTTAAAACTTTTTAAATGTTCATTTAGTTCGTTTGGTGTAATAGCACATTAATCTCTTGAGAGATGCTACTTGAGATAAAATGCTTTGTCAAACCACATTGCTTAAGTCATAAATGAATATAATAGTAAAGCACTCAAAAGTAAGTTAGTAATGTTCTCTTTCCTAAATGAGGTAGACTATTAGCTTAATCATTCCCCTGGAGATAAATGGAAAGACCATGTTTTCCTACAGAAAATTGTATAAACAAAACTCTTATCACTATGTATGAATTTTTATGCTCTCTAGATCATACATAAATCTGAATTTTAAAGTATAGTTTAAGTGCTTTGTATAACTTCACTGTCTATGGCACAGAGTAGGAGAAAATTAATCTTTCTTTTTTTCCAAATGATGATCTTTATAATTTTATCTGAAGAGGTGAATAATACTTACAAGTACATAGCAGTAGCAGTAGAAGTAATTATATTTATAACCATGTGTCGTACAGGAAAATAAACTATTATGAACAATATAACTATAAACTGTCTTTTTTTTCCTGTCCCTCTGCACCATTAAACATCAAAATAGAAATATATTAAGAATCATGCAGACTTGTACAGGATTCCATTGATTCTCATGAAAGCTCAAGGGTGTCTTCCTCATTTAAGACAATTGGGATTTTTAAAGTTTTACAATTTTATTTGTGTGAAAATATAGTAGTTCACAAAACCTGAAACAATATATCAGCACTATGACCATCTTTTTGAAATGAAGGACACAGGAATTTTTTTTAAAAAATAACTTGTGATTCCAGACTAAGATTACAGTCAAGGTCTCTGCTTGTTCAGAAATAACATTACTTCAGTGGTTTTATTCCTTTATTGCAACCTTTCTGAATTCTGAAACTATAAGTAGTCCTCGACATACTACCACATTTGAGCCCAAAATTTCTGTTGCTAAGTGAGACAGTTGTTAAGTATTTTTCCGCATTTTACAACCTTTCTTGCCATAATTGTTAAGTGAATCAGTGTAGTTGTTAAGTTAGTAACCCAGTTGTTAAATGAATCTGACTGTCCCATTGACTTTGCTTCTCAGAAGGCCACAAAACATGATCACCTGACTCCAGAACACTACAAACATCATAAATTGCCAAGCATCTGAATTTGATTACGTGACCATGGGGATGTTGCAATCGTTTTTAGTGTGACAAATGGCCGTAAGTCACTTTTTTTCAGTGCCTTTGTAACTTTGAATGGTCACTAAACAAACTGTTGTAAATTGAGGATTAATTATTTATCCTCCTCCTCCTCCTCCTCTCTCTCTCACACAAACACAGGATTTGAATACCTAAACACTAAAATGAAAATTAAAAAAAAATAATTTTAAAAAATTGGAGTTATAGTGGCAAGGGATTGTTACATAATTGTTAGTTTATAACAGGGTAATAGAAAGTGGGAGAGGTACAGCCCTGAGGTCCCTAATCCTTCCAGGTTTCCAGAATGACAGCAAATATTTTCTTCCGCAAGTTTACCCCCAGTCCCAGCAATGGAGATAATAAAGGCTTTCCTAGTATTTCATTCATCTTTTTTATCCTTTCTCTTTTATTTCTTCCTATTCTATACCATGTCATGCAGATTTATTGATTTGAGAAGACACTGATTGCTTCTTTTTAGCTCAGTGTCAGATCCCAGCTTCAGTGAGAATCATATAATTTACAAACAGGTAGTGAAGTATCAGCTCCTGCAGAACCTTGAGACACAAAGAATGGCTAGGTGGGCATGGCTTCTTCTTCTTTTTTGGCAGCACCCCCATCCATTTTTTGGGCCTCAGGGAAGCCTCCTGGGGGAGCATTTTTGGGAGGAAGGAAAAAAATGGAGCATAGAGAGGGCACGCACCCCCCTGCAGTCCATTTTGGAGCCTTCAGGGCCTCGGGAGCCTCCTGGAGGGGCATTTTTGCTCCCAGAAGGCTTCCCTGGTGCTCAGGAAGGAAAAAAATGGAGCATAGGGGGGCATGCAGCACCCTCCTGTGCTACATTTTAGGGCCTCCTGGGCCTCAGGGGAGCCTCTTGGGTAAAGCAATAAGTAAGCGAGGGGAATCCTGGCACAGCTGATCATAGGAACAGCTGATTGTCGGGAGGGGGAAAAAGAAATAACTTAAGAGTGACTGGCAGGGAAGAACATAGTCAGTGATGTTGGGCATGCACGCAATGTTGCGCATGCACGATAAGGACTGACTGGGAGGGAAGGGAGGAGTGGATGGAGAGGGGCACGATTTGCTGGTTCTCTGAACTGCGCAGAATGGTCTGAATCAATAGAATCCCACCCCTGCTTTAGACAAACATTTATGAGACTTGTGATAAACAGCTGATTTTTTTTTTTCAAAACTTGATTTCACTCCAGTGAAGAAGTGGGGTTTGAAATTGATTTGTTTGTTCTTTCTTTTTCTTCTTTTTATGAATACATGAAATGGGTACATATAAGAAAAATATATAAGAAAAATTCCTCATTCTACACACAATGGGAGGTTTTGTTTCTCTAATATGTCATAGTCAGACCATTTTAAAAAGGTACGTACTAGTGCATCCAGAAAGATCTAGAGTGTATTTTTATTATCTGTTGTTATTGGTATAGATGTATAGAGACCACACATTCTCATTTGGCACCTGATCTAAAATTTGAGAAATGTTCTATTTTACTGGAGATTGGTCCACAAAGTGGATGTCCAATTCTAGAATGAGATTTGGGGAAAAAAACAATAATTTGGAATTCCTGTAATGTGTCTATTTGTCTTCAGTTCATACATACATGATTCTGAGTGTGGACAAAGGTTAATAATCTACATGAGAAAAATTCAAATAGTGTATAATTTGTTAATTTTCAACAGAATAGAATAGGTGGTGATAGAAATTATGGTGATTAGCATTATTGTCATGGAATCCCTTCATGCTACTGCTCACATCATCTGCCATTCCTTAGAGTATCATCATGTAGTCCCTGGACTACCTTTTGTGTTTCTCACAATATACATTGTGTCTGGAGATAATATGATTTATCCATTACTTTTCTTTGTTGCACCTTGTTCAGCCTATTCAGTTTTCCCCCATCAGATTTCTAATCTGGGTAATAAAATTCCACAAATAGAGGGTTTTCTTCAGAATATTTTTGTTAAATTCCAGTTCATTCTCATCCTTCTAATCTCTTACATTATTTATCTCTCTTGTTTTTATTAAGGTTAATCACACAGTCAGCCAGATGTTTAGATTTGATTGGCATTTTTATATACTTATCAAATCCTTCCCAAACACCTAGAATAGGCAGATTTATTGTTTGATGATATTAAAAAATATAATTTCAGGCTGTAAGCTGCTTCAAATGAAGTTGCCTTTTGCAATTGACCGATGGTGATTGTGTCAATAGTGATAGTGTTGAAGTGGTACTCCAGATGTTTTGGAATTGCACCCAAGATGCCTATTTTTATTGTTATTGTAACATTTCAGCCTTGCTGTGAACATTCATTTTTTTTCACAATCCCAGGAAGAATCTTGATATATCTATATATGTAAAAAAAAATGGACTTTTCTCCAGTATACCAATAGTCAAAAATAGTAATAACAACCATCACCTCTGTAAAAACAATATAATTGAAAATCCCATTATGCTACATTTGATCCAGCAAATTATTTTTTATGAGTCATACATATAAGCATTCCATTCATATATTTACTAGAATAAATAGGTTTCACTTTTAGCAGAAAAAAATGAAGCATCAACGTGCCTATTTTATACCTAAAGAGAAGTGACTCCTGTACATTGTGAGTGAATTATATCTTGAAATTGGATTTGTGTAGTCAAGAGCAAAATTAACTAAATGGCTTGTTCCTTTTTTTAATGACTCAGTTGATATACTTCATCTAGAGCCCCATAGTTTATTCAAGTCACAACATCTCTCCACAGATTTATACTTAAGAATGTAAAGCTTGACTTTGTTACTTTGGCTTCAGTTGTTTTATTTAGCACTTGCTTTGCATTAAGAAATATCAAAAGGCTCTTTATATTTACAGCTCTTAACAATGCCTTAAACCTCACAGTTCATTCATCTTAAATTAAATAAAATCAGTGGCACAAACTATGCAAATGTATTTTGTCATTCTTCTCTCCAAAGTGCCTCTAAACATTTCATCAGAGAAAACTTCATTAGGTTACAATGTTGGTTTTTCCCATAGGTATCTGTTGAGCTTTTTTTTTTAATGAAATAACATAACTTCATTGTCTTTCATAAGAGAAAAAAATGTTCCTATATATTCAGCAACATTACTATTAATAATATTAATGAATAATTTATCTTTATGTGTCCAGTAGAAGAACAATGCTTATTCTATTATTTGATGTACTTACATAGTATCTAACATACCTGGATACTGAAAGGTAGAATTTTAAAGGTGATATCATTGTCCATACTTTAGGATGGTTGCACAACAGATCCTGAAAAAGAATCTTATTGCCATGTAAAATTATGTTTAATTTGTATTCTTTCTGCATCCATTAATTTTAATGCTTCTAATCTGCCATTTGTTTTGTTGTGTCACTAATAGTCTTTTACTAAGTACTTCCATCAAAAAACAAGAAAACTGAAATAGTCTTACACTTTCCAAAGGAGGCAGTGTATACATTAAATTTAGAGATGGTAGTTTTATCTGAAAAGCAGAAACTATTAATTTTCCCTTGTCCACTTCTTTTTCTTCTTTCCTGCAGCACCGTTAACATTCTTCCAGTGTCTTGAGAGCTAAGTTCTCTTCCAGTAGTTCCCTGAGCAGTGTTCCATTATGACATGGTGTTGTTCTAAGTGCAAAGTAGAAAACAGTACCTAGATGTATCATAACAGCAAAAATTTAGATGATCACAAGATGGGATCAAACAGACTTTCTGTATTTCCTTACTGCCAATTCGTGGCCATCTGGATTTCTACAACTGAATTGTCTACAATATGTATGTCTACCATAACAGAAACAACATGACACCCATGCTGATCACCTCTTCTTTTCACCCACTAATGCATCCTGAATATCATTTGCTCATGAAAACAAAATACCTGAACTATTGCTGATTTTCAAGAAAATATTTCCAATGTTTTGAAAATGCCATAATAAAGGTGCATCACCTTTCCCACATCATCACCTGAAGTTCCCCTCATCACTTAAAATTCAATTAAATCATTAACAGAAATATAGGGTTTTGAATAAACCAGGGATAAACTTTCCTGGAACAGATGTTTAAGCTATTAAAATCTTATCAACATCCCTCCTCTTGTATTTTCATAATCCACTAATATCCTAACAAGTTGGAAAAGGGAAAACTTCAATGTTTTTGTTCTGGAGGAAAGTTGGAAAAGATTCAACTTGCAGGCTAAATAGATAGATAGCAGGAAGATGGCAGGATCCAAGAATCAGAAACATCTGAGATGCTTAGTTTGGGAAATGAAGGTTTTACTTTAAGTACCCCAGTCCCAGGGGCTTAAAAAAGTTTAGCAATGGGTTCTCTGCTCAGTTGCTTGGTGGGCGTGGCCATGGTGGGCATGGCCTAGTCGGCCTTCTGCACCATGGTGGCAGAGGGGTGTTTTTGCTTTCCCCGGGCCCCAGAGGCTTTCCTCAAGCCTCCAGGAGGGCAAAAACAGCCTCCCTGGCTTCCAGACACTCTCTGGAAGCCAGAAACGGGCCTGTTTTTGGCCTTCCTGCAGTTCTGGGAGGCCCATTTTTTGGCCTCCCCGAGCTTTTGCCCAGGCCCTGCACTTACCTGCATCCAAAATGGGCCATGAGGGGACTCCTGGGAGGGGAGAGGTGGGGTGGGTGGGGCCAACTAGGAGTGGGATTTGGGAGTTCTCTGAACTATGCAGAATCTTAGCTAGGGGCTCTCCTGAACCTGAACCCCTGCTAAACCCCAGCAGCCCACCCCTGCTAAGTCCTTTAAAAAACAGGCAGTGGAGCAGAGATAGAATAGAGGAAAGGATGTCAATTGGAAGACAAAACAAACAAACAAACGAAGGAACATATACAGGTAGTTTTCGACTATATGGGTCCTCATTTTACTGACCTCAGAAGGATAGAAGGCTGAATCTCAAGCCAGTGAGAATCAAACTGCTGGCAGTCTGCAGTCAGTAGAATTAGTCTGCAATACTGCATTCTTACCACTGCGCCACCAGAATGCATGGCTCTTATGCATTTAAGTTATAAACAAACAAACCAACATATATGTCTGTCTAAAACATTCTGACCATATAATTTAGGAAGCTTTAGGATGTAATGAAAAATAAAAGCTAACTAGTATACTACATATATTGTACTTTTCTATAAATTACAAAATATGTTTGCTTGAAGCCTACTGTCACAATTTTTGGTAGGGACCCTAAAGGCCATTGATGTTTTGCTGTTACTTTCCTCTGACAAATTTCAAATGGACAAGTTATCCGCATGGTAGTAATTCCAGGCATCTGTTTTAGAAGTTTTTCTCAACTGTTTGGAAGGGTTGATTGTTCACCTTACAATCAGTGGTCAGAAAATATGTTTCAGCATTCTAAGTTAGCTTATCCTTGTATGCATGAACATGTTTCATTTCATTTCAGTATTTTGCCTGTTTGAAACTTTGCAGATTTTGAGAAAAGCAATGCACTACGATGAAAGCTTTTGCAGAAACAGATGGCAATATCAGTGTATAAGATACCTGGGGATTCAAAATTTGTCATACTCTTTGCACACAGGAAGAAATGGTATATATGTTCTGCGTTCCTGATTTTATTCTAAACCTCACTCCTCAGAGCAGTTTCTGGCCCAGAGCCTTTTGATCTGCATGATATGTCAATTTGTCTTTACCCACATGCAGATCACTCTGAGTATATGGGATTTGTGAATGCAGAAAACAATCCTACTTGATTGTTCTGATTTTAACACCCACACTTTTAATCGCCTTCTACTTTTTGCCAGACAAGGAAACATCAACTATTGCATAGTAGTTGTCAGTTCTGCAAATGTTTCGTGCCTGAACTGAATTAGTTTTCACCATGAGAAGCATGGCTGGCATGTTCTGCAACATCAATCATAATTCCCTTGCATTTTGGCATCAGCATCCAATCTACACAAAGTGATTTTTGATAGTTTGAATGCAATAAGAACTACCTCCAAAATGTAGCCTGGACAAATTATTATTATTATTATTATTATTATTATTATTATTATTATTATTATTATTATTATTATTATTATTATTATTATTATTATTATTATTATTTAAATAGAGGAATCTATATCTCCCTGTAAAGCTTTTGCCTTGATTCTTATTGCATGGTTAAGATAACATGCCCCATTTTTTAAAACACTGAAGCTGATGCATTTCAACCAGGAATGTCAATTGAGTAAGAATGATGTATGTGTGTACAAATAAATCACTTTTGTCAACCAATGTGAAACTACAAATACTTTTGAAGGTTTGAGGGCCACTTCACTGTTCTCAGACCATTGCACGCTTTCAAAGCCCTACATATCCCTTGAATAATGCCTCTGAACCTCAACAACTTTAAGTTGCGTGAACTTAAACTCCCAGAATTCCCCAGTCAACACTTCTCCAATCCACCCATCTTAAATTTGCTGAGGTTGAGAAGCACTGCTTAAATACTTAAAAAAATAGTAGAAGATCTGGAATGCAATTGCAAACATCTCTTTAATATGAATCCTACAAAACACATAATCCCTAACAATTATATTCTATAAAATACCTAAAATTCACAAGAGCTCATGATTGCTTGACTGTAAAAAGCCAGGGTCTAAATTTCAAAATCACACTCCTAGATACCTAGAGTTGATTGTTCTGACTACCCCCAAGAAACCACAAAGCCAGTGACTGTCTGATCCATATGGATTTTTTTTTCTCTGCATTTTGAAATAATAATAATAATTGTTTTAGAAAATTTTTCCTTCTCCCTTAAATACCCCAAAGCAGGCACTGAATCTTTAGGGGGAGGGGAATAGGAGAAATACAATTTCAAAAAATAGTAGAATCATTAAAACAAGAGCATGGAATAAGCATAAACCCTCAGGCCAGTTAGAAAACCAAATAATATTACAGCAAGATGTCATGCATATTTCTTGGTGTAGACATATGAAAGATGATCATTTCTTATTGTATTTGTATTCTTATCTTTTTATTTTGGTTTCTGGCAACACTGCCTGAAGTATTCACATAGAATAAAAATAAAATAACTATTAATTAGTGAAATTAGTCTTTTTGGCAAGTAAGTAGTAAAACAACCCCATAGTATGTAATACTTCCAGTCTAATATGCATTATTACAATATACTAATTCTTATATATTCACCTAAACTTTTAAGGGATAGAGAAAGAAATCAGAACAATGATAAACAGAACAATGGTTAAAAATAATTCAGGACATCAAAAACTAGATAATAGCTCAGGGGCAAGGGAAAGAGACCAGGGGGAAAAAACACCCCTGTAAATCTCACTAAGACCCCAATCCATTTCATCTGAAACTTCTGGATAGAATAAACTGAAGATGCAGTAGATGAAATATCTTCCATATCACAGGCCAAGATAGTCTTCTAAGAACTGGACAGGGTAAGATGTTGAAAAGGCTGCTCTCCCTTAATACAGATTATCCCATAGCAATAAACATGAAAGGTTGCCCAACTGTCCAACCATTCTAGTTGTTGCTGTTGTTTTACTCCTGAAATGTGTTCTTTAATAGAATTAGTACTATGATTAACATGTAGCTCAAAATTCATTTCCCACCAACACTGATTACTTTCCTACAATTCTTTTGGGCAAGCTGCTGTTCCACTTCTTTATTTGGCTAAGTCTTCCCTTTTTCTTGAAGTGACTATCACATCTCTACCTAAATCAACTCAACTCAGCCTGAATTTTCCTTAGGAAATTTGGCATTTAAATTTCTAATCAGTTCAAAATTAGTAGCCTTGGATACCACTGAAGTCATAGGAAATCTCCCCACTTTTCTATTGTGTGGTCAATATTTAAGGACAGCTGTTTTCTTTTTCTTTTATATGGAATCATCAGTACAGGATATTTTTTTAGTCTTAGAGATTATATTTCCCAGTTGAGAATAAATATAAATCCTAACTCTAACTGGAAATAAAAAGATCAAAAATTATATTAGGATAATGATATCATACAAAATAACCCTGAGTACTGTAGGATTCAAATAAAAAAGCCAACAGATACTGCAGATATGAATTAGCAGTTGTTTCATTAGTTCCAAAAATAAACATAAAATGCTCTAGAGAAATAATATGTCCCACGATGAACACAAGATGGACTCCAGATCCACTAAAAGCTTGGAGTTGGAAAGAGTTGGGGAGAGATTGAAACATGGGATCAAAGAAAATGTCAAATAAATGCTACATTATTAAATGTGATAAATTGAGTTGGATCTCTTACCAATAAAATCCATCTCAAAAAAGACAAATTTCAAGTGGTTATAAAACTTCAAACTCTGTGCTTCTGTAGTCTAATGTTCCCAAGGCAATCCTTTCATTATGCCTTGGCAAATGTCCCAGGAAAAGAATTCCATAATGCTAAGCATATCATAATGCTGTGTGTACTTATTGAGATGAAGATCATATAACGCAGCAGGAGTATTTCTGCATAATGTGATGAAGCTCCTAATCTGAACAGAAATCCTCTTCATTGTGGTTGTCCTGAGGATCGCACTATTGACCAGGAGACCTGAGGTTACTACAGGGCAATGTTTTCATAAAATCTCTTACCTTACTCCTCCATCCACTTCCAACGCTGCCTGTGGAGTTAAACTTCCATTGCAGAGAGATGGCGCAAGGACACTGATATTCTTTTGAAAGTTTAATAAAACTATATTAATATTAGTGTCAATCACAATGAATGCACAAGTGGGAAGTTTTATGAACTTGCCCCTGAATAATCCACATTTGGGCACCCAAAGCTTTTTCCAATTGCAGCCTTAAATTGGAAATAAAATCTGATTAAGATATCCCATTCCAGATTTCAATTCTTCCTCCGCTTTGGCACTAGTGATGGCATAATATTCTGTCTTTAGGTTCCCCTACTCTTTTACACCTTTTGAAAGATGAACAAAACCAAACCTTTATCATTATTATTTTTATGTCAACTGGGCTGATATAATTTTTGTTAACATCACCTTTAGGGATCCATTTTTTTGGTTATTATTTCATCAGTGTACTTTGTAAGAAATAAAATCACCATTCCCCTGATATACTGGTAAAAAAAAGTAAAATGGCTGGATGACAGTGATCAGAGGAAACTAGTTGTTTCTGTCATAGTTCATAGTAAGCAACTGGAAGGAGAGGTTTGCCTGCGATGAAATGAAGCAATGCAAATAAATCAGATGGTACTGCTTGAACCAGCAGAAGTCAAATATTCTTTTGATGCATAGAAATAAAAGATGGAAGGAGTTTGCCTTTTGTTGCAGTGGGCTTCAGATAGATAAAAGAATAAAGTGTCTTCCTGCTCTAGAATCAGTGGCCCATAGTGGAATTAGGCAAATTTGATCATGCAAATATTGAAAAAAAATATCTTGGAGCCAGCTAAAGAGGAGAGGGAGGGAGCGAGGGAGGGAGGGAGGGAAGGAAGAGAGAGAGAGAGATCCAAAGTACTATAACCCCAATGATTCACATATACAGAAGGGAGAGTTTGTGTTGCATTGCACATTCCTTTTATTCATTTAGTTCTATGCCTACTTTGGGCTCTCCAGAAGATACCGTTGAATATTTTAAATATTTCAAATCATCATTGTTATCATCATCATCAAACAGCATCTGTCTATCCCATGTCACAGGGAAGGATTTGATAGGTTGATGCAAATACCAAATCCAATTTAGACATCTGACTGACCAACTAACCAACCATAACAATAACAATAATTACACCTTGATCTCCATGTGAAGGAAGGCATATGTGGACACTCTTAGATGGTCCTTCAGATTATCAGGCCTGGTTGCCAAAATGGACAGTGAAACAAACAAGAAAATCAGTCATTTTTTATTACAGTAGCTGCCAGAAGGACATATTTGAATTTACAATCTGAATTTAACTATCATAATAATTCACTTAGTCTAGGTTCTCTTTTTATTCTGAGTCTTTCTCTCCACCTTGAGAGAAAGTTCAGGAGCTAAAAACATCATTTTAAGGCTTTCATTGCATTTTTAGCTAATGTCATTCATGGGAAGCTGATGCAACCCTACTTCAAAGCCTTTGCTTATCCCGGAGAAGCTCTTTGAGCGATCTGAGTCCAGATCTCCTTAACAAATCAGACTTGAGCCCTAGGCATTATGATCATGAAGCAGACAAGCCTCCTAGACACTTCCAGTTACAGCTCTTAGGAAGCTGCTGGCCTTTCAAGAGCTGAAAATAGGTATGTTGCCTCCTTCATTACAGCCTCTAGAGGCTCCTCCACAGATATATGAGTTGTCTTCACTTTATGTTGATAGAATCCAATCAGCTGTTCCAAATGGCTTAATCCTAGCATGCAGTAAACAGCCTGATCTAACCACACTGTGTCAAACGTCTGGGAAGCCTCTGCTGAGTTCAAGCCAGGAAGTCCAAATAGTTCAGGTGAAGGAGTGATAGGTTAATGCTGATCCTTTGATTTGACCCTTAGCTCCAGTGGGTTTAGGAAGGCAAGTAGCTTTCTGAGCTGACCTCACTCAAAGTACTAATAAGCAGCTATTGATAGGGGCCCCTTTCTTCCTTCCACAAGAAAATGCTTGTGTACAGCATGCACTGGACTTGATAGCATAGCTCTCCTAAAAATGTAGTATGTAGTTCCATCATTAGTCTCAAGTATTATTCCTTGTTCAGTATTGTTTAAATGAAATTCCCACTGATTTCCTTGTGTTGTTTCTGTCCAAAATCCAACTCCATCCTCTGGCATATGTCCCCTTTTTTCCAGATCTGTATTTGTTCTTGGAATGATAGTTTTTAAAACTATTTCAGTTAAAAGATCTTGCTTTCACATCAATCCCTATTGGATGAGTCCCTATTGGATGAGCCCCTCTAAATATGCATAGAGCCAATACAAAAATGTCAACTTATATATTTCCATTTATATGGCTGATGCCCAGAGGAACAGCAGAGGCATATTGTGAGTTAATATTAGAATTAGAAATAGATTGTAAATATAGTAAAAAACAAAAAACAAATTTAAAAAAAACTTTCAATAGACTTACCTTTGTTTACAGTTTCTTTGACAAACTATAGAAAATATCTGTGGACACCATTGTAGGAAATTTCCAATGAAAGCATCCTGTCAAATTGTGGCAAAATTCTGTTTCAGCTTCAGTTAAAAGCAGGACAAATTATACCATTTTGTCCTGCTTTCCAATAATGGACAATATTCAGCAGTGAATAAGTTTTCTGCATGGAATATCTGAAATTTCAAGAATTAGTGGCATTGTTATTATAACTAACACTGTGTATATAGCAGTAACAATATTGATCAGTTACCACCAATCTTAACAGTTATGTGCCATATAGAGCATTCTAGATATTTCAGAGATGGCTGAGGATACATTTACAGTTATACACTTGAATAAAATATATGCACGATGTTGTACTTTTGAATATCTGAACCAGCCCAGGGTCTTGGGTGATGGCAAAGAAGCATTTCTATTCAGGCTAGGACTTCAGTCCCTATATTAGTCTGAGCTATCAAATCAATCAATCAATCCACAAGAATAATAGAGCTATTCTCCTTACTCTACTATCCTTATGTGGAGTGAGAATCAAACATCAATAACCTTCAGAATGACATAACTAATCACTAGTTTTCCTATTCTTGATTTTGATATTAGAAGAATTAGGATAGGGTAATGGAATTTATAATCTTACTTTAATCACATGAAATATGGATCTGAAATCTAACATTAGACAGCATTAGATATCATTCTGAGGTTTTCTAAACATCTAGGTTAAGTTTTATTATGTTTTAAAAGTTAAATGGGATTGATTCTTGGTACAGTTCGGATCCAAATGCAAATCTTCTCAATATACCACAGCTTCTATTACAATGCATCAGATGATGGTAAATTCACAAGAAATTAAAAAGGAAGCTGTAGCTTAACTAGCGCACTTAACTAGTGTAATCTGTCAATTACATCTTATTAGTGGAGTATTCCACTATTTGGAATTTGTGATCCTTGCCACAAATTCTGGGAACCATTTGGATGAGTGGCATTCAGGCTTAGTTAAGAGCAAGATTAGATTTCAGCATCTGACTTGCTGTGAAATGAATAATTGTTGCAATGTTACAACATAAGTACAGAAGGGCAGAGTTGCCATTACAGTGCTACAATGCATATATTTTCATTTACTCCCCTTGTCTCCCATGGTGCAGATGACCATGACATGAATTGGAATAACTTTCAATCCTATCATCATGACACGCTAATATTTTTTTTTAGACAGGTCAGTGTGTTCTGCCACAGCAGAATTCTAGACAGAATACTGGAGCAGAAATAACCTGAGTGTTTTGGTTAGCTATTTATATTCTTTAATGAGCTCCCCTATTGTTTATTCAAAGATGGTAAACAATTCGCCCAGCTCTTAAGCCTAACTGGATGGTAAAAGAAAAGAACTGAAATGAGAAGAATTATACTTCTCACTTATTTTCAAGTAACATCACATGGAATTTGAAGATCATTTCATTTCAGGATTAATTAATAATATTTTAATTATATCTATTACACTGGGATTAGGGAGTATTCTAGTCTGCACTCAACCATGAAAATTCTCTAGGGACTTGAGGCCAACCACACTCTTTTAGGCTAAGATATCCTCTCTGGGTTATTGCTATAGAGAAAATGGACAGAGGGATTACAGGAGTATATATGGTATTTTGAGGAGCTCCTAGAATCGAAGGCTATATTAATTACTATAACTCGTTGCTGACCACATTGGCTGTGACTTGAGAAATCTTCTGATGATAACATAGAAGTCAATACAATATTGAGATGTATGATAGGACTATCATTTGCTCTGATTGGCCCACCACTATTTTTTTTTAAAGAATGCTATAGATATTGGACCTGCTCAGGTATTTGCTCAAATTGCTTAGAAGGAACAATGGGATTTTGTATGTTAGCTTTGCTGGTTAATTCTTGACATGAAAGTATCCTGATCACAAAAAGTTACTAATCATGTTCAAAGGAATTTACAGAGAAAGGTCAGACGTTAGAAAACAATAATAATACAGGTGTGTGTGTGTGTGTGTGTGTGTGTGCGCGCGCGCGCGCATGTGTGTGATTATGAGCATGAGGACTGTGCTATTTTCATTCCTTCTCTGAATCTATGGAAAAGAATATGCCCCACAATAACATTTGAAACATGGGTTCCAAATATTGAATGAAAAGACCAACAATGATTGGTTGGTGGTTTTTGTAAATGCTAGATTCAGATCATATAAGCATGAACATGCTCATGATATCTTGATGTCTTAATATATGATATATGACAGCTCATATCAATTCAGGAGCATTTTAAATTCACTTGCACAAGACTGGAAGATGAAGAGATTAATCATTTGGACAATCACCAGAATTGTAACTTAGTCTTTCTTCTAAGTCTTTCTTCTTTTCAGTGCCCAATTTCCAGATGAGAACTCTTTAGAACACCCTTTTCTCTGAAATGTATCTTTGTTGGTTCAGTGAAACCTTTCTCTCTCTCTCTCTCTCTCTCTCTCTCCCTTCCTCCCTCCCTACCCTTCTCCCTCTTCCTCTCCCTCTCTCCCTCCCCCCCCCTGTCTCCAAGCTTTATTCAACACTATCCAGCGAATTGTGATTTTTAATCTCTTAAAAACTATGTTGTCTTTAATAATTAGTCTTTTAGCAGATAATTATTTTGTTTACTTTGGTAAATAGAAATAAATACATAAATAATTTAATAGCCCAAATCAATTCATCTAGCAAAAGTATTCCTACCAAATAAACAAAATAAAATAGCTAAAATTATTAAACATCTGATTGAATCCAATATAATCAACTCAACTGATTTCTCGGAGGAGGCAGTAATCTAGTACAGACAGAATTATTATGCGCCAGTACTTTTTAAGTGCTTTTAAGTGTAACCGAGGACAGACATCCTATCTTATACAATGTTGGACTAGATCTGACTCGAGGTGATTAAGGTTAAAAAAAAAAGATGAATGACAGTATTGCAATGCAAGCTCTACAATTTCATATGTGTGTGTCAGAGGTGGGATTCAAAAAAATTTACTACCAGTTCTGTGGGTGTGGCTTGGTGGATGTGGTGTGGTGTGGCTTGGTGGGCATGGCAGGGAGAAAGGATATTGTAAATTCTCCATTCCCACTCCACTCCAGGGGAAAGTTACTGCAAAATCCCCAATCCCTCCCCACTCCTGGGGGAAGGTTACTGCAAAATCCCATTCCCCCCCCCCATTCCACTAACCTGCTTTCCAGCTCCATTCTCCTGTGCAGGGCAACAAAAGAAAACCCAGCCAATCAGCTGGGACTCGGGAGGCAGAGTATAGATGGAGGCAGGGCCAGTCAGAGGTGGTATTTCTCTGAACTACTCAAAATTTCTGCTACCGGTTCTCCAGAACCGGTCAGAACCTGCTGAATACTATCTCTGCTGTGTATGTGGTATCACATAAACAGAAGGCAGAGTTTGTGTTGCATTGCACATTTCTTTTATTCATTTAGTTATATGTCTACTTTGGGCTCTCCAGAATTTTTTAAATCTTTTAAATCATCATCATTGTCATCATCATCATCACCATCATCATCATCATCATCAAACAGCATCTATCTATCCCATGTCATAGGGAAGGATTGGATTAGTGGAGGCAAATACTAAATCCAGTCTAGACATCTGGCTGACCAACCACCAATAACAATAGCAATAACAATAACAATAAGTACACCTTGATCTCAGTGTGAAGAAAAGCTTATATGTACACTCATAGATGATCCTTCAGATTATCAGGCCAGGTTGCTAAACTGGGCAGTGAAACAAACAAGAAAATCAGCCTAATTTTTTAATTAGCTTCTAGAAGGACACATTTGAATTTCCAATCTGAATTTAACTATCATAATAATTCATTTACTCTAGGTTCTCTTTTGTTCAGACAAACCAAGAACCGGATGTCAATTTTGAAGAAAATATTCCAAAAATTTTAGCTGTATATTGCAGACTATGATCCTATTCAGACATCTTACTAACAGGTTCTTTGTGACAGTTACAAGCTGCTGTGGTTGATACAGTCAGTTTTCTTAAATCAGTTTTAGAAAACTAGTTCTATATTTTATTCTCTTTTTAAACATCAAACAAATGATCTTTTCTTTCCTTGATTTTTGAACAATTATACTCAAACTGAAGCTAAATTTATCTTTTTGTGTAGACTTGGTGTAGGTTAAATTTTGAAATTTTGAGAATATATTCTGCAGTCCAATTAATAGGTTGCTGGACATTCTAAGGGGAAAGGATCCCCTTAGAATGGGGACTACTATCCCTTCCATTCTCTCACTACTATATGTTCTATTACTCTCCTTCTATCTCCTTTTATCATCTTCCCATTAGAAATTGACTTGTCTTGCTTATCCCTTCCCTTCCCTTTCCATCCTATTTCCATTTTTCATTAGAATTGCCTGAATCAATATCACAAAACAAGCAACGATGTAGATTTTTTTTGTCTAATGTGTGAATGTGGAGTAGGAAAGAACCTTATATTCACTGCTGAAAACAAAAGTATTAACATTAAATTCAAAAGACTACATTCTTCCCAGGGGAAATTCAAAATTTTTAACAGCCGGTTCTGTGGGCGTGGCTTAGTTGGTGGGTGTTGCTTGGTAGTCAAGTGACTGGGTGGACGTGGCTTTGTGGTCATGTTATTGACTGGGCATGGCCAACTCAACGTTATTCACATCAAGGCACTCATCTCCTCGCCTGGCCTCTCGTGACTGTGGGGATGCTGCAACAGTCGTAAGTTGAAAAATAGTCATAAGTCACTTTTTTCAGTGCCATTGTAACTTTGAATGGTCACTCCATACAAGCAAAGTACCAGCAAAGGAAGGAAAAAAAAATCCAGAGAAGTTCCTGAGACAGGAAGTCTAGTCTTGTCAAGAATGTAATAAGGGTTAATGCAGAGGCAGTTTCTGTAAGTAACACCAGCATGTTTCCTTCCTGCCTTCCTTACAGGATTAGGCCAGTAATTTCTTCTAACAACCGGTTCTCCGAACTGCTTCAGCTGGTTATAAGCCAGCTGGGTGACCTTGGCAAACCACTTCTAAAAAGCAACAACAACCCTCAATCTTTCCCAGGAAAGCTGCAGCAACCTCTTCAGGAAACCTCTGAAGATGGGATACAATTGAACAGAAGAAAAGAATTCTTAAAAGCCCAGATCAATTAATCACCTGGATGGATAATTTCATATAAGAATTCTTATTAATAATAATATGATTATTAATAATTATTTGTTCAATTTTTCTTAAGGTGGTTTTATTATCAAATATATTATTTTTTAAATAATAAGATTATTGAGCTAAGAAAGAAGAGCAAGAAATTGAAATATGTAATAATAGTATAATATAATTGATAATTGATTGAGTTAGAGTAAGAGAATGAATATGAAATATATTTTTGAAAGATAATAACTACATTGTTAATGATAATACAACAATTGACAAAAATGATATAAAATACTAATTAGAATGGTTATAAATATAAATAAGTAAGATATGTATGAAAATGTTACTATGTGCACAAGATATATGCACTCAACGGACACATTGTTGAACAGAAAGATGGTTTTATTTGTTTGTTTTTGTTTTTGTTATAAAAATAAAAAACTTAAAAAAAAGATTATTGAGCTACATTTGGACTGAAAGGTGCCTGATAATGGAAACAATAGAACTCTCCTTTCCCTTCCCTTCCCTTCCCTTCCCTTCCCTTCTCTTCCCTTCGCTTCCCTTTCCTTTCCTTGAGAAAGACATTTCAAGAACATTTTCCCTAGCATGGAAAGGTCATTTTAAGAGTCCAAATCACACTGTGGGTCTTGTCAAGTTATTCTTTGGAAACCAGAGCCAGGACATTTATTTGACCATTGTCAGTTTCTTATTACATTAGAGTTTCTCTATCAGAGTCCAACACCTCATTTTTCCCTGTCATTCTAAAGAAAACAGTGCCTGTTGTCAAACTATTCAAAATAGCTATAAAACCTTTGTGTTTTAACCCCTTGTTGGCAGAATTTCTATAGATTTAACAAATGGAAATTATACTATTCAGAACCAACAGTCTAGAATATGCTATCAAAGTAACAGCTGACAGTTCAACACCATTTCCTGGAAAGGAGCAGCCTTAAGCGGGGCATGATAGGGGAGGAAGCAACAGGAGTTAAAACTCCATTGATTAACATATCTGAAGTAAAAACGATAGAGCTAATCACAGGTGGGAGGCAGGTGGATGGGCCTATTACACAAGCAATGGCCAAATTGATCATTGATGCATAAAGGCGAATATCTCTCCAATGGTAGTTTAGCAGAGGCTAACGAAAGCTAAGTGAGTAATATAGTTTACGTTCCAGCGATTGTGATGTCTGTCTCTTCATATATATATGAGTATGGGTAAAATATATAGTTACAAAGATGGGGGAAATCATTGTGAATTTTCTTCACCCATTTTCTTATTTTGTCAATCATAACTTCCCATATTTTCAATTTTTCTTGTTCTGATGTGTACAGATTTAATTACCATTTTCTTGTTGTGCTTCTTTTTTTCCCATAGTGTCCCACAGTATTTTGCATTAGAATTACACTGAATTTGGTTATAAACATATCCTTGTAGTGGTTTGACAATTCAATTTCTAAAATGCATATAACAAACTGTTTTCGTTCCTTTGCTATTCTGAGAACTGTTGCTTTTGCTTTTTAAAGATATCTTCTTTAAAGTTATCATCCATAACATCTTTTGCAGAATGAAATATTCCAGAACAAATCCTTTTTCCTCTGTCTGTAGTATGTTTTAAGTGGGACTCATAGTTCATATTTTTAATTTCATCAGAATTGCTTGTCAGTAACTGCTTCTCTGAGTTTGCGTAAGCTCATGTTTGATAATAGAGATAATATATAGGCACCCATGTTTTCCATTCGCTATTTTTTTTAACTGTCTTTGATTTTCCAAATGTTTGATGTCCAATGTATTTAAGCTTTTGTTTTATGGTTAGTGCTTCCAATTAGCAGTCTGATTTTACCTTTCTGGTACTGAACTATTTTTTCTTGGAGTCGAAGTTATTCTGAATATTTTTTCTCCAAGATTACAATTCAGAGGCATCACATTTTCTTTGTTCAGTCTTCCTGAGGGTCCAACTTTCAGAACCATTAATCATAGCCAGGAAAATCATGTCTATGAAAATATATATCTCAGTTGTCAGTGTCATGTCACTGCTAATATTTTATCTAGATCTGCCATATTCTTTCTCTTAAGTAATGAACATTTCTTTATTTTGTGTCTACAGCAACCATCTCTATAAACATTTATGCTTAGAAAAATAAATGCTGTTATTGGATTACTGCAACTTTTTTCTTGCCTACTTACACGTGGATGATTTTGTCTCTTGACATAATATCAGTTTTGCTGTTGGTTTTAATATTGAATTTCAGACTGATTTTATACTCTTTTCTTTCACTTTGAACTAAAGTTTGCTTAGGTTTTCCTCACTTTCAGGCTTTTAAGTAGTAATGTTATATATGAGTGTATTTCTCCCAGAAATTTTAATTCCATTTTTTTTATCAAAAAAGCTGTCCCTTGACCCAGAATAATTTTCTAGTTATAGTTTCAGATATTCCATTCTTGGTTGATATGTTTGGGAAATAGTGGTTTTCAGATATCTGGACAAAAATGCTATTATGAACATTAATTGAACTTTAACTTGCTATATGATACAACACTATTTTGGCAATTTATCTACATGAAAAACTAGTTAGTATAAACAGTATCTAGTTTGTTTTGTTTTCTCATTGCCTTTTAATACCATTGATCATTGTATCCTTCTGGGATTGCTTGGTAGTTGAACCTTAGGCACTGCATTGCAGTGGTTCTGATAATTTCTGTCAGGTTGTGTTCGTAAGGTAGTTTCGGAAAATCTAGTGCTTTTTCTTTTCTACCATGCTGTTGTAGCACATGTAACCATTGGAGGAGGTCATTGGGAACTTTTGTAGTTGGATCCTATCAGAAGGGTTACAATACCCAGCTCTACTATTTTCTATCAATCAATATCCTGAAGTGTTGCCTAATCTTGATAAGGGGGTGGAGGAAAACCTAGATAATATACTATTGGTTTTATTGGAGAAAGATGGAGTCTGGCATTGAAATAATAACTGGTCTATATGGGGCTGTGTTTTTCAAGGAGCAGGGCCAGAGTATGGGTGTCAGAACTATCATGACTTAAACCTCTAAATAAAAATGAACCTTGGTTCCATTTGTTGAGAAAGGTACAGTTTATTAGAGATCAAGTACATTGTAGTATTGTAAAACCAGAACTGAAAACTGTATGCCAAAATCTCAATGTTCTATATTTCCTTCCCTTAACTCCCTCTCATATCCATGTAACCAATAAGGTTCAGGCAAGATGTTTTCCTAATGATCAGTTCAAGTATTGTTTGGTATGCAGCCCCCTCCTCCTTCCAGCTGAGGCAGCATCTCAAGGAAATACAGCACTTGTTTTCATTTCCTCAAGTATTCCCCCCTTTATTCCCTTTCTCCATAGTTCATGGCAGTTTGTCACCACATAGTAGTGAAACAAAGCAAGCATAAGCTGACAAAGGGGGCATTTCCCTAATCCTTAGATGCCATTGGATTTATAAATAGCACCTGTAGCAAGATATATGTTTACTTCAGTTGGTACACTAGCTACAATCCTTCCTGAGCTAGGTGAATTTGCCAAAAGTTATTCATGTTTTGGTAGCAACATGTCTCAGCTACTGCAAAACATTTAACTTGATATTATCCTTGAAAAGTTTCTGAAAATTATAAATCCTGCAAAATGTGGTAGCCAGGGTAGCCAATATAAGGAATATTGATATTGGACTAAAAGAACATTCGAACTGAGTATCAGTTGCCTATTGGGCACTATTAATGGACCAAGTATTTACTTTTCAAGTTGTAAATGGCTTGGGATCTGTTTATGTATGAGCTTGCCTGTTCTGCATTAAACTCATCCAATTATTTAAATCAGGAGAAAATGCTCTTATGAAATGATCCTTGTATTCAGAAGATTGGCTACTGAGAAAATAGGAAAGGGTTGCCACCTTTGTGGTATTCAAGCTATGGAATGTGCTTCTTAAGGAGGTACATGTGGTTACTTTCTTCCATCATTTAGTGAGATCATAAACATACATTCATTGTATTTGTTAATTATTTAATTGTTAAGAATTTAAATTATTGGTTTTAATTTTGGTTTTGATTTTATTTCATTGATTTAGGGTTGCAAGCCTTCTTCAGTGTAGAAATTGATAGAAAGATGGGCAAAAATCAGTGATAAATAAAAACAAAAAGATGTGGAACAGTAATAATTAAAATCTCCTGTAAGGACTACTTTGATGTGGTTGTGGGACATGTACTCTGTGAAAGCTATGCCAGAGGTTAAAGCAAACTGGACAGGTCTCATCAGAGAAGCCAGATAAAAATTTACTGAAAGGCAAACTGGATCAGTCATTGCCTGATCCACAAGAATTGTATTAGTTGTAGGAGTTCCTGGATATCTGGTAAAAAATAGGCTGTAGGACTCAAGACTGTTGGCTGAGCAACCAGAGCCAGCAACTGTAGGATTCCTGGAAGAAAAGTTGTTTACCCGTCACAAATGTACAAAGAATGAAATCAAAGAAAAAATAATATTATTAAAAACAAAAATCAGAAAACAAATATAATATCAGTTCTAATATGGTAGGTACTTTAGGTGCAATCTCAAAATAAAGGGAACACAAAAAGAAGACATCCTAGATCTGAATGAATGAAATATTCTTATTAAATACTTTGTTCACAACATAGTTGAATTTGCTGACAACAAAATCACACAAAAATTATCAATGGAAATCAAATTTAGCAACCCATGGAGGTCTGGATTTGGAGTTACACTCAAAATTAAAGTGGAAAAAAACACTACAGGCTGATCCAACTTTGATGTAATGTTATTAAAACAAGTCAAAATGAGGCTCAGTAGTGTGTGTGGCCTCCACGTGCCTGTATGACCTCCCTACAATGCCTGGGCATGCTCCTGATGAGGTGGCGGATGGTCTCCTGAGGGATCTCCTCCCACACCTAGATCCTCCAACTCCTGGACAGTCTGTGGTGCAAAGTGGGGTTGGTGGATGGAGCAAGACATGATGTCGCAGATGTGCTCAATTGGATTCAGGTCTGGGGAATGGGGAGGCCAGTCCATAGCATCAATGCCTTCATCTTGCAGGAACTGCTGACACACTCCAGCCACATGAGGTCTAGCATTGTCTTCCATTAGGAGGAACCCAGGGCCAACCGCACCAGCATATGGTCTCACAAGGGGTCTAAGGATCTCATCTCAGTACCTAATAGCAGTCAGGCTACCTCTGGCGAGCACATGGAGGACTGTGCGGCTCCCTAAAGAAATGCCACCCCGCACCATTACTGACCCACTGCCAAACCGGTCATGCTGGAGGATGTTGCAGACAGCAGAACATTCTCCACGGCATCTCCAGACCCTGTCACATCTGTCACATGTGCTCAGTGTGAACCTGCTTTCATCTGTAAAGAGCACAGGGCACTAGTGGCGAAATTGCCAATCTTGGTGTTCTCTGGCAAATGCCAAATATCCTGCACAGTGTTGAGCTGTAAGCATAACCTCCACCTGTGGATGTCAGGCCCTCATACCACCCTCGTGGACCATTTGAGCAGCCACATGCACATTTGTGGCCCGCTGGAGGTCATTTTGCAGGGCTCTGACAATGCGCCTCCTGTCCCTCCTTGCACAAAGACAGAGATAGCGGTCCTGATGCTGGGTTGTTGCCCTCCTACGGCCTCCTCCACGTCTCCTGATGTACTGGCCTGTCTCCTGGTAGTGCCTCCATGCTCTGAACACTACGCTGACAGACATAGCAAACCTTCTTGCCACAGCTCTCATTGATGTGCCATCCTGAATGAGCTGCACTACCTGAGCCACTTGTGTGGGGTGTAGACTCCGTCTCATGCTACCACTAGAGTGAAAGCACTGCCAGCATTCAAAAGTGACCAAACCATCAGCCAGAAAGCATAGGAACTGAGAAGTGGTCTGTGGTCACCACCTGCAGAACCACTCCTTTATTGGGGATATCTTACTAACTGCCTATGCTTTCCAGCTGTTGTCTATTCCATTTTCACAACAGCATGTGCAACTGATTGTCCATCAGTGTTGCTACCTAAGTGGACAGTTTGATTTCACAGAAGTGTGATTGACTTGGAGTTACATTGTGTTGTTTAAGTATTTTTTTGAGCAGTGCATTTAGAGCATTACATAAATGTCAATAAAATCAGTATTAATCAATTATAAAAGGCAGTTTTAGAATATCTTATATTCTGGGACAATACCTATAACACCATCAAACAATAATATCTGCCTATTCAGTTTTAACATCTGACTGGCTGTGTAGGCAATCATAATAATAACAACATTAATACCTTCTGACCTGATAGCATGGGTGGCTCTGTGTCATGGATTATTTGAGTGGTTGAGAGCCTTTTCGGCTACTATTTCTACAATGTGATTGTTTCTAATCCTGGTTATTTTTATTATGTTTTAATTGTAAGCCATTTAGAGTCATGTACGTGAGATAAGTAGAAATTTAGTAAATGAATATTTATACAAACATTATTACAAAAATACCTATGTGTTGTTTTTCTTCTATCATTCTGACCCATATCTGATTGGTTTATTTCTTATACTTAGATATCCTATTACATGCTGTTGATAATTATGATTAAGCATTAATCTTAACTTCTTATTTGTAATAAAAAACTTGGCAACCCATGAAAAGAAAAAAACATGATTCATATCCCACTAAGATTACTTGATTGTGGAGCTGCAGAATATTCATTTGCCATGTGTGGGGGAAGAAAGGAAGAGAAGAAGGAAAAAGAGAAGGGAGGGAGGGAGGGAGGGAGGAAGGAACGAAGGAACGAACGAAGGAACGAATGAACGAAGGAACAAAGGAAGGAAGGAAGATACAGTATTGGTGTATCATCTTTTTAAGATATCTGTGTCTCATTCTAATTAACCAAACAAAACATTTTCAGTATAGTTACCATGGAGAGATAAATTTTATTCTTGCATGTTTTAATGGAATGTGGCAGGGCATCCTATAGGTGTTTTTCACTCCCAACAGAGGCCACACATAATACTCTATTTCTGTCTAAAGTATGGTAGCCAGCAAAACAGATATTGGATCAAATTAATTTGAAGGAGGTGATGTGCAGAAATTGTCAATGCTACCCGAACAGAATGGCTGAATCAGTAAATTAAGAAGATAAAAGAAAGGGAAGGGGAATATGTGGCTCACAGGTATCAGACGGAAGGTCATGCTACAGGTTGTCCCAGAAACAATTGCAATTGCATTAGTACTTTGGAGCTTGACATTAAATGTCATGTTCAATTGCAATGTATTTAAGGTGATGCCTGTGGCTGGTGAGAGTAGTGAAAAGCAGGGTTGATGTTTTATCTAATAATAACCCAGAGATTAATGGGAATATGGCCAAATATTGCTGAAAGGAAGAAAGGAGAAAATAGATCTTTAACTTTGTGTTGCATTTTATCACAGCTTCAGTATCCTTGATTTACTATCTCTGCAACCGTTAATGCAAAGGGAATTAGAGAAGTATATAAATAAAAGTCACTCTTCTGGCTTCTGTTCTTTGGCAGTATAAATGCTTTTTTTTTTTACTTCTTAAGCTATATGTATAGGCTAAAAAAGTAAACATATTATAAGCATACTCTTAAAACATATGCAAAACAAGCTATATATAAACAGTTCCTTGCTCTTATAGCATTACCAGACCATGTTTAGACCACGCTTTAGAATGATAATTTTCTAAAGGTATGCAGAAATGACCTTGGGAGACAGAAGGAGGAGCTGCTGACTAGATAATTGCCATACAAAGGTATTTTAACTCACAAAATCAATGGGAATCTGAAAAGCATTCCATGATTTCCTGGAAAGTATAAGGAAAGGAGAGATGTATTTTGAGACTTAGAAGGTTGATGTTAATGCTTTGAAATAGTCTAGACAAAAAGCACAGCTATGATTACTATTTTTATTGTAAGGTTACGTTAACAGAAGCTTACAAGTGTTTCTCCCTTTCCTTTTACACTCTGGAAAACTAGACAAAGTTTCTTCTAAAATACTTCTCATATCATCTGTTTCTATGGACTGAAATAAGTTTCTGTATGATGGTAGAGTGGTGTTCTGGTCGACGACGGATCAGAGATCACGATTGTGCACTGCTTTGATCCATGCTTACCCTGTTGGAGGGGTCCTTAAAGGACCAGATCCATCTGACCCACCTTGTAGGGGTGGGGAAGAGGGGGAGACTACTAGTTGAGTCGAGGAGAGTCACATCTCCCCTCCCTGGTTTAGCAAACTCCCCTAGAAGACAGGGAGAAGTGGCAGTCTTTAATGGCTGCCCTGAAGACGGGAAACTGCCAGGACACAGGTTTTGTGCTGGAGAGTGAAAGTGGTGAGCAGTGTGTAACTGGATAAAAGACTTTGAATATTATTTTTGGTAACCCCGAAAAGTGGAAAGAGAAAGCCCTCATTTGGAAGAGTGGTAGTGGCAAACGAGAAATAAGAGGAAAATATAAGATAAAGAAAAAACTAGAAATAAAATAATTATATGTGATTAGAAACTAAATTTGGAATAACATACAGAATTGGACATTAATCAGGTATTGGATAAAATGCTGGACTTATTTGGAATTGGTTAAATCTAATATTAATACTATGGAAAAGTGAATTAAAAGTAAAAGAATTCTAAGAAGTGATATAGAGCACCACCTAAGGGTTGAAGATTTCCTTCTTTTATGTTTCTATGGAAAATTACTGGTTGTACATAACAAGATCCCTGGAAGCTTTATAAAAAGAAGAAGAGGGGATTACAGTTAAAATGGAGACTTTTGACAAGGACTATAACAGAAAAAAATGATTTTTAATAAAATAAAGAATAACTTAATAGACAAAAGAAATGGAAGAAATAAGCAAAGAATTTAAGTTGGAGCTCCAAAATGTGAGAGAGATGTTTAAAGAAAAAATGAGATTGGTGGAGTTAATGCTGAGTAAAGTAATGGCGTCACAGCTTGCGGAAGAACAAAGGAAGCCAAGAGAGGATGAATTAAAAGTGGAAAATAACAGGCTTGACAAGCATGAAGAACAAAGACCATTGTCAAAGGACATAAAAGGACTTAAAAAGAGACATTGACATTAGAGGCAATAAATAAAAGAGATAAGACACTCAAGACTAAGAAGAAAAAGAGAATACATAAGAAGAAACCCCAAAAAAAGAGAACTGAAAAGAGTGGGGGTGACATTGCCAATAGGCAGAGGGAAATAAAAATAAAATTTGAAGGAAAAAAGAAGAAAGACTGGGGAAATTTAGAAAAGGGAAACCTAGCCAAAATTAAAAGGAATAATAAAGTTTCGAGATTTAGAGATAAGGGTTAGGGATTGATAGAAGAAATAATGGGACTACAAATTGTAAACAAAATTAAATATTTAGGTATATGGTTAAGACCCAAAACAATAATCTTGAAAGAAGACAATTATGTTAAACTATTACAACAAATAGGAAGAGATTTGGAGATATGGAGCAAAATGTAGATCTCATTATTAGGCAGAATTGCTACAATTAAAATGAATGTTCTACCTAAATTGCTTTATTTATTCCAAATGATCCCTATATTATTGGATAAGTCGTTTTTCAAAGAATTGGATAAAATTATTATGAAATTTATTTGGGTAGGTAAGAAGACAAAAATTAAGAAAATTTATTTACAAGACAATAAAAGCAGAGTCAGTTTTGGTCTCCCTGTCTGGGAGACCTACAGTGGTACCTCTACTTACGAAATTAATTGGTTCCGGAAGGCGTTTCGTAACCTGAAAATTTCGTAAGTAGAGGCACACTTTATCTTTAAATATCCTAATCCATTCCAAGCCCCGAACTGTATTGCTTCGTTCTTCCTGCTTTGCTTTGCTGGCGCGAGACTGACAACGCAGCGCGGTGCATGCGCACAGAGCCCTCCTAGCCAGGAAGACATGCCAGGAAGTTAACCAATGGCAGCGCAGCTCGGACGCGCCATTTTCCAGCAGAGGCTTTCGTATCCTGAAACATATTCGTAAGTAGAGCCGATATTTTCCCGAAGACGCGTTTTGTAACCTGAAAATTTCGTAGGTAGAGGCTTTCGTAAGTAGAGGTACCACTGTATTATAAAGCAGCAATGTTAATGTGGATTGGAAAGGATTGGATTAAACTGGAAAATAAAAGAATTCTAACATTAGAAGGATACGATTTACAAAAAGGGTGGCATGCCTTCTTGTGGAACCCGAGTAGTAAAAGCCACTCATACTTTCAGAGACATACTTTAGGCAAATCTTTGATAAAAACCTGGTCAGATATTAGGAAAAACTATTATATCAAAGTTCCATTATGGCTGTCAACAATGGAGGCAATGTTCCACCCTAATGCAATGAACATTAGTAAAAAACTTAAATATCATCAAATCTTAGAAAAAGAAGGAAACCTCATATCGACCCAAAAGTTAGAAAACCAAAACATAATGATTGATCATTGGTTCTATTTCCAAATAACAATAAGATATGAGAAGGATTTAAAAGAATTCAGAATAGAAACAAAGAGCACTAAATTTGACAAGATACTTATGGGCCCAGACAAAAAAATGATATCTAAATTATATAATTATCTATTGGAGCAGGAATTAGCTGAGGAAATAGTGAAAGGACCAATGATAGTGTGGGCAAGAAATTTTGGCCATAATATAGACTTAGAAGATTGGGAAGAAATCTGGCAGAGAAATCTTACAATAACTAAATCTGTGTCTTACAAAGAGAACCAAAATTATACAAAATACATTGATACAAAATGATATATAGATGGCATCTAGCACCCTCTAGATCAGCAAAAATATATCCAACATCTAATTCAACCTGTTGGAAATGTAAAGAGAATCATGGTACTTACTTCCATCTCTGGAAATCGCCTAATATCTCTCCAATACAATTAATTATTTAAAAAAAATTGTGAATGTGCAGAAATGGAAAAACTTACATTAAAATTAAAAGGAAAAGAGGAGGCAGAATTGTACTCGATCTGGAATAAGTGGTATGAATGGCTAGAACGCAAAAAAAACGAAAAAAGGAACCAAGGGGGGGGAAACAAATTTATGATACAGATTATGACACATGCAATAACAAACAGGAATTGTGAATGTTAGACCTAGACTCTCTTGTCTTTCAAACAATCAATAGAAGAAATTTATTGTATAATCCAACAACAAATATTAATAACAGATTATAATGTTTGATAGAATATAAATAACAGAGAACCTATAAGTAAAAAGAAACAATTGCCACATAATATAATTTAGGAAATATTTAATTGACTGTCAAATGCAAAAAAAGTTTAAATAGTTTTACTAAAGATTATTGTGATGGATCTTTGTTTTTGAGTTTGTATATTTTATTTTTTTGTATTCAGTAAAGTTTTTAAAATAAAATAAAAATAAAAGGAATGATAAAGTTTCAAGATTTAGAGATAAGGGTTAGGGATTGTATAAGGGGGACACCACATGGAAATGTATATTGGCATTCAGTTTAAAATTTCTTGGGAATTATTTTAGGATTATATAACTATATATATATATATATATATATATATATATATATATATATATATATATATATATATATATATATATATATGTGTGTAAGGTTTTTAAGCTGATAATTTTAAATAATAAATAAGGGAGACTAGTATAGATCTATTTCGAGCTAGTTAGCTCTCTTCAGCTAGCCATACCCTTACTGGGATTCGAACCAGGGAAGTATTACATGTGAGGCAGTTGTAATTGCCTCTACACCACTGGCTCTCTCCTTATCAGCTCAGGCAGGGGAATAAGTATATACTTTGTATTACAACACCCTGTTAAGCCCCAATTAAGGGAGAAAGCATACTGCTTTCTTTTCTGTCTTTCGGCTCATCACCAGAGACCATACCGACAGAAAGCTATTTGTTTCGTTGCCTTTTGTTTACATGTGTGTAAGGTTTTTAAGCTGATAATTTTAAATAATAAAAGCTTAAAAACCTTACACACATGTGTAAGCTTAAAAACCTTACACACATGTAAACAAAAGGCAACGAAACAAATAGCTTTCTGTCGGTATGGTCTCTGGTGATGAGCCGAAAGACAGAAAAGAAAGCAGTATGCTTTCTCCCTTAATTGGGGCTTAACAGGGTGTTGTAATACAAAGTATATACTTATTCCCCTGCCTGAGCTGATAAGGAGAGAGCCAGTGGTGTAGAGGCAATTACAACTGCCTCACATGTAATACTTCCCTGGTTCGAATCCCAGTAAGGGTATGGCTAGCTGAAGAGAGCTAACTAGCTCGAAATAGATCTATACTAGTCTCCCTTATTTATTATTTAAAATTATCAGCTTAAAAACCTTACACACATGTAAACAAAAGGCAACGAAACAAATAGCTTTCTGTCGGTATGGTCTCTGGTGATGAGCCGAAAGACAGAAAAGAAAGCAGTATGCTTTCTCCCTTAATTGGGGCTTAACAGGGTGTTGTAATACAAAGTATATACTTATTCCCCTGCCTGAGCTGATAAGGAGAGAGCCAGTGGTGTAGAGGCAATTACAACTGCCTCACATGTAATACTTCCCTGGTTCGAATCCCAGTAAGGGTATGGCTAGCTGAAGAGAGCTAACTAGCTCGAAATAGATCTATACTAGTCTCCCTTATTTATTATTTAAAATTATCAGCTTAAAAACCTTACACACATGTAAACAAAAGGCAACGAAACAAATAGCTTTCTGTCGGTATGGTCTCTGGTGATGAGCCGAAAGACAGAAAAGAAAGCAGTATGCTTTCTCCCTTAATTGGGGCTTAACAGGGTGTTGTAATACAAAGTATATACTTATTCCCCTGCCTGAGCTGATAAGGAGAGAGCCAGTGGTGTAGAGGCAATTACAACTGCCTCACATGTAATACTTCCCTGGTTCGAATCCCAGTAAGGGTATGGTTAGCTGAAGAGAGCTAACTAGCTCGAAATAGATCTATACTAGTCTCCCTTATTTATTATTTAAAATTATCAGCTTAAAAACCTTACACACATGTAAACAAAAGGCAACGAAACAAATAGCTTTCTGTCGGTATGGTCTCTGGTGATGAGCCGAAAGACAGAAAAGAAAGCAGTATGCTTTCTCCCTTAATTGGGGCTTAACAAGGTGTTGTAATACAAAGTATATATATATATATATATATATATATATATATATATATATATATATATATATATATATATATATATATATATATATATATATATATATATATATATATACATATACATATGTGTGTGTGTGTGTATGAATTATGCTGTTATGAACTGTTACATTGGAGGATTAAAACAGTGGAATGGAAATGTATTAAAATATATAGATAAATTTTGGATAAATTTTAGCGATTTCAGGGGGGATATATTAAAATATACATGTTTTAAAATATACAGTTGATTATTTAATGTGAGTATGTTTAAAGCTGGGAAATGAATTAGTAATTAGATAGATTGAGGGGATATACCATGTGGATCCTAAATATATTGGTTTTTATTTTTATTTTTTTTAGATTGTTTATTATGTAATTGGCTTAGGGAAAATTAAGGATAATAATGATGTGTAATGTTAAATAAAATAGGTGGTAAGCTGAAAACGGAAATAATAGGGGATAAAGAACTGGCAATCTATATTTGGATGAAATTATATTGAATTAATAAATTGAAATATGAAATGGAAATTATTTATTTATTTATCGTATTTTTATACCGCTCCCTCTCCCAAAAGGGACTCGGGGCGGTGTACAGTCTAAACATATAAAGATACAGTCAACAGCAATTAATTCAGAATTGAAATAAATAGATGAAAATAGGATAAATGAGTAAAATAAGTAAGTAAGTAAATGACTGAGTCCCGTCAAATAGAATTAAAAGTCTTATTAGAATTTAAAATTTAAAAATCTCAGAAAACCTTTAATTGGCTAGGCCGGCCTGCTTAAAAAGTAAGGTCTTGACTGCACGCCGGAAGGTTAGGATGTCCGATGTGTCTCGTATCTCCGGGGGGAGATAGTTCCAAAGGGAGGGGGCTCCCACAGAGAAAGCACGTAATCTCGGGGTCGCCAGCCGACAACAATCAGGTGGCGGTACCCCAAGCAGGACGACCCTGTGGGAGCGTACTGGGCGGCGGGAGGTTGTTTGTGGCAGAAGGCGGTCCCGTAAGTAGCCAGGTCCCGAGCCATGGAGCACTTTAAATACTAACAGTATCACCTTGAATCGAATCCGGAAGGCCACAGGAAGCCAGTGCAGTCTGCGGAGAAGTGGTGTTATGTGGGCGTCCCTGGGGGCGCCCATAATCATCCGTGCGGCTGCATTCTGGACTAACTGTAACCTCCGGAGACTCTTCAAGGGGAGCCCCATGTAGAGAGCGTTGCAGTAGTCCAAGCGGGAGATAACGAGGGCGGAAGTGACTGTGCGAAGTGCGTCCAGATCCAGAAAGGGCCGCAACTGGTAGATCAAACGAATCTTATAAAAAGCCCCCCTGGCGGCTGCAATATGTTCTTCCAAAGACAGCCGTACATCCAGGAGGACACCCAAATTGCGCGCTCTTTCCACAGGGGTCAGTACCTCTCCCCCTATGGTCAGCGAAGGAGCAAGCTGACTGTATCTGGGAGCAGGAAACCACAGCCACTCGGTTTTGGTCGGGTTGAGACAAAGCCTGTTATGACCCATCCAATCCCGCACGGCCTCCAGACATCGGGTCATCACTTCGACGGCTTCGTTGGGGTGGTCTGGGGTGGAGATGTATAGCTGAGTATCATCAGCGTATTGATGGAATTCCACCCCAAAGCCACGGATGATCTCACCTAGCGGCTTCACATAAATGTTGAACAATAGGGGCGAGAGTACCAATCCCTGAGGCACCCCACAAAGCAGGGGCCTTGGGGTCGATCTCTGTCCCCCTGTCAACACAAATTGCAAACGGTCGGAGAGGAAGGAGGAGAACCATCATAGGACGGTGCCTCCAATCCCCAACCCCTCCAATCGCTGCAATAAGATACTGTGGTCGACAGTATCAAAAGCCGCTGACAGATCTAACAGCAACAGGACAGAGGAACAACCTTTGTCTCGTGCCCTCCAGAGATCATCCATCAACGCGACCAATGCCATCTCTGTGCTGTGCCCGGGTCTGAAGCCCGATTGGAGGGGATCGAGATAACTCGTTTCATCCAGGTACTGCGGGAACTGACGTGCCACCACAGTCTCTACAACCTTTGCAACAAAGCGAAGGTTGGAGACAGGACGGTAATTTGATAACAGTGCTGGATCCAGGGACGGTTTCTTGAGGAGAGGTCGTACCACTGCCTCCTTCAAGGAGGCGGGCAGAAACCCCTCTCTCAAGGAAGCGTTTATAATGCCCTGGAGCCAGCCTCGAGTCACCTCTCGGGTGGCCAAGACCAGCCAGGAGGGACACGGGTCCAACAAACAGGTGGTAGCATTTAGTCCCCTCAGTATTCTGTCCACGTCCTCTATGGTAACAGGATCGAACTCAACCCAGTTGACCTCGCCGATATCCACCCCCGCCTTCCCGCCCGGAGATGCCCAGTCAGAGTCCAGTTCATTTCGAATCTGAGTGATTTTGTCCTGCAGAAACTTAGAAAACTCTTCAGCTCGTCCCTGTAAGGGATCTTCCCATGTCTCTACCTCCAAGAGGGAGCGGGTCACCCTGAACAGTGCGGCTGGGCGGTTTTCTGCAGACGCAATAAGGGTGGAGAGGTAGGTCTTCCTCGCCATCCTTATCGCCACTAAATACGTCTTAATATAAGAACGTAATAGTGTTCGGTCAGATTCAGAGTGACTGGCCTTCCAACTGCTCTCTAGGCGTCTTTTCCGGCGCTTCATCTCCCTTAGCTCCTCGGAGAAGCAAGGAGCCACTTGGGATCGGTGCCGGGTCAGAGGCCGCAAGGGCACGATTCGGTCCAGGGCCCCAGCAGCCACCTTTTCCCAGGTGGTAGCCAAGTCCTCAACCGAGTCGTGTGTGTGAGCTTCGGGAAGTGGCCCAAGCTCCATCAGGAACCTATCTGGGTCCATCAGGCGCCTGGGGCGGTACCATTTTAATGGTCCCGCCTCCCTGCGGTCAGGGCGTGCGGAACGGAAGTCGAGCCTTAGGAGTAAGTGATCTGACCATGACAGTGGTTCTAAAGCTGTATCCTCTATACCCAGATCACTCTGCCACTGGTCAGAGACAAAAACTAAATCCAGGGTGTGACCTCCCACGTGAGTAGGGTCCCGAATTAACTGGGTCAGGCCCATGGCTGTCATGGAAGCCATGAACTCTTGAGCAGTCCCCGAGGTACCGCCGGCAGAGGGTAGGTTGAAGTCCCCCATGACCATAAGCCTGGGGGTCTCAACCGCTACGCCGGCTATAACCTCGAGGAGCTCAAGCAGGGCAGATGACGCATAGCAGGGAGCCAGGTATGCGATCAACAAGCCCATCTGTGAGGCAATTAAATGGTTAACCCGGCAAATCATGAGACATGGAAACAGGGTTTTCCTCGGGATGAAATGCCCCGAACCGAAGTCCAAAGCACTCTTTTATTTAGAAAAAGCAAGGTTACAGAATTCTCAGCCAAGCAATAATAACACAAAGTCAGTTCATTAAAATCAGTTCATTCCGTTACTTCTTTGTTCCAGATAAGACCACATTCCTGGCTCTACATGAAGCAAACTCCCTGTTCCATCAGCCAAGGTCAGGTTGCACGTACATTGAGCATCATTAATCAGAACAATTAATCCCACATCTCCCCCTTTTCTATTTCATAACCATCACGAGCATAATAAGTAGTAACATGTATTTCTTGCGTTTGTTGAAATAAACCTCTTACCATGGCTATCAAAGAAGGCAAGCACTGAATACAGCAACAGACACTTACCAGAGCAACCAGTATCAAGATGATCGATATAGCCATCCTTCGGATCCAAGACCCATCCGGCAGCCAGGACCACATGGCTCCCCATATGTCTACGGTACCAGAACCAGTCCCTACCAAAGGATTCTGAGCAATCAAATTTTCCATAGCGTCAATAGTAAGGGTTAGATTAGGGCCGTGATCAGTCACATAAGTACAACAAACAGCACCTACCAAAGCACAGACTCCTCCTTTAGATGCTAAAAGGTAATCCAAAGCATAACGGTTCTGTAGAGAGACCAATCTGATCTGTTGAAGCTCTTCATTGATATCTTTTAAAGCTTTGATAGTCAGATTAAACATTTGTGTAGTCCAATTATTTAACAGGTGTAAATCTCGATAATTCATAGCCACCCCCAAACTAGGAAACAAACTTCTGGCTAGTTGAGTTGACCAGCTACCCCCCATTGTTAATCCTGAATCCAAGTCGTCGGTGCCCCGCTTATTCCGTATACGTAGCCCTGTCGGGAGTGTGTCCCGAACCCAAATAGCAGGTGCAAGCCAACCAAGCGTACAAGTGCCATACCAACCACTCGGAATGACAGCATATGCATTGTGCCCACATAACCACCAAACTTCTCCCACAAATAAGGGAAGACTGCGAGTCCCTGCCCATGAGGCATTTGCTTGCGCAATGATCATACCGATTACTTGACACATATAAGCAGGCATAAATTTCCCCGTAGTTTTCTTACATGTCGTGGCAGGTTGTCCTTCCTGTATTATGTCCCCAGGGGTACAAGTCAAATTACGCTGAATGCAATTACAACTGCGGGTGCAGTTAAACACGGACGCCTTACATTGAAATTCCGAGTTCATATTAGTCCATCCAAATGTGGCGTCCTCTCCTTTATCATTTTTCCCTGACCAGGTAAGATTTTTGGCATCAATAAGTACTGTCCGCCTACAACGAGGATAGTCCCCTAGAAAGGTCCCATTTGTTTGGTTAAGAATTCTAAAACAAACATCTGCCTTTGCCTGGAGACGGTGACTAAGAGCAATCACCGATTTGTTGAAGAAAGCATCTGACAGCAAGTCTGAAAAAGTTCCATTAAAGGTTCCTGCATGGGAGGCTATCGAGGTGATATTCAAAGGGACACCTTCCAGGACTAGTCCGCCATGACCTCCCGTTGGTAAATGCAAACAAATCCAGCAATTCGTTTTGTTAAGCACCGAAGCCATCTGTGCTGCATCAGTTATCAGAGTGTTCTGCTCCCATACTCCCAGATCCGCTCTCTCCTTCGGGCTTCCGGGGTTGCTGGACACACATATATGGACGAACGCAGCGACCAGGCACCCAGCGAATACCATTTTCATTTTCCACTGCAGCATATCCGCGGCCCCACGTAATAAGTTTAAATGGGCCGCACCACGTAGGGTCTGGGAGAAACCGAGCCCAGACCAGAGGGCGATTTTCTGTAGAAGAAACAGAAGAAGGGAAAAACCGGTCTGCCGCTGTAGCTGGAGGCGAGCCGGTGGGAGTTAGAAAATTTAAAGAATATAAAGCAATATTGAGAGTGTCTTGTATTCCTGGAAGTCCCGGGGAATTCCCCCTTTGCTGTTGTTTAAATTTTTCGAGCATGCGTTTTAAAGTGCCGTTTGCTCGCTCGCAAATAGCCTGTCCTTGCGAGTTATAGGGGATTCCGAATTTATGACAAATTGACCAACGATCACAAAATTGAGCAAAGTTTGAACTAGTATAGGCAGGACCATTATCTGTTTTTAGCTCCTTAGGTGGCCCTGAGGAGGCAAAAGTGCGGAGACAATGATTAATGACATGCTTAACAGTCTCCCCCCTTTGCGGGGTAGCCATAATAAACCCAGAAAATGTGTCAATACTAACATGTAGATATTTCCACGGGGCAAAGGAGGGATACTGCGTGACATCCATTTGCCAAAGGGCATTACGGTGCAAACCCCTAGGGTTTACTCCCATGGGTATAGCTGTAGCAATTTTACTGCAGGTAGGACATTGCTGGACAATTGCAGCAGCTTCTGTAGCTGAGAGGCCAAATTGTTTGATAAGGGCTTTTGCCCCTTGATGGAAGTAAGAATGGCTGTCCCACGGAGTTGTTTTAGATAAATGTAAGTGCTCCACGCGTGTGGAGGCATCAGCTCGCTGGTTTCCTTCAGCAAGGATTCCAGGAAGATGGGAATGACTACGCATATGCCCAACAAAATAAGGACATTTACGCTGCTCTAAAATTTGTTGGTAAGATAAGAAAAGAGTAAGTAGCCCTTCCTCCGTTCCTGGGGATACATATGCCCCTTTGAGGCATATAGTTAAGTTATAAACATATTGACTATCCACAATTAGATTAAATGGCGTGTCAGGAAAAGTTTGAAAAGCCAACATAGCAGCGGCCAATTCTGCTCGTTGAGCTGATTTTTGAGGGGGGGTAATTTTCGTATGCCACTTCTCGTTTAGTTTCCATACGCACGCACCATATGTTTTTCCTCCATCCACAAATAAGGTCAAAGCATCTGGGAGAGGAAAAGAGCAGCGAACTTCTGCCAAAATTATATGTGTATTGGTGACAATGGACAATCTATGATCTGATGGTAAATGATAAGCAAAAGTGCCTTGCCAATTTGCTAAAGACAATTGAAGTAGCTCAGAGGTAGCCAAGAGTTGTTCCCATAAGTGAAGCCGAAAAGGAACATAAATAATAATAGGTTCAATTTAGTAATAAAATCCTGATATGGCTCGGCATTTCCCTGCTTGATGGTAACAAAACTGCGAATGGAACTTCCCCCAGCCTCATCTACTTTAGTAAACGCAGCCAACACACAAAGGTTAATCATAGGGAAGACTTGATCTGCCAGATTATCTCGTTGTGACTCAACCGTGTTGAATTGACCTGCGCCATATAACTGATCGGGTGTAACTTGTCCTGTTCCCCTAGCTAATGCCTGTTGTCTATATTGAAAATCCCAAACAATATATTGGCCGGAGGACAAGATCATTCTGGCCAAAGCTTTCCAATCCTCCGGTATCATCATTCGCCCAAAAGCCAAAGCCTCTAATAAAGCAGTTGTATATTTACTTTTTAACCCATAATCTTTTACTGCTGTGGTAATTTCCCGGAGAGTTCTTAATTCTAAAGGACGCCAAACACGTTCCTGATTCCCTACTCCATCCATTTCTACAACAACAGGAAAAGCTGAGACCGGAAGGTTGATCAATTCCTCCGGAGACAGCTCCCCATTCTCCATTGCCTTTTCAAATCCAGCATCCACCGCATTTTTCACTCCACGAGGGGCTAGCGAAGGCTCGCTAAGAGCAGGGACAGAAGGAGGGAGCAGCAGCCCATGATTACGAACCGCTGTGGTATCAGCTGGCTGAACAAGAACCGGTTGATAGGGAGGTGGGTGAATGACAGGATCAGGAGGGGGTTGTAACAAAGGATTATTTTGAATTTGCAGTGCCTCAATCAAAGAACGCCATGTACAGAGTATGGGTGCAGGGGCGCGAGGCGCATTATGCAAATCCTCGCCTATCTTCTTCCATGTAGACACTTTTGTGCTGCCTGACAAAGGGTAATATGACATATGTTCCCATACATATTTCAAAAGTTCTTTGATCTCTTTTCCCTTAACTTGCCGAGCTTTCCCAGCTGAGTTAAACTGAAAGTAATTTCGCTTAACTATCTCTTTCAATTCCCTGACGTGCTCTTCTTGAGCCTGAGATAGATCATTCCCCATACTTACAATGAATCAGACGCGGTCCAGCCGTGTACCTGACGAAAGCACTTAAGCCAATGCCTGGCGAAGGATGGGGACAAAGCGGACGTATCCCTTAAGAATCACGTCGGGGGTCACCACTTGAGGCAATTAAATGGTTAACCCGGCAAATCATGAGACATGGAAACAGGGTTTTCCTCGGGATGAAATGCCCCGAACCGAAGTCCAAAGCACTCTTTTATTTAGAAAAAGCAAGGTTACAGAATTCTCAGCCAAGCAATAATAACACAAAGTCAGTTCATTAAAATCAGTTCATTCCGTTACTTCTTTGTTCCAGATAAGACCACATTCCTGGCTCTACATGAAGCAAACTCCCTGTTCCATCAGCCAAGGTCAGGTTGCACGTACATTGAGCATCATTAATCAGAACAATTAATCCCACACATCTGTACCTTGGAACCAAACTTCATGAAAAGAGATTCACATCCGGTCGTCTGAGAGACAGTGGACTCCCTCGGACATAGATCTTCCTTAATAATCATCGCAACACCCCCACCCCTCCCCTGAGCCCTCGGCTGATGAAAGACCCGAAACCCGGCTGGGCACATATCTACAAGAGGGACTCCTCCCTCTGGGCCCAGCCAGGTCTCGGTGATGCCCATCAGGTCCGTCCCCCCCTCAGAGATCAAATCATGAATGAGGGGGCCCTTATTCATGACGGACCTGGCGTTACATAACATCAGCCGAAGGCCCAGGGCCCTATTGCTCAGACCTCCTGGGGAACGGGATGTGACAAGGGGGTCAGAGCACGTCACAGCAGAAAGATAGCGGAGGCGCGCTCCCGGAACAGAATGTGGCCCCCTATAAACGCCAAATCTGCCTCTCCCGCTCACCGTACTAATAGATTTAATGTGTTAATTAATTTGAAGATGAGTGAAATGGATGATGATATGAGATGACATCATATAAGATTGGTGGAATTGAAAATATGATTATGTACAAGTGTTATAATCTGGAACCTCTTTGTCCATGCAAAGAGATGTGTAAAAATTAAAAACTTTTTGGGAAAAAAAATATGTTTATGTATGATGTTTGTGTATTCTGTGCCTCTACCTCCTATCTTGGTAGGTCACTCTCACATACCATTATAGATGTGTACCTCTTCCACATAATGTCATAGGTAGGAATGACAATGCCTTCCACCCACTGTCTATCCCTATTGAAAAACTCTTTATAATGTTCAGATATTTGGCTACTCTAGTTAGAGGGGATGCAGATTGGAGCCAATTCAGTTCTAGCTCATACAGCTAGTAATTAGTATGTTCAAACCCATTTAACTTCCTGTATTAACATTGCCAGTATTAAATGGTAGCAACTGCTTCTGTTTGTTTCTGCTTTTAGCCATCAAGAGGTTCTCCTGAAGAGTATTTCAGCAGGGATAGAGACAGTGTCTTGATGGGTAATGTTGCACCTGTATGCACTTCCATAGCCCCACTTCTTCTCATTGTTTCCCCAAAGGAACCAATATTTCTGACATTGTCCTTTGAGCATGGACAACTTGCCTAGTGTCAACTTGCCTAGTGCCAACCATCACGAGTGGAACAGAATTAGAAAAGAATAGATTGGGAAGTTTGTATTTCCTTACTGCCAGGGCTCAAGCAACCTTAGCTCTTTAATTTCTACCTGCCATCACTGAGACTCACCTTTGCTTTCTAGGCTCCTGGACTCTGCAATTTAACTCTCTCTCTCTCCAACAGCCTGCAGACTTAGTTAAGGGGATTGAGGAAAGCAGCTGTCTATAATGCCACTGAAATGCTGTCTTTCAACTTCTGAGGCTTTTACAAGCAGTGAAAGAATGATGTCTGAATGACCTGGCTGCTTCTTTATTTTTCCTTTATTTTTATTTTGCAAGATATCATCTCCCATATAATTTTCCATCACAGCAGTAAGTGTGGGTGTGCATGTTGGTAAAGAAAACTTCCACACACACAAGGGTCAAAATGCTTTGTGGAACTGTGAAAATCAAAGCCACAAAAGTAGCAAAGACTGCTCTGACACACATTAGCCATAGTATTTCTTGGAGGGAGAACACAGCTTGAAGTCAATATCTCCTTGTGTTTTAAATTCAACCAAGCCTTAACAGTTTCCTTTGCACTTCTCTTTATTAAAGTCCAGCTTGCCTTTCCTGGAGCTTAAACACACAGACAAAGACACTTTTCCCTTCCATCGCACCCCTCTCCAGATACCTGCACCCTTTTTTAGAAATATCAAGGAATCTCTGACTTCAAAGCCACTGAGATGCTGTCTTCACCTTCTAAGTTGTTCTATAGAAGAAAAGTATAGTACCAGCATGGTGTGGCAGTTGGAGAATTTGTTTGATAAAATGTGTCACTTCACATCAGCTTTAAGCCAGACTTACAAATGGTACCTTAATATATCATAATGTATAATCTTCTGAAGTTTTCAACTTAAAACTGATTTCATACAAGTATCCCATATTTCATATGTATTCCAAAATGATGAAAGGGAAGAGAATGATACCATAGCCTCCTCTGAAAACATCCTTTATCTTTATTTAACAGACACATCATGTTTTTCTATCGTCCTGCTACATTTATAATGGTTAACAGACATGAAATGCCTATTAATGTTTAAGAGACGCACACTATGTTGTTGCCACAAATGGTAACCCCATGTGGAACTTCCATGTCCCATTCTATAATGTTTAGGGAAATTTTTCATTATGTTCTTTGGTATCATAACTCAGATTATTCAGTCTTATTAGACTATACAGTTTTGGGATAACTACAGAAAATTCCCACACGGTTTAATATTATTGAAATATTAGCTAACCCTTTTAAGATACAATGCTTATTTAAATAATATAAAAGTTCTGAACTATGGCACAATTTTTTCCAAGGTTATCTATGGATTTAGGGTTTTATAAATCCACTTTGAAAATTATTTTACTCTATTTGTATAAAAGGAGGTTACTGTTAAGATATGCAGCTGAAACTCTTAGACATATTTTTTAATTTAGATAATACACATTGTATTCTGTCTTTATTATTTTACACTTTATTATGCAGCAGGATGGGAGATAATCTTCTTTCAAATGTCTCTAAACCACCTAAACATGATTTATTATTACTTGATGCTGTAGACTAAGATGATTCTTAATTTTGAGTGGCCAACCAGGGTTCTTACATGAGATTGAGAGAGAATGATAAAAGTTTATTCAGTGTATCAACTGGCCCTATGAATTCTGGCCCAAAGCCTAAACAATTCTTATTGAATTGAAATTCATTCCATGTATTGCAACTGGTAAATTGAAAGTTCATAGAGTTTATCAAATCTGGGTGAAAGTCCACCTGTTGTCACCTATCCATCCAGCTGTGAGTCCAGAAGGACACAACACTCAAAGAAGTGTTCCCTATTAAGAATTATCATCACAGTAGACAGAATAATTTGGTCTGTGGATAATCAGGAACTTTGTTTTGTTTTAAGTTCAACTTTCAATCCCATAAGGATATGCCCTGACAATTTCTCCCTCATCAGTGACAGGCACAAAAGAACAGGACATTAGGTTGAGTTACAATTCAGGAAGAATTATTATTCATGTCTAACACAAAAACCTGGTGAATTAACAGTTAGCACTACATTTCTGTTAGATAAGAGCCAACAGAATTCAGGGAGGGTTGGACTTGAATCACTTGTAGCAATGCAAGAACTCTAAACTGATAACACATTTAACTCCATCCTTCAGATCTGCCTGCTGTTCTCTACCAACATCAAAAAGAGCCACCTGCAACAGAACCATTATAAGAGTGTATCCAGTACCCATTAAGGCAAATTATTCAAACGAATATAATTAATATGTCTGTCGGTGTGGCCTGAGATTATTTGTGGTAGGGTTTTTGGATGTCAGGAAAGCCTTGAAATCTTGAGTGCTTTCTCACCTCATTTCATTATATGAAGGTTGAAATAGCCAAGCTATAATAACCAAGAAAAACATGAGCTCAAAAATTAACTCCAACCACTCAGTAGAGACTCCTATTGAGAGTGGGATGTGAACAACAGCCCCAAGTTCTCCCTACAGTCCAATTCACACTGTATTGATTCCCAAATGGGACACTATTAAAATGTATAGTTATATATCAATACTATTAAATAGCTGTATTTAGGCAATAAAGCATCCTTCTGTTTTTAGTTGAAAGTCCAAAAAATATTTTTCTGTATCTTTCTCATTCCTTGCCACATTGATACTCACATTCAGATTAATTTTAAACATATCCAAGGTATCTTATATTGCAACATTAATGATCTGTTTATCAATAATTTGTAAGAGTCTCAAAAACCATTTGTCATTTCATTATTTTTGATAGTTTTCTATTAAACAACTTACTGTTAGAATATTAAAAAAAACTGTCCTTGTGTCTAGTTGTTCTGATGTGCAGTGCCCTATAGCGTTGTTTTGAGGGTAGAAGTTGAAACTGCTTATGTTCAGGATGCAAGGGGTCTATAGATATTTTCATAGCCCTCTTCTGACTCATGCAGTATATAGGTCCACAATGGAAAGTAGATTGGCACCAACAGGGGTGGGATTTTACCAGTTCTGTCCACTTCTGTAGAACCGGTTGCTCTGAAAAGCAGAAAACAGAGAGCATACATGGAACCAGTTCTATGTCTGCTGCTGTTTTGGCCCACATGCCCACCTGGGCTCCTACCTAACCTTTATTTCCTGCTTTTTCAACTGCAGCTGCTTTGCACGACACAGCTGCGGTTGAAAAAGCAGGAAGAAAGGGCTTTTCCAACAGCTGCGCACCTGCATGCAGCACTGCTCAGCTGTCCGGACAGTTCAGCAGGTCGTAAATTGCACTCGTGCGACTCGCACATGCATGCATGATGCAGAGTGGCAGAACTGGTAGTTATACCGGTTGGATCCCATCCCAGAGTACCAATTGTTTTTTTTCTGCAATTCTAATTATCCATTAAATATGTGTTCATCTTGTTTGGTCACAGAGCCAAAACAGACAGTTAAAGAGGTGTGGATGTCAGACTCAATAATTCCTCTGTAGAACTGTATCAGCAGTCCTTGGGCAGTCTGAGTTTTCTGAGTTGGCACAGAAAGAACATTCTTTGTTGTGCTTTTTTGATGATATATTTGATGTTATGTGTCCATTTTAAGTCATGAGATATGATATAACTTAGAAACTTGTAGGTCTCTACTATTGCTACTGTGTTATCTAGTATTGTGAGTGGTGGTAATGTAGGAAGGCTTGTCCTAAAATCTACTATCATTTCTACAGTTTTAAGTGTGTTTAGTTCAAGACTATTCTGGCTGCACCACAAGGTTAGTTGTTCAACGTCCCATCTGTATGCAGAATCATCGTTGTATTGAATGAGACCAATCAATTGTAGTATCATTTGCAAACTTCAGTACTTTAACAAAGGGATCCTTTGAATTGCAGTCATTGGTATATAGAAAGAAGAGAATTGGAGAGAACACACAGCCCGGGGTGGTGGTATATTGTAATAATATGTTATTTATGGGTGTTCATCCATCAGTAAGGTGTGGATGAACATAACTCTTCTATGTTGCCTAAGCTTATCTTTTAAATGTAATTAATAAACTGAGATAATTGAATAATTGAATAAGGGTACAACTATATGTTCTGATATTGAAGCTAAACTGAATGTTATGAGTTTTAAATATAGATTTACTCACATGCAAATGCAGCCAACATTTCAGCATATTAAATAATAGTAGAACACATTTACAATAGTGAACTGCAGAGTATGATACTTTTCTTTCACTCTATCCACTAACTTACTGCTGTTTTAAGAGAAGCTTAATGAGAGTGTTAGCATGTCATGAAGAAGGACAGTTGCCAGCTTGCAGATGCTGAAAACTACTTAGTCATAATTACAGGGTATATCAAACCTGCTTTTACTTAGCCAGATGAGCACACTGAAAGCTACTTAGCCATAAATATAAGGCATATCAAATACATGGATTCCAATAAAAAAGCATGGTTCTTCCAGTGTGATAATTTTCATGTTTATCTGACCTAGAAAAAGCTATGGTGATTTTTTGTCATCCATAATCTAATTTCATCTGGATATCTAGAAAACTAACCGTCTTCTACTTACTATGGATCTTTCACATAGGTGTCATCTGCTCATTTCTAATAACTAGGAATGAACTCCCAAAAGCTACATTTGTGGGAGAAGCATGTTTTTCTAAGCTTCCTGAACAAGATATCTTCTCCTTTTCCTTTCTGAGACATGCCTTTTTGCATGGTACATTTGAAGATAGGATCACCATCAGTCAATTGCAAAGGGCAGCTTTACTTGGAACAGCTTACATCCCATGACAATACCTTTAACACCATCAAACATCAACATCTGCCTATGCCAGGTCCTTGGGAAGGACACAGTAGGTAGATAAAAATGCCAAATCTAGTTTGAACATCTGACTATGTGACAAACCATTCTAATAATGGCTACAATAAAAATGGCTTGTCCTTGCCGTAATTCCATCCATACAAGAAATGCCATTAAGATGGAGATATAGGGTTGAGTTTTCACTTAAGAAAAAATAATTGGAAGAGATGTTACATGTCTCAAAGTCTGCAGAAGCAAGATTATTAGCTACTACATACAGGTATTTTTTTTACAATAGGAATATAATTAAAAAGGCTAGCTCCTCCCTTATTTTGTTTTATTCTGGAATATTGTTCAATTCTTTCAGGTGTTTAATGAAGTAATGTTTGCTTTAGAGTCCCTTTGAATAGGGAGATGGGCAGCATATGAATTTGATTAGTAAATAAATAGAACCCTGATTCTATGTTCAGTTTATCTTTAGTGTTCCATTTCAGATTTGCTCTATGGGTTTTACTTTTATTTTCCACATATCTTCTTATCTAAGTTCAAATTATATGCTCTCTTGCATGGTACCTAAGAAGTAGGGTATGTGATTATTAATTTTACACTTTACTACTCAGAGCTTGCTAAAATTCTGAAACTAGTAACTGCTAATATCTTGTGTATAATTTTTCTATCTAGCTTATTTCCATTTTATGTGGATGCTTCATTTGTTTTATAGGGTTATTTTGTTTACTGAATTGTTGTAAACTCTTCTGACTAACACAAATGTTTTGAGGAAACGCACTGGAAGATTTTTCTGCTAAGATAAGTATTTATAGTTTAGTTGAAGAATTTAAAAAAACCCACATCTGATGAACCTCTTATAGATTTCAACCATGAGTAGAGCCAGCTATTCCTACATTTACCAATTCTTCTGTTAAATCTATGTTTCAGTCTTATTCCCATCAAACAGATGTGCAAGAACTATTGTGTCATCTTGCTTCCCTCCCACAAACATCCTGTTTATTTATCTTGATTGCACTCTGATGTTTTCAAGTGATAGTACTGACAGAGATATTTAATTTATCTAATGAATATAGGATAATTTATGTGCCCATATGCTACCCTAGTGCCTGATGATATATTCACACTCAGCTAGATCCCTATCAGTTTCAATTTGCTTGTATAAGAAGATAAAATCAGAGCATTGTTAAAACCAATCTTATCAATGTTTTTTAGCAACTTCGTTTTCCTATGTGATATCTATATTGGCTTGAATTACTTACTTGCTTGCTTGCTTACTTACTTACTTACTTACTTACTTACTTACTTACTTACTTACTTACTTATTGCGTCCACAGACTACCTTGATATAATTTCACACTGTTGGAAATGATGGTATATATAGCAAAGAGTTCTTGAAATATAAAAGGAAAACGATTGGAATAAAACTTCTTTGGTAAATATGTTACATATTCTCTAGCACTCTGTGTTAATGCATAGCACTGTGCTATTACAGGAAGCAAAAACACAGAGATTTATAGAGCACCTCAAAATGTCCTAAAAGTGTGAGAAATTACAGGGAAGCTGGAAAAGGAATTGAAGGCTTCATAGACCAAACAATCCATAATTAGTGGATGAGTTCATTGACTATGACAACTTAGCCAAGATAGAGAAGAAGCATTTCAAATCACTTGAAGAGACTCTACCCTCAGTATAAATGTGGCGGAAAATTCCTGTGATACTTTCCAAAACTATGCATTTATCCTCAAATGGCATTAAATATAGTTCTGAAAATTTGGGTAACCATTGCTTTCTTGAAGCTACTTAGGGCTCAAGAAAAGATAACAAGAATATTTTTTTCTATGACACTGGAATAACAAGTTCTAAAATTCAATATTTGGCATATCTAAGTTCTGTAAAGATGCCAAAATCACATCCTGGAATGCTATTGCAAGCGTAATCCTATTGTGATATTTCAACTGCCTCCTGTCTATTTAGTTTACAAAGACTGCTGAAAAACTGGATCTTTTAGAGGGCTTATAATGACAGGTGTAGCTGGTTTTTTGTGTGACGCAGTTGGAACAATTATCTGTGTTGCTTTTTTGTTTCGTATGTTCTACTGTTTCTTATACTTATAAAGTGTAAAGAAGACAACTTGATGAAGAAAAAGAAAAATGTGTTGCCAGAGCAGCAAAGAGGGAAATGTTGCTCGAGTCCAGATGATGGAGTGGATTATGTCTCAGATGGGCATCTCTTTAATTCACATGAGCATGAAAAATGGAGAAATGGAAATACAATCAGTCCTGCAAGATCATATTACTAAATCAGTCTGAATTGAAACATTGTTAGCTTTTTGTGAAATCTAATTTTTGATCTGATCTGCCTTTGCAGAACTAACAATCCTTTGCTGTATACAATATTTTGTAAGGTACTCCGTGTTTTAGGATTGAAGTAACATATATGGCAAATAAATAAATAAGCCGCCTTAAACAATACTTGATGGACAGCTATATGAGACAGAGCCCTAGATTCTGTAAAAGATTTGTTTTTATTCTCTTATCCTTAACTTTTAGTTCAGGGAGAGGCAGCTAAATTGCATATCACTCCAGGTCCCTTTTTGACTGACCTTGGAGTCCTCTCTATGTTATAGAAAATCAGCAGCATAGTTCTCTACTATTTTGAGATGAGAAATACAATAGCCCAAATAGGTACAGCCTATCAGTGTTAAAACAACCAAGTTCTTTACCCAAAATCTTCCAAAGTAGTAAGGGTTCCTCTTCATAACTAAAACATTGTTCTCCTGTATTGTAGATAAATTGACATAGTATTGCAATAAGTATTAGATGCTCTGTATGTCTAGCCTTTATTCTTCTCAGTGCATGTTTCTGCCACTGTCTACTTGATTATCAGGGGTGTCAAACTTAAGGCCCATGGGCCAGATCTAGCTCGTGGGGTGCTTAGATTCAGCCCATGGTGCTTCTGCCAGCCAAAATGGACTGCAGGAGTCATGTGAGGTCCCCCATGGCCTAGTGTTGCAGGTGGCCGTGGAGGCAAAAAAATGGGCCATGGGGGATCACACAAGGAGCCCCACATCCTGTTTTCAGCTGGCAGAGTGCTCCGGGAGGTTGTGAAATCCCAAAATGGGCCTCCATGACCCGTTTTCATCTGGCTGAATGCTGTAGGAGGCTGTGGAGGCCAAAAATGGACCGCAGGAGGGTTTTCAGTCAGCAGGGTGCTGCAGAGGCATCCATCCAATCTCCCCCATCTGTTGGCCCACAGAGGAGAACTACAGTGCTGATCCGGCCTTTGAAGAAATCCAGTTTGACATTCCTGATCTAGTTCCAGCTTATATGTTCATATAAGCTTTGCATCATAAAGGCAAAGCTTTATTAACAGAATCAGTTATGGAAAGGTGATTATCTAGTATGACCGTGAACAGATCTGCTTCTAGTTACAGTGTGTCAGCTGTTAAACTTGTATTCCTTGACTACCAGCCAGTTATCTTATTTCTAATGCTGTCATGTAATATCTCAAAATTCTATTAATCAGAATGAGAAAGGCAAAATTGGCAATAAGTCAGGAATTTTTCTTACACATATAACACACACACACACACACACACACACACACACACACACAATGTAATTAGTTTTTGAATGCTCAAAGATCTGAATCAGAAGTCCTAACAATCCAAATCAATTGCCACAAACTGTAAACCGGAAATTTATCATAATACATAAAATTACTTCTGCCCTGTCAGTCCTAAGGTTCTTGGTTTTTCAGCAAAGAGCTTTAGGCAATGAGACAGACCAGAAGATGGTTTTCCTTATTGGGAACTTAACTGGATTTGGATAGGACATACAGTATAATTGTGCTTATCATGTGGCAATGAATGTATTGTAGTTGTTCTTAAGCAGCTATCCATCAGATGCCATTATTTTCCTTGGATAATTTCCATACTTGTGTTATCCAAAACTACTGTAACAAAATTATAAGTTATCCTAGAAATTATAAGGGTGTAATTGCTTGCTCAGTGGCTTTGATACTATGTCCAGTGAGATATCCAACAAACTGTCAGGTCTGACTACTTGGAAACAATTTTCATTTTTCAAGCCCAAGATCGTGGATAAATATTTGTACCTATTCAATCAACCAGCAGTGCTCTCTTTGACATTTGTCTGTGTTGACTTTTTAAGCTAACTTAGATAGGTCTGGGATTAGTGAATAGATCCAAGAGGATATGAATGCCTCTTTTCCTGGTAAAGTAGTGCTATCAGTCTTAAGAGCCACATTGGTTATTCCTCTGGATTCAGAGGTTTATGCTAATATAGTGTGAAATTCCATCCCAAAATATTCAGAGAAAAGAGTTAAATGGAATTCAAATTGGACCTGACAATCTAGCAGAGATTGTCAAAGCTCAGAAAACTCAAACTGAACAAACAGGAACAAGAACTCCTTTCTCCCCTATTAAAAAGGGAGGGGGACAGATCCATATTTGTCTTTGTTCTGATTCTTCCTTGCTTGTGTCTTTAGTTAGAGAAGATGGAGAGAATGACTTTCGGTCATTCCTTAGCCTTAATCTACATAATAAAAGACTTATATCTTCTTTCTGAATCAGAACTTATTCTAACAGGTTGGTTAACCTATTGTATGTCCCAGCAAATCTGCTTAGCAACAGAACAGGAAAAACCCTTATTTTGCTTAATTTTCTCCTTTCTAATTAATAAGGCAGGAAATGGAACAAAAGTGACATATACCTTCCGCTTAGGAATATAAAAGAGATTGTGGGGATGGAACTACAGAATTCCTTGAAGAGCCAGGGAGATTTCAGTATGGAATATTTGTATAGAATTCTATTACTCTTAGAAGGAATTCATGCACTTCCCTAGACTTGGCATCAAATTTTGTTACAATACTTGTGGAAATATATAGACTTCTTCAGCTGAAGTGCTCATACTTAATTTAGCCATTTTATCCACCCTGGGATCTGGAAAGCTCCTATCCTGATACTGGTCTGGAAAGCCTTAAAGGCCTCATTATTCTCCCACACAATAGGGTGGAATAAAGTCATCTTGATAGAGATTCTTGCTATAAACTGTATATGTGTTGGTATTAGTTGATGTTAGTTGTCATTTGCCATTTCATTATTGTATGCAGATTTCTATTTTATTATATTTATCTTCTCTTTATATTTATTAATTTATATAGCGTATGGCACATGTTAGCCAGGGATCACTGAGGTGGCTGGCTGCCTCTTTGAAAGGAATGGTAGTGTTATATTTTACCCATGGGATGCCTGAATGCCAGGCATTCAGGGCAGGCTCCTTTCTTGTCCCTGCACAGTTTATTTGCTCATGGGAATTGAACCAATGAACTGCCAACCTTGGTGTGCAAACCCAGCATCTTACCACAGTGAGTTACTATGGGCCCCCTTTCTTTTTTATAATGTGAACCACTCACAGTTGTTCTGGAGTGGGGCAGCATGAAAATATCTCAAGTCTCTTTTGGAAGGAAAGAAGGGAGAAAGGAAGGGAGGGAGGGAGGGAGGGTATTGCACCCTGTTGGGAAATAATGTTGACTAATATGCTTGCTTGGCTTTTTACCCACTTTCATCCTTTTTCTTGTATTTTCAAATAAGAGAAGCAGTCATTAAATGTGCTATATTTATGTGAGTTAGTGGAGCATGTATTCATTCTACTATAGACTGATTAAAAATCTCCCTCATTGATTTTATTAAGCTATAGCAGATGAAAACACTTGAAAAACTATAGGCAGCCATTACATTTTATTTTTAAATTATGTTCAGATATATATTGGGACAAGGAAGCATTTACAGTGTGGCTTAATGAAACATAATGCTTATTTCTGTCACTTGCTTTCTAATGGAGTTTGGAATATAAAAGACATCTGACAGATTTCTAAGAACTGAGGATGTGTGATTCTGTGGCAAATAAAAAGAGCCATTGCAACATTTTTGTATCAATGCAAATGTTATTTAAAATAAATTGCATGATGTTTCCAAGAGAACTGTAACATAAGTGTTTTAATAGGCTCAATTAGCTGCTAAGATAATGGAAGCAAATTAAAAATAGAAGGTGCATTTATTTGATATGACAATACAGGAAAATCTTACTTCAATATAATTTGATTGTATAAGCAAAAGACACTCACAATAGATTGAACTTCTTGTTACAATACAGAATATGTCTATATTTGAATGACAATTCTGCAAAACTCCTTTTGTAGTATGTAACTTTTGTCAAAGAGTTAAAGTTCAACCTAGGTTTTCCAATGATTCAACCGCCTAGTAAAATAAGTTGATTTTCTCCAAATTGTGTTGTCTTCAGATCTGTAACTAACATAATGAAGAAATCCCAACTAGGTCCAAAAACTGAGTAAAGTGTCTTCTCTAAATGGCTAGGAAGGCAGTATAATTCAGGCTTATAGTTATCTTTGTACAGTACTTTATAGTATATATATTATTTTGTCTTTCTGTCTGTCTGTCTGTCTGTCTGTCTGTCTGTCTGTCTGTCTGTCTGTCTGTCTGTCTATCTATCTATCTATCTATCTATCTATCTATCTATCTATCTACTTTCTATCATTTTCCAGCTGGCTTGGTGCCTAAAGTGGGATTAAAACCCAGTGGTGGGATTCAAATTTTTTTACTACTGGTTCTGAGGATGTGGTTTATTTGATAGGCATGGCTTGGTGGTCATGTGACTGTGGGCATGGCTTGGTTATCATGTGACTGAGTAGGTGTGGCCAACTTAATGTCACTCACATCAAGGGCTGCCTCGCCTGATCCCTCCCTTCCCAGCCATTCCTTGTCACACCCAGTCTCAACTTATCTATAGTTCTGTAAAAATGTTGTTCACCTTTTTTTGACTTTATTATCTACATACTATAGATGTACTTTCATGGATCACTGAAAGGAGGAAATGGCTCACATGCTTTGTCCAAAAGCGTGATAGGCAACAGGCTTTTTAAAATTAAAGTTTATTTAATATTAAGACATTTAAAACAAACAAATATATATACATATATACATTTTGCAGCATATGTTGAGCAATGGTTACACATTTTTTTCCCTAACGTTGATGTGATCTGCTTGTTACAGTAACTTCTTTGTTCTTTTAATGCTTTAATTTCACAAAATACTTTATGATTGAACGCATGTCTCCCATAGTTTCATAACTTATCCAGTTATCAGGTATTGCCTTTTCTTTAACTACTCATGCCAACAATTCCATGTTTTATAGTAATCACTATCTTGGTTATTTTTTAATAATTTAGTTAGGCTATCCATCTCTGTGCACTCATGATTATTTTTTTTTAATAAACATCTCCTCTGAGGGGGTAGTAGGCAATTTCCAATTTTGTGCATAGCTTATTCTGGCTGCCATTATAATGTGCAAGATTAAATATTGGTGTTTTCTCCCCATTTTTGAATCTATCATACCTAGCAGGAAGGTTTCGGGTTCAAATTTTACATCTTGTTTAGTTATGCTTAATACTCAATTTCTAATGTTTCTCCAAAACTTCTGAGCACCTAGGCACATCCACCACATGTGATAGTATGTTCCTTGGACACAGTTACACTTCCAACAATTTTGCGGAAGATTCAGAAACATCTTAGCTAGTTTCGCAAGTGATAAGTGCCAGCGGTAAACCATTTTATACAGTGTTCTTTATACGAGACTGACATGGTTAATCTCTAATTTATTTGCCAAATATGTTCCCACTTGTCTAATTCGATACTGTGACCCACGTTTTTAGCCCAAATTATCATACATTCCTTAACTGTTTCTTCTTTTAATGTATAGTCCAAAAGATACTTGTATATTTTACTAATCATTTTCCTTTCCTCTCCATGCCAAATCTTGTCTAATTCTTGCTGAGTCATATTAAAGCAAATTGTTCTTTATCTTTTTTATAATGCATTTGTATTTGTGCATAGGGCCGCCATGCTATCTCCTTTCCTTGGATTTGTATTTGGTTCCTACCCCTTAATTCTCCAGTTTCATGTAATAAATCTTTATATATTACAATATTATCATAATCTAAAACGTTTGGATGTGTAATTGGGACCTTAGGGTAATTTTTTTTTAATCTTTTCCCAAATATTTAATAAATATATAGAGTAGAGGGGCTAGGGGGCATCCTTGTCTCACTCCCTTACTTATCTTTATAGTATCTGTATTTTCCCCATTTATTAATATTTTTGCAGTTTGGGTATTATATATTGTCTTGATAAATCCTAAGAATTTTTTGTCAAATTTCATGCCTGTCAATTGTTTGATAAGAAATTTCCAATTCAGATTGTCAAAAGCCTTCTGGGCATCTAAGAACATCAATGTCATTGTTTTGGTTGTATGTACTTCATAAAATTCTAAGACATCCATGATTATGCTTGTATTTGTCTTTATTTGTCTATGAGGGAGAAACCTATTCTGATTGGGATGAATAGTTCTGCTTAATACTCTAATCTTTCCACCAATATTGTGGCCAAAATCATGTAATCTACATTTAAAAATGATATTGGCCTGTAGTTTTGAATTTTTTGTGGGTCTGATTGCTCTTTATGAATGAGGGTTCTATACACTTCAGTCCATGATTTTGGAACATTAGCACTTTCCAAGGCTTCATTATATAGGTCCGTCATTAACTCCTCCAATAGGTCTTGAAACCTCTTATAAAATTCAGATTAAATTCCCTCTGGGCCTGGGATCTTATTTGGTTTTTGTGCTCCAATTGTCTTCCTAATTTCTTCTATCGATATTTTGTTGTTTAAAGTGTGTTTCTCTTCATCAGTAATTTCTGGCAATTTTTTTTCCTTCAAAGATTGATTAATAAGTTCTTCTGGTACTTCTTCTTGGTTATATAGGTTCATAAAAAAATCCTTAGCAATTTCTTTCTTTTCCTTGGCCTGGGTACATACTTTCCCTTCTTGGTCTTGGAAAGCTACAATCGTTTTTTTTTCTTGTTTTTTTTTTTAATTTTATGGGCTAACCACCTCCCTGGCTTATTTGCATTTTCAAAATAATTTTGTTTTGCTAATTTGATTTTTTCAGGCCAGGTCTTCCTGTATATTTCAATTTATCTTGTGTTTTACCAAATCTATTTCTTTCTTAATATTTTGATTAATAGGATCATTTGGTCTACTTGCTTCCAAATCTTTAAGTTTCTCCCTCCATGCATTTTGCTGTTGGATAGGCAACAGGCTTTTAAGGGGCTGCCAGAAAGAAGGGGAGGGGGAGAATGTATTTTCCAAAGCACCAGAAGGCAAACAAGAAGCAATGGATGGAAACTGAACAACGAGAGAAGCAACCTAAAACTAAGGAGAAACTTCCTGACAGTGAGAACAATTAACCAGTGGATCTGCTTGTCCCCAGAAGTTCTGGGTGCTCAATCACTGGAAGTTTTTAAAAGACTGGATAGCCATTTCTCTGAAATAATATAGGATCCTGCCCCAAAGTCCCTTCTAAGTGTTATTCTGTTATTCTGATACCTTTCCCAGGACCTCTACTCAGAGTGGCATCCTCAGTTTTCTGCGGGAGTAGGGGCTTGGACTAGAAGTCTATTAAACACTAATGTATTTATTCCTTGGACTATAGACATTGAATGCATGTAAACCCTGAAAAATATGTGGTAGCCCTGGGCAAAAGAAAGGCAGTAGAATCATGCTAGGTGTAGGGACAATGTAAAATATTAACACATGATAAATAATGGAACAATTAAAAATAATAGCATAGAGTTTTCTCTGAATTTCTCTCTCTCTTCCTTCCTATTTCTTTTTCTTTCTTTCTCTTTCTTTGTCTCTTTCTGTCTTTCTCTCCCTCCCTTCTTCCTTTCTCTGTCTCTCTGTCTCTCCCTCACAGACACATACACACACACACACACCAAACAAACACACTATCTCCCTATTTCTTTCTTTCTTTCTTTCTTTCTTTCTTTCTTTCTTTCTTTCTTTCTTTCTTTCTTTCTTTCTTTCTTTCTTTCTTTCTTTCTTTCTTTCTTTCTTTCTTTCTTTCTTTCTTTCTTTCTCTCTCTCTCTCTCTCTCTCTCTCTCACACACACACACACACACACACACATATACACACATACATACACATCCTTGTCAGCCTTCATTCCCTCTCACTTCAGGCACTTTACTCACAAGGGGAAGCAATACTTCTAGTGTCCATGAAGAATCCAGGCTTGGAGCAGTTTTACAGGTTAATGGACCAATGGTCCATTAATGGTCATGTGTTTTCAAGTGGCTGCTTGAAAATGCATGGCTAGGGCAGAAGAACAGTTCTCCTTTAAACTGGGGCAAGCGAGCATCGGGTGGACGGGGCAAGCGAGCATCAGGTGGGCGGGGCAAGCAAGTGAGCAGAAACTGAGTGACTGGGTCAGGGGCGTGGCCAGCCAGATGTTGCTACTGGTTCGGCGACCCATGACAAATTCTTGCTACCAGTTCACCCAATTAGATGCGAACTGGCTGAATACCACCTTTGATTAAAATTCACAGTCTCCTAGTTTCTAGTCTGCTACCTTAACCAATACACATCTTTCCCTTCCTCCCCCCTTTATAAAAATCCCCACAACTAATGCATTAAAGGCCACCCAGATGCTAAACACCTATTGGAAGAGTGCTGTTATAATTGGGTTTTCAAATATCTCTAAAGTAGGGAGGTCATCTGTACCTACAGGGGGGCTATGTTGCATAAAATCAGGGCCAGAACTGAGAAAGCATGTTGCATGGACATAATGTAGAACCCTTGCACAACACAACCATTCTAAATTAATGATTAGATTTTTTTAGTTTATGGTGTAAACTCCAAGTGACAGCATTGATATTTAAAGCCCTTAATACATGGGAAACTTGTTTTCTGAAGCAGCGATTTTCTGTCAGCTCCATGATAGGCCAATAACACAAGAAATACTGGAACTCTGCTTTAATGATATAACATATAATAACAGAATCTTGGAAACCAGTCAGCCAGCATTTCTCTCTGCTCCTTCTTATACAAAACAGAATCAAAAGAGAAATATCTTGAGAGGTATTTTTTACACCCTCTTCTTCCCCAGTAGTAAACTGACCTTTATTTAATGATTGTTGCATTTCTTCTTCAAGGCCATTTCTGCATTCTACAATTTTTCTATTTACATCTGCAGTTGGTGAGCTTGTTTTATGTCTCACTCCTGAAAGCCATATATTATGCACAGATTAAAAAGGCCTCCTTAGCTAGGGAGCCTTGTTCTGGAATTCATTGTACTCCTCCAAAGACTGGCTTTATTGCCATTGGCTTTATTTTAACGTTGTTAAGACATGCCTATTCATTTGAGCTTTGGGATTTTGTTAACTGCAACATAGTGTTTTAATTTGTTGATTTGCTATGTGTTCTCCATAATGATGCTGATAATTGGCAAGCCAGAAGTATTTAATCAAATATTAGGAAGAATGTGGGAAATGGATAATACAGGCAATCCTATAGTCAGGAACATATGTTTAATATGAAAACACTAAAATTCTGAATCTTCAGGTGATAGAATTAACAGCTAAATATATTTTTGCCTTCTATATACTGACCTTTTAGTGATGCATCAATACCAATGTATTACAATACCAATTATTACATGATGTTCATCCATCATGTTTAAAGAGGACCTTGACATTTAAAAAGTTGTGAGCTGTCCTTGGTGTGACTGCAGGTAGCTGGTAAGGCCTATACGGGCACCAAATGTTCTGCCACATGTCAGGCAGACATGTGTGGGCACCATTGTTGCAACATTTGCAGCTTTGACTTTCAGAGTGCTCACTTCTCTTGTGCTATGTTTGTTCTTCTGTCTTCCAATACCTGGCAGCCTTGGTGGATCAACATGTGCCATGTTGATTGATCTTGTGCTAGGGTTTCCCAGGAGGTGGTGTCAATATTCAGGGATTTGAAGGAGGCTTTCAGTTTATTTTTATATTGGTTCCTTTGTCCCCTGTGTGATTGCTTTCCTTGAGGAAAACTTAGAGTAGCTGTTAGGGATGTAGTGGTCTGGCATCCTTACAACATGATATGCCCAGCGTGTCTGGCCTTTCCTTAGCAGGGTGTGAACTGATGGCATTATTACATATTAATAATGCTAGTAATATTAATCATTATGCAGTTTTAAATTTGAAGATAAAATGAATTGGCCAGCAAAAGACAAAAAAATATGCATATTTCAAACATAATTCAGCACTGTTCATTTCAATGATATTCTAATGAAAGAGCAGAGCCATCTCAGAGAGAAAAGTTCTCAAAAGGAAATATATGCATTTCCTTCATGCAGTTTTTGTTGCTGGAAGAATGATTCAAGTTAAATAGTTGGCAAAACAAATGGAGTCAAGCAGCTTATTTAAACTTGTAATTTTGGCCTATTTCTACCAATGTTAAAAGTTTTCTTTGGAATGCATGTTCCTAAAGAGGAAGGATACAATTGTGGAGATGCTTCAGAGAATTACTGTCAGTTATGGGGATTTTTCCCCTAAATTCCATGAAGTCTACCTATATAAGTGCCCAGTTATGTGGCCACACTTATTTGACCCTGACTGATCTGGAAAAATTAAACAAGGCAAAACTTGAATGGGAGAACTGTAATAAATACTTTACTCTGTACTTTGGGTTAGGAAGCTGAAAAAAATAACTCCAAAGAAGTCAATGCAAACTATTTCTTATTGGCAAGAAAACTGCATGGGCACTTATGACCAAAACCATTCACTATTTGAAGGAGACGTTGCCTTATTTCTAAACGTAACATATTGTATCTTGTGTTACACTATTTACCACTGCAAATATTGTTACAGCAGTTAAGTTGCTGTGCAAATTTTAAATCAGCCTTAATATACATAGTGCGTTTAGTTATTTCACTTCCATAACTAGAGAAAGGTATATCAGGGATCAAAGAGAAGCCTACTTAGTTATTGTTAGTGGTGGAATTATTGTTAGTGGTGGAGTTATTGTTAGTGGTGGAATTATTGTTAGTGGTGGAGTTATTGTTAGTGGTGGAGTTATTGTTAGTGGTGGAGTTATTGTTAGTGGTGGAGCAGGTAAGATGTGTAAGAGATATAACATCATACTATCGGTGGCATTTCTAATATACTGATAGATTGAAAAGTTGATTATTTTCCCCCCAAGTTGCTGCTCTCTTCTGATAATGGAGATGAAGGCAATGCAGAACAAGGATCACAGATGGGAATGTAAGTTATCAAATGGGATAAAGCTAATAGAGATGAGACCAAGAAAGCTAATAGAGATGAGACCAGGGATGGGATTCTACTGGTTCTGTCTACCTCTGTAGAATCGGTTGCTCCAAAGAGCAGCAAACAGAGAGGATACATAGAACTGGTTCTATGTCTGCTGCTCTTTTGGTCCACCCGCCCACCTGGGCTCTTACCTGACCTTTATTTCCTGCTTTTTCAACCTCAGCTGCTTTGCGTGACACAGCTGTGGGTGAAAAAGCAGGGAAAAAGTGCCTTTTCAACCACTGCATACCCACGTGCAGCACTGCTCAGCTGTCCAGGCAGCTAGCTGATGATGATATACACATGTGCACAGCACGCGTCAGACGCAAAACGTAAAATCACTGAACTGGTGGTTACATCGGTAGGATCCCACCCCTGGATGAGACCCTTGTTCTGGATAAAATAAAGAAGAGGCATAGAGTTTTAAAGAGATTTAAAGAGAAGAATCATGTTAGTTGAGAAAAGATTTGGTGGATAGGTGGATAATAGAAAGGAAAATATTTTCATAATCAAGCCATCTAGATGTAATATCTTCAGTGCACAGTTAGCCTTTTCCTTTCCTATGTCTGGAGTCATCCATTAGCCCAGAGCAGGGGTGTCAAACTGGCAGCCCCTGGGCTGGATGTATCACACACAGGCCATACCCACGCGGCTCCACAAAGTAATATTTCACATGATGTTGTTACCCAGAAGGTAATAAAATGTCTGCAGGAAATCAACCAAGCTCAGAAAGCATAAAAGTACCATGATTATATCCCAAGCTACAAATAATTCTAATTTATTGGTAGAAATAAAGCGTCAGAGGGAATGTGGAGCAAGCCACGATAATTTATTTACGGAACCGCCTGCTGCCAACATCGGCCTCCCATCGGCCAGTGCGCTCCCTCAGGGCGGGCCTCCTTGGGATGCCATCAGCTGGGCGATGCTGGCTGGCGGCTCCGAGGATATGGGCCTTCTCTATGAGAGCACCCTCCCTCTGGAATGAATTACCCCCAGAGATGAGAACTATCCCTGACCTACAAACCTTCCGGCACGCGCTTAAGACCCACCTTTTCCACCAAGCCGGTCTGGCCTAGAGTTACTGGTAGGGTTTTAATTGGTTTTAATGGTTGTAGCTTTTTAAATTTTGTCCTGGTTAGTTTTTATCTTTATTCTATTCCAGCCACTAATTTAATCTATTTTAATTCTATTTTAAAATTGTATTTGTAACTGTGTTGTTTTTACTTGGCTGTTCACCACCCCGAGTCCCATTGGGAGAGGGGGCAATATATTAATTAAATAAATAAATAAATAAAGAATTCAGAACTTATGAGGCAACTGCCCATTCTTATATTCTTATGGGCTTTGTGTCCTAGGGTGGATGAGTGGGGAAGAAAAGCCAGTACCAGGTGTGATGGCAATAGGGTTTCTAACATGAGTAGACTGCAATATTATGTATGTGTGCAATGTGTATGTGCAATGTTTCTAACACTGCATTAAAATATGTAATTAACTGTCTTTCATGCCAGTGCAAAAATATTTAATTGACTTCTTCATTTATTTAGTATATGGCATCTATATGAAATCACTGATGTACAACATTCATTCACTGATGTACAACATTCATAAAACACATTATATGTACAAACAGAAATACAATAGACAAGATAAAATATTTAATTATTTTAAGGCATGTAGGATAAAGCACTTAAATGGTTAACTTTTTTAGATATTCAACTATAATTTCTGTCCTATCGTGACTCTCTAATGCCATATGTTGGGCTCCGTTAGGGATGATAGATGATCTGAGCCCGTCAGCTGCAGCTTCAGAGAATGATGACATGTGAAGGGATCTTCAGTCCTCCGTAACTTGAAGGGAAACTCCTATCTGTGTTTGATGGATTGTTGGGCATTATTAGATGATTCTGCCAAAAGCCAAACTGAAAGAGTTAACAGCCGGTGCAGCTGTTGAATCAATCCTAAATTGTATTAACAGAGGGATACAATCAAGATCAAGGGAGGTACTAATACCACTCTATAAAACCTTAGTAAGACCACACCTAGAGTACTGCATCCAGTTTTGTTCACCACATTACAAAAAAGATGTTGAGACTCTAGAAAAAGTACAGAGGAGAACAATGTAGGATGAAGCACTTAGATAGTTAACTTAGATGATTAGGGGCCTGGAGGCTGAAACATACAACAAACGGTTGCAGGAACTGGGCTTGGCTAGTCTAGTTAAGAGAAAAGCCAAGGGAGACATGATAGCGGTCTTCCAATATTTGACGGGCTGCCACAGGAGGAAGGAGTCAAGCTATTTTCTAAAGTGCCTTTAGGCCAAACAAGGAATAATGGATAGAAACTGACCAAGGAGAGATTTAACCCGGAAATAAGAAATTTCTGACAGTGAGAACAAACAACCAATGGAACAGATTGCCCTCGAAAGTTGTGGGAGCACCATCACTTGAGACTTTCAAGAAGAGATTGGACTGCCATTTGTCTGAAATGCTGTAGGGTCTCCCACTTGGGTGGGAGTTGGACTAGATGACCTACAAGGTGCCTTCCAACTCTAATTATCTGTTAACTGTTAACTGGGCTAAAGAAACATGTGATGGGGGAAGTTTAACTATTTAGTTTACTCACAATGAGATAGGAAGCATGAGCAATGGATAGGTGATAGGGAAGGAAATAGTGGACTTATTAGGTAAACCGAATGATGGGAATAAGGGGTGATTAAGGGAATAATTAGGGGTGTGGATAGGAGATAGAAGTGTTTAGGTGGACGTGTTTATATCTTTAAATAACACTGTAAGACAGAATCTTCCAGTGCTAACTTAGACCGGTTGGGATACCATTCTTGTCGGATGGAAAATTTGTTGTTTGACATTAAAATCCTTGAAACCTGTTTTCTGCTCTGCATGGTGGTTTGTGGTTTGTGTGCAAATCTGCAAGTTTTCAAAGATGGATTATAGTGATTTTATCATGGTTTTATCCTAATTTAATATTTTAGCTCTTCTATTTATTTGACATATGGTTGGAAAATCAGAAATTACTCAAAATTTGCATGAAAACTCATTAAAAATAATGAGTTGAACATCACTTACTGAAAGTTCACAACCAAAGTTTAGAAAAGACAGAAGGCAGAAATTCATTTATACTGTATTAACATTCAATCCTATAATCTGTAGTCAAGATTTATCTTTTGAATATGTGGATTAATCAATACTTCTGAGCATGTTAACTAAATAAACATCTCCAACCTTATATAACTGACATTAAGGGAAAGAATAAGATAAGATTAACTTTTTTCAAAAAAAAGAAAAAGAGTATAAGCACTAGCTATTGCAAATAATAAAATGAATACTGATATTGATTTTACCATACTGATCCCTTGGTACAAATGCATAGATATAAATAATAGCTATAGAGCAATATTAGTCAATATTGAATATTGAAAAATATGTGTGCTATTTATAAGCACTTCACACAGATTATATAAAGAAATATTGCTTTAAAGATTCTCATGATTCTGAGGTCCTAGAACAGGGGTCTTCAAACTTGACAGCTTTAAGACTTATGGACTTCATCTCCCAGAATTCCTCTTCCAGTCATGTTAGCTCAGGAATTCTGGGAGTTGAAGTCCATAAGTCTTAAACTTGCCAAGTTTGAAGATCCTTGTCCTAGAACATTTTCCAAAACAGACAGTTGCTTCATTTTTCCCCTTGTAGAAAATTATGTAGAAACACTTTTAGGAAATATTTCAGGATAAAATACCATATATTAGTTACAAGAAGTAAACTATAAAGATTCTGTCCCCCAAGTAAATCTGAAATCTTCACAATAATTGTCTTTTATAGTGCAGAAAGCATTTGTTTAAAGCATCAATATGTACATTTTTTAAAATTTACTGAGACATCAAAATACTTCACAATATTAGTATAAGGGTATGACTTTTTAATTGTAACAATATAATAGTCAATGTGTAAATGGTAATGCATCATGAATAACCAATAATAGTGATTCTACTAGTTTATTGTGTGTTTGGAGAATGGAGCAGGAGGTGTGTTTCTAATTAATATAGGATATAATATTCTAATAGATTCAGGATCCAATACACATTAAATCCAAAGAACTCTCACATTCAAGACAAGATAATCTATTGATGTTGGGCAAAAATTCAATTCAGAGATTTATTTGAAAGGCCATTCCACCAGATTACAGAGTCAGATAAATTTTGAAATTAAAATAATTACGTTGTTGTTCACTCTAAAATTGACTCAAATCATTCTTGGCAAATGCCTCTAATTCAATTCCAAAAATCCAAATTCATTCAGGAATTGATTTTAAACATCCAGATTGAAATGGATCAGTCTTGCACATTGATTCAAATGGGTAATTGGGCCCATTGTACAAGGTGAATGAAAAATTCATATTGAATTTGCCTGATTCATACAATTTGTTAGCCCTAACCCTTGTTTTCTCATTTCACAACTATTGTTTTTCCCTAGCTATAGCAGCTGTTAAAACTCAGTTGAATGGAAGAAGTAAAGAGGCTGATAGCAGAGTCTACCAAAATGATAAGGGGATAGCTGGCACTTATTAATAATTCCTCTAAGCCAGTATTTCTCAACGTTACCATCATTAGGGTCTGCAGACTTCAATTCCCAGAATTTCTTAGCCAGCATGAAGATCACCCATCTTAAAGCTGACAGGGTGAAGAAACACTCCTCTAAGCAATTGATCTGTTTTCATCAAATGAGTTCATGGAAACAACAGAAAACAGGAACCTCCTTAAGAAGCTGGTGTTAATAAACCATATTTATTTCTTGCCCCTTTTTCTTTCCTTGCAGTTCCTGCTATCTGGTGTCATTCCTTCTCACCTCCTCTTCTGCCTACTTGTTATGTCTTTTGTATTCTCTTTTACCGGGCATTGCTCGCTCATCACTGTTGCATATAAAACAGAAGGAATAACTATGCAACCCCAGCAGATTCACTTGTGTGTGTGTGTGTGTGTGTGTGTTCTGAGTCCCAGTCATGCACTCCTCAATCATGATAAAGTCTAGAAGTAGTTTTTTGTCTAATGGTAAATCCTGTTTTAATACATAATTTCTTTATTTGAAGAATACTTCAGAGTTCTAAGAGAACATTATGTATTGCCTGAATTATGCAATCGATTTGCATAATTTCTCCAATAATTTGGAGAAATGTTATGGCATAGCCTCTGAGAAAGTATTATGGTTAGGAAGCAAAATTGCGTATCAAGGTTGATCAAGAGGACTTCAGATTTTATTTTGAACCTTCTGTAATATTTAAAAATAAACACTATTGGAAGTGGAGATCATCCAGTCCAAATAGCGGCCTGGGCAACTATTATGAAAATATTTCTGTCTAATTTATTGTTCAACATGGTGTACGCTGGGATTGAGAAAATGACTGAGACAGATATATATATATATGGATCTTTGGTTCTTCGGGTTTTCTCCCGCGTAGAATTGGAAGTTTCTAGGTGACATTTTGATGAAGTCTCATTCATCATCTTCAGGCTTGTGTCTTCGGCCTTGTGCTTCTCAGAGTACTTACTCTGAGAAGCACAAGGCCAAAGACATAAACCTGAAGATGATGAATGAGACTTCATCGAAACGTCGCCTAGAAACTTCCAATTCTACGCAGGAGAAAACCCGAAGAACCAAAGATCCACATACAAATACCCGCGAAAACCTCAGAAAACAAATACACACACACACACACACACGTGTGTGTGTGTATGTATGTATGTGTGTGTGTGTGTGTATGTATATGTGTGTATATATATATATATATGTATACACATATATACACATATGTATATATATATACTTTGTGTTACAACACACAAATTATTCCCCTGCCTCAGCTGAACAGGATAGAACCAGTGGTCTAGTGGCAATTACAACTGCCTCACATATAATACTTCCCTGGTTCGAATCCCAGTAAGGGTATGGCTAGCTGAAGAGAGCTAACTAGCTCGAAATAGATCTATCCTCCCTTATTTAATTATTTATCAGCTCAAAAACCTTACACATATGTATATGTGTGTGTGTGTGTGTGTGTGTGTATGTATGTGTATATATATGTGTGTGTGTGTGTGTGTGTGTGTGTGTTACAACACCCTGGTAAGCCCCAATCAAGGGAGAAAGCATACTGCTGTCCTTTTCTGTCTTTCGGCTCATCACCAGAGACCATCCAGACAGAAAGCTATTTGTTTCGTTCTCTTTTGTTTGTATGTGTGTTAGGTTTTTGAGCTGATAAATAATTAAACAAGGGAGACTAGTATAGATCTATTTCGAGCTACTTAGCTCTTGTCAGCTAGCCATACCCTTACTGGGATTCGAACCTGGGAAGTATTACATGTGAGGCAGTTGTAATTGCCATTAGGCCACAGGTTCTCAGCCAGATCAAGTGATACAGGAGAATGAGTATATATACTTGTGTTACAACACCCTGGTAAGCCCCAATCAAGGGAAGAAGCATACTGCTGTCCTTTTCTGTCTTTCGGCTCATCACCAGAGACCACCCAGACAGAAAGCTATTTGTTTCGTTCTCTTTTGTTTATATGTGTGTTACTACATATACAACCTCCCCACCAGTATATATAGGGAGACAGCAGATCAGATCATGCTTTGCTCGCACAAGCACAAAGCCGAAAGCACCAGCCTGAAGATGGCGAGTGAGATCTCATTGAAACATTGCCAAGATACTCTCAATCTTACACAGGAAAAGATATATTGACTTTATTTATTCATCTATTTGTTTGTTTATTGAATTAACATTTAAAAGCAACAAATAAAAATTGCAATTAAAAGGCCTTTGGTCAGAGAAGCTGTTTCCCCCTGGATTTAAAGGTTGCCATGGAAAATATGCTACTGCAACTTGCTGTGAGAAAAATCCATAGCACCTGTTGTCATTTTACAAGATAGACCAAACTAAGAAGGCAGTGCCAGCTCAGTATTACAGAGTATAACATAATAACAGAACTGGAAGGGACCTCTTGCTCAAGCAAGAGACTCTAAACCATTTCAGACAAATGGCTGTCCAATCTCTTCTTAAAAACCACCAGTGATGGAGCACCTACGATTTCTGAAGGCAAGCTGTTCCACTGATTAATTGTTCTCTTACTGCTTATATAGCTATAGTAACAGAATTTTGCAAGTCTGTGCTTAACCCCATTCCTCAGCTTGCCTTTTGAGAATAGCAAAGGGCTTGTTGTGTTAGTTTCTTGGCCCAAGTTCAAGCCCCTTTATCTGACCATTGCCTTAGTAGTGGCTCTTTTTCCTGTCCTTCAAGGCCCTTTCCTCTGTCCTCTACAACCATTTCAAATAATCTTAATATATGGTGAAGTAGAGGCATGGAAAAAGTTCTCTCATGTATCATTTTATTGCAGTGCACTAGACCACTGGATAATTACCCTATTTTTTAAATTTTCTATCTGAATTTCATTTATTGAAAATAGCAACATTTATTGAAAGTATGCAAGCTGAAACATTTACAAAGCTTCTTTTAAACATGTCTGAATCACTTTTCATCATTTCCAATGTTCTCATTATCTTGAATCTGATCTAAGTCATATTTCAAATAGAACTGTTGAAATGAGCAAGATTTATGTTAGTTGTAATTCATTTAAGTCCCATCAATTTTAAAGAGTCTGATGTATTTATTATATGACCAAATCTAGACCTACCCTCCATTCTTTTACTTTCTTTTTATTAGCATGACTATGTAAAATGAATGGAATGACAAACTAGGATTTGTAGGATTTACTAAATGAAAATTTTATTGGTAATTTTTGTTTCATGATAACATTGTTAGCTGTTTAAAGTACCTCCTACCTTCCTATTAGTACTTATCAATTAAAATAACCTTTCATAACATCATACATTGAATTACCTCAGGATTTTATGTCCCATTTTAATATCCAATAGCCAATTGTAACATTCCATTTTCTATTCTAAGCAGCTAATGGGCCCTTATTTTTAAATTGTTATTATTGTCTGCCTTTTTTCAATAATTTTGCATAGCTGTCAGGATCTTACAAGGGAAGAAATGGAGGTTGCTTTTGTTTCTTTGCTAGTCCAAAGTCCTCCCATTAAAACAGGAGAAGCTTTAAAAATTAGAAGGAATATTGAAACTACCAAGTAGTACAGGGAATATGTTGAATTATTAATTGTATTACAATTGTTTTACCCATAGGAGTAAACAAAAGTATGTTCCCACTTAATGTATATTTCCTGATGGCATTTGATAATATTATTTACTTGTTTGAAGAGTAGGCAGATCTTTTGCATAAGCCACATGTGAAGATCAGCATGCTTCACACTGAGAATATCTAGAAGCCATACATGCTGAAACAAAAGGTCAGTTGACTTGGATCTACAGTGCCTCATGTGTTTCGAGTGTAAGTGCTTCCATGGGGAATATCAAATCTGTACTACACAAATTCAGTATACTATGACAACTGAATTTGCAAATTAAGCAACTATTTCAGTTCCAGTTTCATTTTTATTTAATTAAGTTAAGAAATGGAAGAGAGTGCTAATTAGGATTTTTTGCTATTTGATTAAAAATAGAGCAGTCACATATTGATTCATGTATAGAGGTTTAAATTCTAAAAGTATCTTTTGTTAAAGTGGGTGGATTCTCTGGATGCTTTTCAGTCAGGATTCAGACTCAGTCATGGAACACAATGATATTGGTGATATCTGGCATAGGTAGAATGAGTTTTGCACTTTTCTGTTGCTTTCGACATCATTGGCCATTATATTTTCTAGATGAGCTCTGAGGATTTGGGATGGGCAGCATTGGTTTGCCATCTTTTTTCAAGTTCCATTCCAATTGGTAATGATTGGGAAGGAGAGGTCCAGCTCTCAATCTCTACTATGTGGGGTTCTGCAGGATTTGGTGATAAACTTCTCCTTTTAACATCTATATGAGCTTTATTGCTAATGGGTAAGGTTCATTATTATTGCTATTGGGTAAGACTTTACATTGTATATCTGTGATTCTAGAAAAATAAGCAATACTGTGATCATGTTATTCTTGTACCTGGAGGCTATGAGTGTCTGGTTGGAAAGATGTTTGTATATTTCCTGTGGGTTGAGCAGTCATATAAATTTGATTATTAAATAATTGAAAAGTATCTATTTTTTAAAATAGTGCACTTCTGCAAGAATAATCTGAGAATGGATTCTATGCTAAAATAAGTTTTAAAGATTTTTTCCTTATACCACTGTTGTATATAGTGTAAATAATAGTTGCAATATTCAACATTGCTCAATTTATACCATGCTATAAGTCTATAAATAATACTGGAATCTTATCATATTTCTCCTGTTTTGTTGAAGCATTTGCATATTTGGCGTTATTTTCTCTTGATTTGGCAAGACCAACATATTTGTCAGGCATGAAATATCAGGTCAATACATGAAGGTCCAGTTAAAATGATTTACTGCTAAAATGGCTACGAACAGAAATTTTCTCAACTAATAGTTAGCACATGCTTGGAATTAGATAAAGGTCAACAGAATGCAAAGGGAGTTGGACTTGGTCCACTTGTGGTTATGTAGAGGTTCTAAACTTATTATTCTTTTAACTCTGCCTCCAGGTTCTGCCACTCCTTCTGCTACAATATTGGTGTCATATCACAAGAAGGTTTATAACATTTAGACAAATCTGGAAAGGAGTCAGGATCATTATTTATTTGCATTCTTATTTAGCCTTTGTTATGCATACCTAGTTGAGATTAAAAAAGAGATTCCCAGTTTCCTGCTTGACAAAAAATGCTTGGAGATCTATCAAAAGTTTTTTACTACTTTTAGATAAAGCAATACTGACTTAGTTGGTGGCTTTGATTTCTGAAACCAGGTGAAAATTAGTTTTTATGCTACCTGTTGTCCCAACCTGATATAACTTGCTTACATATATGTACCTGTCTTATTATTTTTCCTAAATAGCATAGCAACAGATGGGAAGGATATGTTGTTATGATTTGTTGTATGGAGGCCATGAATGCATAGTTATTAACTTATTATTAACATAATAAGAAACAAAATTGTTGAAAGAGTCAGGGGGTGGACTCATTATTTATAAATGTATTATTTTCTACATGTTCTTCAGACCTTGGGCTTTATACGTAAAAAATATAAAAAATAATCTTCAGGTATAGAACATCATGCCTTTCCGAAAAAATTTTGAAAATTAAGGCCATTTTATACAAGACATATTTATATTTTTAGTAAGTAACTTATAAAATTAAAATGGGAATTTTGCAATTCCTTTGTATTTTCTTTATGTCATCTACAGTATCTAGGTCAAATACATAAGCAAAATCTGATTTATTATCCTTAATAAGACACTCCATTATAGCTTTTCTAGATTATTTATTCAATTGGTAGCTGTGAATTTAAGATTAAATCCTTCAAATTGTATTCAGAGGTATTCAGGACTGTTTGTTTGCAAAAATATCTGTACTAGAACTCTTTTTAGTTTTTGAATAACTAGAAAAAATGTGAAAATGTCAAGAGGAATAAATGTAAAAACTAAGGGGAATGCTCAGTTTGGTAAGTATGTCTTTGAAAGAGTTTGACAAAACTATAATTGAAAGAGCAAATTTAAGCAGTGCAGCATGATTTTATGTAGGGTAGGGTATATGCAGACAATCTTTTTCTCTTTTTTTCCTGCTTTGAGAAAATGCAAAGTGAAGAAAGGACATTAAAAAGAATCAATATGCTGTATGGAAATAGAACTGGAATTTTGCAGTAAGAATGTCAGCCCTGAATTCTCCAGGATGAGTTTCTGCAGCATGCTTGCTATCAGCTGCCATAGAAATAGGGAGGAGAAGAATTAGATAAATGGCAGAAATTGTTGAATAGGAATTATAAATTAACAATGTCAACTGCTTATAAGGAAAATCTATATAAAATGTTTTATAGATGGCACTTACCACCAGTAAGACTGGCAAAGACATTTGAAATCATGTCTGCCAAATGTTGAAAATGTCATCAGATATCAGATTTATATTATCATATGTGGTGGACATGTCCAAAGGCAAAAAAAATATTGGACCAAAATACATACATGGTTAGAAAAAAATGATAAAGTAACACATTGATTTTAAACCAGCAATATTTTTGTTGGGTATTTTATCAGAACAATATAATAAAGATAATACATATCTAATTTTACATGTGTTAACAGCAGCAAGAATGATCATTGCATAGCAGTGGAAAAATGAAGAGATCCCATTAGATGAAAGTGTTATATAAAAAAAATTAGAATGCACAGAGATAGACAGATTAACATTAAAAATAAAGGAGAAGGAAGAAACAGAATATTTTTTAACGTTTTTTAACATAAACAATTTTACCATGGCTACTTAACAGAAACAGAGGTTAGAATGTGAAAAGATTAATAGGCTGAGGTCAACAGTAGATAAAGTGTTAAAATGTTTGAGGTTAGTGGAAGAAACCACAGAGTCAGGTAGAGTATTCCAGGCATTGACCATTCTGTTGCTGAAGTTGTATTTCCTGCAATTGAATTTTGTATGGTTTATCCTGAGTTTGTATCTATTATGTGCTCATATATTGTTGAGGTTGAAGCTGAAGTAGTTGTTATGAGTGAAATTTGGTTATTATACTTGAGAATATAAAGAACCAAAGCCATTTTGTGTTCGCAGTTTGAACTTTTAAAAGCTCAGAACAGTTATGAAATGTGTTTTTGTGAGACAAATACGTTAGATTGCAAAATTGTGTATTTGGCATAAGTTAGAGTAAATTTGTACTGGGGCGCTCTGACATTATAAATGTCACATTAAGGAATATTAATGTTTTCTTATAAATTTCTGGAATTTGAAAAACAGGAAATCTGAAAATGTTGGAAGTTTTCCATAGAAGGTTGTATAACGTCCATATATGGAAAAAGGAAATTTTATGTAACCATGTGATTTGATAAACCTATATAAGCTGTATTCACTAAATGGAGGCATCTCCTTCCTCTTAGAAAATGTTTCTTTTCTGGAGTATAGAAGTCCATACTGCAGTATTTCCCCTAATAAAGCATCCTATGAATCAGATTATCAAAAGTCTGTTGTTTTATTTTTATATACTTATAACAATTTTGGCAAGCGCCACCAGGAGTTAGATTTTTTTTCTTCCTTTGGATGGATGATTTTTCAGGATTGCAATGGCGCCTCTCCACTGGATTTGTGGAGACAGTTACTGGGTCTTCCGCCCAAGGGAGGGGAAATCGCTCTTAAAGCCTTGACTGATAATCTGATTGTAGGTGCTTGGAATGGCCGAAGTTTGGTGCACTGGGGTCTCAGGTGAACTGTATTTTAATTAGTAACTTTTCAAATTGTGTTGCAACATTTCCTAAATTGGAATGGGATTGTTTAGATGGGTCTGAAAATGATTTCTGTTTGACGATGAGAGTTTACACTGTTATTTTTTTTTCTTGTCTCTTTTCTCCCTGTCATATTTTGTGTTAAGGGGGATTATAATGAGAACAAGATGTTTCTAAAGTTCCAGAGTTCTCTTTTGGAGAGCTTTTGGCTGCTGATATTTAAATATTATTCTCTTGATAGATTGTACTTTGTATGGCTGGAATGGCTGAAATATGTTTGAAACAATTCAAAATTTGGATTGTATTGAAATGTGTATTGGTTTGAATGCCTTCAAAGCTGTGTTAAGCAGTTACTTGTTGAATCTTTGTATTGTCTCTTTTAATGCTGTGTTGAAGAGTTAAAGAGGTTAGATGCCCAGGTGATTTATGTTGATCTGTGATAGTATGTGAAAGGGTCTTTTCCCCTCTTAGTAAGAGGTTTTCCAGCTGTTTCAAATACAGCTGAGAAGGGGAGAATAAAGGGAGGTGTCTGTTATTTCACAGTGCAGAGGATTGAAATGTGAACTAACTTTGTGAGAGAGAATTGTGAGGATTTTATGTTTAGAATAGTTATAAAATTTACAGCAAAGAAATTTTATTCGTAATGTGAAATGCCTAATAGTCTTACAGATGTGTTATTTACTTCCTCTGTTTTGAGGAATTATAAGTTGTCAATGCTGTGACTGAAAAGTGTTCCAGGAAGGAGTTTGTTCCTGGTTTAAGCATTTATACTTTTGTGGAGTTGCAGCATATTTTGGATTATTTGTTTACTTCAGAAGGGATATAGATACTATACTCTACTAATATAGTCTACTGCAGGAAATACCTGGTTATATATGGCTGGAATAATCAGGGCAGTTTAGTATAAGGTATTAACAACTGATGTGCCAAGAGGACGGAATCTGGTTAGAGTTTTTTCTTAGATGGGTTAGTTTAGAGATGAATCGTCAGCTAAATCCTTGAATAGAATTAGCATTAGTTTGAATAAGTATTTTTTTTTCTTCAGAGAGACACCAGAATACTAAGCGTTAATGAAATTGTAGTTTGTGACAGAGGCCAAGGAAAGTTTTTTTTTTTAATATTGTGATGAAATGAAATCTTGTCAGTTAAATATGTTTTCTGTGTTCGAAGCTTTTATGAAGCTAGAGAGAGAGAGCAGAGATAGGTCAGATGGATTTGGACTTGTAATAGTTAATAATATCACAAGATTGGGGTTTCATATTCATATTTATCTATTTATCCGGAGAAGGGGAGAGAATAGAATTTCTTTCTTGGAACAGAAATAGCTGCTGAAAAAAGTAAGAAGTTTTGCTTGTGGCATTTTTTAAAGAAATTTGCCTGGACAAGCGGAGAAATGCAGCAGAGGCTGTATACCCTAATTGGAGATAGGGAGGTCAAAGGCTTTTAACACTTGCATCTCATCAGATGTAAAGGTGAGACTTGAGGAAACAGTTGTGTTTTCCTGATAGATACGTAGCCAGAATTTTTTTTGTATCTAGTGTTAAGGGAGAGCCTTTTGATGTTGCTATTGTTGAAGATGTGTCTCTAAAAGGAGGACACTCTGAGATAACAGTGGATGTTATGTGTATACCTGAAACAGGTGTGGACCTTTTAGGATGGGATGCTTTGTCCTTATTAGGATCTTTCTTATCTTTCTGAAGATAAGTGTACTGTTCAGTTATTGACTGATGAACAGGAGAGATTTATAGATCCTATAGTGTGGGAAGCAAAAGGGAATAGAGGTGTTTTGACTATTACACTTGTGGAGGTGATATTGAGCCAGTGAGGCGGAAGCAATGTGATATTTCCCTGGAAGGGAGATGTGGCTTGAAACTAGTGATAGAGTTCCTGTTAGGAGATGGGCTAATTGAGCCTGCAATGTTACCATACAATATATTCATATTGCCTGTAGAGAATCCTGATGGTTTTTGATGTCTAGTGGTTGGTTTTATATAATCATTTAGTGATTATTATGCTAGAATCCCTATATGTTGTTAGGGGGAATTCCCTTTGAATACAGGCATTTTTAGTGTGATAGATTTGAAAGATTTTTTTGGACTTGCCCAGTAGTGAGGATTGATCCAGATAAACATTGAACTTGACAGTATCGATGGTGTATTTTACCAGAGAGGGGTTCTTAGACAGCCTAGTTTGTTTGGACAAGCTTCGAGCAGGTCCTTGGGGGTTTTGAACCACCTGTGGGTATAAAGGTGTTACAGTTTGTAAATGATTTGTTGGTCTTAGGTGAGCAGAAGAGAGATGTTGAGAAAGGTATGTAAATGTTTTCTTGATTTCTTAGGACAATAGGGCCTAAGAGTTTTAAGGAAGGAATTGTAATCTGTGGAATCTGATTTAGAACATTTGATTAAGTATAGAGAATCAATCCAGAGAGAGGATTGAGAGGATAGTTAGATAATCTATGCTGAGAACTAAGAGAGCTCTTGTGTTGACTTTTTGTCTGAGTTTAAGGAAACCTTTCCATTTGTTTGTAGCGGTGGAAGAGGTATAGCTGAAGGTGTTTGTTCTAGTTCAGATGTGAGCTGGGAAGCAGAAACTTATAGTTTTGTTTTTGGTTGACAATTGATGGATTTCATAGGGCGTGGTTGGCTTTTGTGTATATAGCTGCTATGGCTATATTTGTGGGAGGAAGTAAGAAGCTGACTTTTGGAAGTGCTTTAGTAGTTTTAATGTTTTAATGCAGAAAGCATATGTGGCTTACATATGTTAGATTTTTACAGCAATTTTATTGTTAAGGAGAATTTTTTTTTCAACTGAAAGGAATTTAAATTTAGTTGAATTTTTTTTGAGAGAGAGACAGGAATGGAAGATATAGAACTATACATGATTGTATTGGAGTTCTAGATTTAAAGACAAAAGTGAGAGAGGATTTGGAAGATAGCCCAATAGAGGGAGGTATTAAATTGTTTATTGATGGATCTTCTCAAAGCAAAGAATGCTTATCTGTTGAGTATTTTGCTTAGGTGTGTGAAGTGTTTGTTTTGGTGCAAGCTTTGAAGCTTCTAGAAAATGAAATGGGTATGTAGTGGCTGAAGTTATAGAATAATTGGCTAAGAGAAGTTTTCCAAAGAGATTTTGGGAAATAGATTAGCAGATGAAACTTATGTATGTATATATAGATGCATGTATGAGAGAAATACCGATGATGGTTTTAGTTCCTGTTTTGGAATGGGATGTAAAACCAGGTTTCATTGATGAAGAAGTGAAACAGATGACGTTAGAGATGTGGAGTATATAGATAGGAAGTGGTTAGTAGAGATTACATATAGTTAATAGGCCTATAATGAGAGACATAATAGAGAAGGTACATGAGGGTACTCATTAGAGAACACAAGTATTTGTGGCTTTTGTGAAGAGAAGATATATTTGTAGAAGTATGTACACGATAGTTATGCAAGTGAGTAGAGCATGTATAGGAGGAAGAGATTTGGCTATTTGGCCATTTTAAAGAATGTGAGTTGCTTGTAGTGTAATGTCAGCAGTGAGTACTTTGAAATATCTGTTGGTGATTGTTGATCATTTGACTGAATGGCTGGAAGTTGTTCTGTGTGCGAGAGTGAATGCACAAATGACTGTGAAGTTAATATTGGAACAGATATATATATATATATATATATAGATATACAAATAGATATGCATTGATAGTGCATTTATAATGATAGAGGTACACATTTTACTTTTCATGTGGTAAAAGGGTATAGGAAGGAATTGGAAATGGATTGGCAATAGACCTGTTGGGTTTTTTTCCTGGGATGAAGAGGTGAACTATAAAACAATACATTAAAGAACTTAATGTTAGCAATTCAATTACCCTGGATGAAATGTTTACCTCTAGCTCTATTGTGAGTGCATGTTTGAGAAAAGATGTTGAAATTTCACTGTATAAAATGATATGTGGAATACTTTATACTGGAAGTGTGGGTATGTCTAGCATTGTACTTGAAGATATTTTTCTTTGTTTAGAAAATATATACAGGGACTGTCCCAGTGTTTTTCTTTTTTAAGATCTAGAGGACTTTTGGTGCAAACACCACCGTTTGATTTCCGAGTGCATGATTTTAAGAGTGGATACTGGGTCCTGATAAAGCAGTGGAGAGCTTTGGGGAAGTTGAGGCCTATCTGGGAAGGACCATTACAAGTACTGTTGACCACTGAGTCTGCTGTACGGACATGTGAGTGAGGTTGGACACATCATTTGTGTGTGCAGGGATTTGTGGATCCGGTTCCTGTTTCCAGTGGAAGTAAGCTTCAGAAAGACTGGACTTTTTATTTTCTATTTCTTTTAGATAGTGGAGATAGATAATTACATATCTAGTTTAGCTTAGGTTTGTGGAACTTTGAGATGTAGTATTGATTATTCGGTTGCATTTTTTCTTTGTATTGTTGATTATTTTAAGACATGAAATAATAGACTGTTGTACACAGGTATTGTATCCTCTGAGTGTGGAAAAAGATAAAGAAGTGGATGTAAGTCCCCAAAGACCGGTTGTACTACATATGTTAAGATGGGTGGGGGCCTAGTCCATTTGTGAATATGATGTAGATAGTGATTATTGCCTTATGTGGGGTAGGTATGGAGGCTTCTGAAGTATTGCTTGGCTATTCATTAACGTGGCAATGGTTATGTTTCCAAACTGAACCCGACAGTGTAGAATACGAAGGGCAGATATCACTGACGTTGATGAAACCTAGGGCTGAGGCTGGAATCTTATAAGATCCGCCTTAGATGATGGTTTATATTTGAGAAATATCTAGCATGTAACCGCACATATGACATATGACATGAGGACTTGTCTGAGAGGATGGAACAACTATATGATCGTTGTTTTGACTTGTATGGCAATTATTCTCTTTCCTATATGAGACTTAGAGCTCTGGAAGAGATGCTATTTATTCCATTTATTGAATTAAGAAGTACTCTAATGATGTCGATGTTTTTGTATGGCAGTTTAGCTATTGCAAAACTTCCATTTACCTGGAAAGGTAGATGTACAGTTAGATGTTTTGAGGTACCAAGAATTTTACATAGAAGTATAAGATACTAAAAGAACAGAGCCTAATGCGAGAAGTGAAAATGTTGTTCTGGAATTAACGAGAGTAGCTTTGAATAGTTTTTCTTTTTGTGTGAAAGGAGAGACTACAGTTACAGATATCATGTCCACTTGTTTTATAGAAATTCCAGTGTCAGAAGGATTTTTTGATGGCAGAATTTATCCTGATGATTATATTTTGTATAATTTGACAAAGATGATATTTTGTTTGGATTTCCTGTGAAGTCAACAAAATGGACTAATCAGAAAAGCTGACAATTTTCCAGCTTCCAGATTGTATTAAGTATAAACATGCAGATGACAAAACAATTTATACTTATTTACCTACTGAAGAAGTTTTTTTTATTGAATGGAGGTTGAAGACATAGCTATAAGACACATGTGTTATATTTACCTAGAGGTTGGTTAATGTTTTGTGGAGCATATGTATATGCAGTGATACAGTTAATACAATGGGTGTGCGATTGGTCATTTAATATCTGTTCTGGCAACTGCCCATACTAAGGATGAACATGTAAAAAAATATAGACGACAACATTAGTATTTAATGATGCTTCTTTTACAGAATGTGATGATATGTAAGTTGTGTTTCTGCTGTTGTAAGGCTAAGAAACCCTATTTAGTCAACAGGAAGTTAAGCTTATGTTAAGCGATCTTGATGATAATTCTCAAGTATAAATAGATAAAAAAAATAAAGGGAGGATTGTTATGAGTGAAATTTGATTATTATACTTGAGAATATAAAGAACCAAACTGAAGCCATTTTGTGTTCGCAGTTTGAACTTTTAAAAGCTCAGAACAGTTATGAACTGTGTTTTTGTGAGACAAATATGTTAGATGGCAACTTGTGTATTTGGCATAAGTTAGAGTAAATTTGTACTGGGGCGCTCTGACATTATAAATGTCACATTAAGGAATATTAATGTTTTCTTATAAATTCCTGGAATTTGAAAAACAGGAAATCTGAAAATGTTGGAAGTTTTCCATAGAAGATTGAATAACGTCCATATATGGAAAAAGGAAATGTTATGTAACCATGTGATTTGATAAACCTATATAAGCTGTATTTACTAAATGGAGGCGTCTCCTTCCTCTTAGAAAATGTTTCTTTTCTGGAGTATAGGAGTCCATACCGCAATATTTTCCCTAATAAAGCATCCTATGAATCAGATTATCAAAAGTCTGTTGTTTCATTTTAATATGCTTATAACAGTAGTCATTGATGAGTAGGACATTGTAATGGATAATTTTAGGTACTATGCTTAGGTCAGACCAAAGATGGCATAGTTCTAAGTTATCTAAACTAAAATTTCGAATCTGAACACACAGGGTATTCTGTTGCGAATAGAGGAGTGGAGGACGCTTCTCATGAAATATTTCTGGACTCTCTTGATTGTATTTATGTCTGATATGCAGTGCAGATTCCAGACAGATGAGCTGTATTCAAGTGTTGGTTTAGAAATGTTTTGTATTCTCTAGTACAATAGAGTAGTACAATATTATCAGAGAAAAAGTTTCACAGGATTACAACTCTTAATGCCTTTTTGCAATGTTTCACAGGATTACAACTCTTAATGCCTTTTTGCAATGTTGTTACAGTGGGTTGTAGCACTTAGATCATCAGAGATGAGAACTCCAAGGTCCTTGACAGAGTGAGAGTTGTCTACAAGGTCTTGTCCATCCAGCTTGTATTTGATTTTTTTTATTTTTCTTGCCAATATGTAAGACAGAGCATTTGTTTGTTGAGATTTGAAGTTGCCACTTGTTTGACAATTCTGACATATTGTGGAAGTGTAGCAGCTTTGTCGGTGGTGTTGAATAGCTTTACATCATCTTTGAAAAGAACACAGTTGAGATATATATATATATATATTCTTATTTTTTGCAGGTATTTATATGTATGGTATTCAGCTTTGTTCGGTTATTTTCCCACGTCTTTATAGTTGTGGTTTTAAAGTTGTAGTGACGTTCAGGCTCATGTGTTGGGTTCATCTTCATCGTGTGTGTCAGGCTTTTGCAGCAGTTTCTGTTTTAAATTTGGTGCTAGCCTCATGCTTTATTTGAATGGTTTTTTCTTCATCCTGATTGGTTGGGAGTCTTGGTCTGTGTTTATTGGTCTTGGAGTTGGCTATATTCTGCTTGATTGGTGTTTGTAATATCTTCTGTCTATTTTGTAGCATTTTTTTGTCTTGATTAGCTGGTAACATTGTGATTTGTGTATTGGGTGCTTTCAGCGCGGTTTGGCTTCGGGTGAATGGTCGGCTGTCATTTATTAGGAAGCTAGGTTTCATTTTGGTGGCTGGCTGGTGTGTATTTGGGCTGGAGGTATCGGAGGTGTCTGTTTGTGCCCAGGTGCTTGCTTGGTTTGTGGTATGGAGTTTTTTTGTTTGTGAGTGCAGGCTTCCAGATAATTGACAGTCTGGTGGGGTCATCTCTTCTATTCATGCTTTCAGGAGATTGAAAAATGACCTGACACACGATGAAGATGAACCCAACACACGAGCCTGATGATGGCAGATGAGATTCTGCTGAAACGTCACTACAACTTTAAAAGCACAACTATAAAGATGTGGGAAAATACCTGAATAAAGCTGAATACCATACATACACACACACACGCACACACATCTCCAGACTATCAATCATCTGGAAGCCTGCACTCACAAACAAAAAAATCTCTATACCACAATCCAGGCAAGCACCTAGACACGAACAGACCCCCACAATACCTCCAGCCCAAACATGTCCCAGCCAGCTAGCCAAATAAAACCTAGCTTCCTAATAAATAATTATCAGCCATTCACAAGAAACCAAGCTGCACTAAGAAACCCCAATGCACAAAACACAATGTTGCCAACTAATCAAGAACACAGTAACTCGAAGACCAATAAAAACAGACCTAGACTCCCAGCCAATTAGGATGAGGAAAAAAAAATTCAAATAAAGCAGAAAGCCAGCACCAAATTCAAACAAAAAACAGCTGCCAAGCTTGACACACAAGATTAAAAAGAACCCAATACACAAGTCTGAGGATGGCAGATGAGATTCTGCTGAAACGTCGCTATAATAAAAGCATGAATATTAAGACATGGGAAAATACCTGAAGGAACCTAGGTTTGTACTCATGACTTATGGCATTGTTGAGTGAAATTTTTATGCTCTGTCAAGGCCAACTATCCGGAGATTCCAGATGCACAAAATACCTGAGGAGGAGCTTTCCCACAACATTATACTGGATGTTGATTGGACCCTGGTGGGAGGGGTTTGTGCCTTTCTGTTGCTTTCAACATCATTGATCATTATATTCTTCTTGATGGCCCCCTGAGGATTCAAGATGGGCAGCACTGGTTTGCCATCTTTCTTCAAGTTCCATTCCAATTGGTGATAATTGGAAAGGAGGAGTCAAGCTCTTAACTCCTACTATGTGAGGTTCTGCAGGATTTGGTAATAGCACATCTCCTTTTAACATCTATATGAGCTTTATTACCATTGGCTAAGGTATATTATTATTGCCATTGAGTATGGCATTGTATTGTGTTGTATCATATTATTTATACATATTATATTTTATTAAAATTATACTGGACATTGATTGAACTTTCAGCGCTGGTCCCTGAAGGGAGGAATTTGGAGTGACTTTCAATGTGTAGCCTTCAAGCATTTTGAATCAGATCTTGTCTTGCTTTTGCTGCTATCATTTCAAACTTAATAAAAGTACATCTTTTCTAATTCAATGGAGTAGGGAGTTTTGAATGGAGGCAGGCCTCACAAAGAATCTGAAAGATTTGTAGTGAATTTAGATTGCTTGATGTAATGAGTAGTATGCCCTAATATTAATTCTATCAAAATCAAGGAAATTGTACAAATCCTAGTTGAAAGATAAGGATAAATCCTTATCGTGTGAAGACTGAAAGTTTGTTCAAAGAAACACACCATGTCTGCATAAAACTGTGTGCTTCAGTTCACTTTGTTACATGGAAGTAAGAATTAGCATTAGCAACAAAAAGAGGTTGAATGCAATACAAACAACATACTTGAGTTTGTATGTCAAAACAAGAAGATGTGTTGTCAAGTGTGAATATGAATTGAAAGCAAATGTGAATGAAGAATCTAAACAAACATTAACTTGGTTCAAACATATAAAAAGAAAGAATGAAGATCAATGTATACAACAAATATATGACAAAATGAGTAGGTAGATAATATGGAAAAGGTCAGATGAAATTAATGAGACTTAAAAAAGAGGGCTAAGTTGTTTAAGGAACAAATGGTAGTATGTAAAGCATTGTTTTTTAAAATAACTTTATTAAAGAGTTTTACAATTCTAAAAGTTAATGCAATTTTTCCCCCAAGGCAGTGTTCTAGGACCAACTCTTTTCATACTCTACATAAATGACCTCTGTGATCATATTAACAGCAGCTGCGTTCTCTTCGCTGATGATATAAAGCTATTCAACTTCACAGACAATACTGCTACCCTTCAAAATGACCTGGACTATGCATCAGAATGGTCAAACAAATGGCAACTTCAAATCTCAACAAATAAATGCTCCGTCTTACATATTGGCAAAAAAAAAATCAGAAAATAAAATACAAGCTGAATAGTCAAGACCTTGTTGATGATCCAAACTCTGTCAAGGAAAATAAAATACAAGCTGAATAGTCAAGACCTTGTTGATGATCCAAACTCTGTCAAGGACCTTGGAGTACTCATCTCTAATGATCTAAGTGCTAGAGCCCACTGTAACTTCATAGCCAAAAAGGCATTAAGAGTTGTTAACCTAATCCTACATAACTTTTTCTCTGGTAATATCACACTACTAACTAGAGCATACAAAACATTTGCTAGACCAATACTTGAATTCAGCTCATCAGTCTGGAACCCACATTATGTATCTGATATTAACACAGTTGAGAAAGTCCAGAAATATTTCACGAGAAGAGTTCTCCACTCCTCTACTCGTTGCAGAATACCCTATGCCACCAGACTTGAAATTCTAGACCGAGAAAACCTAGAACTACGCTGCCTTCGGTCTGATCTAAGTATAGTATATAAAATCGTACATTGCAATGTCCTACCTGTCAATGAATAATTTAGCTTCAACCATAACAATACAAGAGCACACAATAGATACAAACTCAAGGTAAATTGCACCAAACTTGATTGAAGGAAATACGACTTCAGCAACAGAGTGGTCAATGTCTGGAATATTCTACCTGACTCTGTGGTTTCTTCTCCAAACCCCAAAAACTTTAACCTTAGATTGTCTACTATTGACCTCACCCCTTTCTGTAGGGGGCATGCATAAGCGCACCAATGTGTCTACCATCCCTGTCCTATTGTTTCTTTTTATTTTTCTTATATGTATCCATTTTATGTATTCATAATTATGTTTATACTTATACCTATTATCTTGTAAGTGATTGACAAATCAAATAAATAAAAATTCAATCAAAAAAAAAAGGAAAGAAATGAAGTGCAAAAAGGAAAAGGAAAACAAAGAAAATAAGAAAGATTTTTAAAAAGGAATTTAAAGGGATAATTCCTGATCTTCCTTGCATTAAGTGCAGGCAAATTAATAGTTCATGCAATTGTTTTGACTGACTCTTTGATCAGTTAAGTTTGTTTTCCTTAAGCCTTTAAATAATGTTATTTAACTGCTACAAATATTCTTCCCATGTAGCACTGTAAATGTTAATATTATTTACTCAAACTTCACATTATCTGTCTTCTGCGTCTACGTTTCTGGAAGATGGTTATGCTATTATACCTAAAAGGCATTTCTACAAACAAGGACAATCCTTAAAGCAATCCTTGAAGTTATTTTTTTCAATGAAATTTCTCTCAAGAGGTATTTGCCAGTAATACTTCTTAACTCTAAAGAAAATAAATATCCAACCCATGGGTGGGCTTCCATATTTTTTAGCAATGGGTTCTCTGCCCAGTTGTGGGATGGGCATGGGCATGGTGGCTATGGCCTAGTCAGCTTCCTGCACCATGGCAGTGGGGGGCGTTTTTGCCCCCAGGGCTCCGGTGGCTTTCCTCGAGCCTCTGGGACAGTGAAAACATCCTCCCCAGGCTCCGGAGGCTCTCTGGAAGCTGGAAACTGACCCATTTCTGGCCTTCCTGAACTTCCAGGAGACTGTTTTTCACCCTCCCTGAGCCTCCATGCACACCCTGCACTTACCAGCAAAACGGGCTGTGGGGGGACTCATGGGAGGGATGGGTGGGGCCAGCCAGGAATGGGATTTGGGAGTTCTCCAAACTGTGCAGAATCTTAGCTAGAGGATTTCCCAAACCCCTCTAAAACCCCCAGCAGCCCACCCCCTTATCTAACCCCATTTAAGTGGCTGTGGCTCTTCACAACATCATTTAGTGATGGAAATCACTTAGCAGTGACAATCTGAGTTTTGTTAGGTATCATAACTTAAGGACTACCAGGTGACTTTCTAAACCATTTAAATAGGTGCCAGGAAACTATCAACCTTGATTACCTGACTGAACCATTTTAAATCTAATTTCTCTATTAGGACTAGGTATTAAAATGATAGCCAATTTTACTCACTTCAGTGATCATATATATGTATGTAAGTATTGTATTTCTTTTATTGTTGTTCTTGTTTCTCTGGTTGTTCTAGAATACATTAATATTTCCCTTTATTGGTTTGCACTTCTAGTATTTCTTTTTTATATTCAACTAGGGTAGCAATAGTATCTGGCCTTCTTATCAAAACTTATCTGAATATTTTGAAGAATGTTTCTAGGTCTATATAAAGTCATAAAAAATGTTCTAAATAAAATAAATAATCTGTATTTGTAAACTGTAGTACATTGTGCCTTTCTTATATTTTACATGTTTCAGTTTCTTTGTTACCTGTTTCTGCATTTTGTGTAATGTTGCTATCCTGAAAGGAACCTTATAAGAAATGTGCCATATCTCATTTTCATTTATTTATAAATGTGATACGTTTATAGTCTGCTTGTCCTCAAGAGGTGAGTTGGATACCTATTTTTAGTTTCAACAAAGCTGTATCCTTTTACAGGGTTGTTGAAGCACTTGGAGGTTGGGGGGAAAAGAGAGAGGGGGTAGGGAGGGAGAAAAGGAAGGAGAGAGAGATCCAAAGTACTGTAATCCAATGACTTTCTGTAACTGAAAGTAGACTTGAACCTGTATTTTCCCAGTGCAACATCTTAACCATTAAACATCACACTCCATACTGGCCCTGTTGTGATGTTTTAATAACCTTTTCTACAATGCTCAAACTATCCTATATAAGTATCTTTCTAGGCAGTTTTCATGGCTACATCCCTTTAGCTATAGCAGTATTACCATGCTATGTTCTCTAATGTCATTCTCTGGATGATAATACTCTTCACAACCATAATTCTTGTATAGAAGTGCAGCATTCTGGCTATCAAATCCTATATCCGTTCTCATAAAAGAAACTGTAATTTAATAAAAATCTTAAACTGACTGTTAAATTAGGAGGAGAGCTTTTCTCTGCCCCAAAGCATTTGTGTAACTTGTGTAAAAGTAATGGGATTTTTGCAAGCATGCCCACGGGACAGTATACCTAAATGTTTCATCTAAGTTTTCTCTGATGCTTAGTTGTAAAGATAAAAGGAATGCATTCTTTTCAAACTAATTCTTTCTTTTACATATTTCTGCACAAGCCAATAAGAGAAGTTTAACTTTGGTTAGCCGTAGCACTGCTATTCTTATCAGCTTTACTCTGCTAGCACTTCATGTCCTTAACAGAAAGTGAAGGAATATATAAAAAGATTAAAACACTATCATCCAGCTGCCTCTAGTTATCACAGTTCATGAAAAATAATAGGTAATGCAATATCTCATCAGAGTATCTGGCAATACATAGGATAGCTAAGCAATAGGTGGTCTAAAACTGCCCCAGGGATACATCAAATAGCTTGCAATTTATGCTGTTGAATTATGTTCAGTTTAACATTCTCAAATAAACTTGAAAGTCTCCATGTAAGCCTGAAATGACCTGTATACTCCCTCCCATCTTGCTTTTTCTCTTTGAGCTAAACATCATTAGAAACATTGGAAACAATAAGAAAATTGTGGGAAGAATTTAAGCAAGAAAGAAAAAGACAAGAAAAGGAAAATCAACACTAACCACTGTAGTCCTCTATGCTTTTATTGGTCTTTCAATAAGTTGAAGGATCCAAAAACCAGTGATCTGGTTCTTGAGGAGCCCCTAAATTCTACCCAATCACATATTTCTAAATTTCACAGGAATATATATATATATATATATATATATATATATATATATATATATATATATATATATTAATTTACTTATTTGTCAATTGCTTACAAAATAACAGGTATAAGAATAAACATGCGTAAGAATACAGGAAATAGGTACGAAGAAATGAGGACAATAGGACAGAGATGTGAGGCACAATGGTGCACTTATGTGAGGCACAATAAGGCACTCACGCACCTTACCGACCTCTTAGGAATGGGGTGAAAAAACTTCAACTGTTTTTTCAATTGTTTTAATGATAGAAAATATGTCTTTCCAGAGAATCACATATCTTCTGTGACATCTTACAAATTAAAGGCAAAAGTTGTGGACTCATTAAATGGAAATTGTTTTTTTAAATCACCAACAATCAGTAAATGCTTCTTATAATAAGAGAAAAATACTTGATATTGATGATTTTCAATTTTCAAGTATAAATTAATATTCTATGAAGTAAATTTTCCCTATCAAATATTACATTATGAAAATATTTTATATCTTTGAACTTATGTTGCATTCCTTCTTCATCCTCTTGGTTGGTTCTTCTTCTTTCCTTAAATCATCTCATAAGGGATTCTATCAGACTAGAGAAAATGTGCCAATGAGATTATCTATTTTTTAAAATTATTATTTACATTGCTTGTCAGTTGCCCCAATCTATAACTGTCTGGTTTGGTTCTGCAACCCAACAGGACAGACACAGACTTCAGAGGATAATTAGGACTGCAGAAAAAACAATTACCACCCACCTGCCTTCAGTCAAGGACCTGTATACTGCACGAGTCAAAAAGAGGGCTGTGAAAATATTTACAGACCCCTCGCATCCTGGACATAAACTCCTTCCCTCAAAATGACACTATAGAGCACTACACACCAGAACAACTAGACACAAGAACAGTTTTTTCCCCGAAAGCCATCACTCTGCTAAACAAATAATTCCCTCAACACTGTTCAACTATTTACAAAGTGTACACTACTATTACTGTTAATCTTCTCATCACTCCTTATCACCCATCCCCTCCCACTTGTGACTATAACTTTGTTGCTTGTATCCTCTGTTTCCTAGTATGATTTGATGTTGATTGTATCCTATGACTATCATTAAGTGTTGTACATTATGATTCTTGATTCTTAACAAATGTTCCTTCTTTATGTATACTGAGAGTATTTACACCAAGACAAATTCCTTGTGTGTCCAATCACACTTGGCCAATAAAGTATTCTATTCTATTCTATTGCCCCAATCACAAAACTTCGAATGAAACATAAGACCAAAATAAATAATTTAATAAATAAAATAAAATAAAACCAGCAAATTAAAGCAAACAAAATGTGTCATATTTCCAGAAATCCAGTTAAATTGTTCTCTTTCTTTGACATAAAGTTTTAGTGTGGGCCATGTAAATAATTGAATATTTATACAAGTGCTGAAAGGAAATGTCCTCAATGTCTTTGGGGGAAGAAAGCTTTTAGTCTACAGTATTGAAAAGTATATTTAAAGAAACTGGGAGGAATTTTTTTGCTAGATCCCTTCTGGCTTCCAGTAATGGGTATGCATACCCCATTTACAGAAAAATTTGGGGACCCTCAAATACAATACAGGAAAGGGAATATGTGAAAATCTTCCTCTCTGTTTATAGCTTGAGTATTTGTTTTTTACACTGAATTTAAGATGTAGTGTACAGTGTTTGAGCTACAGGTTAAATGTGGAATTATAAAATATCCCCTGAAGAAAACAGTGCCCAAATACCGCTTTAGTCCAAGAAAAATGTATAAATGTATCTACAAGATCCCCAAGAGTTGAGCTCAATTTAATATTATCTTTTATATTCCTTTAGAATGAATTGGTTGGTCTCTAATTTTTTCCACTAATATTAATATCCTCACCTTCCAAGAAGACAATGTATTATGAACCTTATAACTTTATGTAATTGTTTATATTCACACTTAATCATACTTGAAGTGAGTAATTGCAGAAGTTTTACTCTTCATAGAAATAAGTCTGGATATAGTTTAATTAATGCTAAGTTTGTTATGTGAGAAAAAAAACTTCCATTTCAGCCTTTTCAAGTGATAGTAACTTCCTATCACCACTTCCAGATTTTTGCAGTTTTATGCAGTGATTAAGGCATCAGGTTAGAAACAACTGTGAGTTTTAGTCCTGTGTTAGGCACAAAGCTGGGTGGTGATGCAGAAGTAGTCTCTCAACCCTAAGAAACCACTTCCCAAAAAACTTTGACTACAGGGACTAATCTGGACAGTTGCTAGGAATCAACACAATGTGTGTGGGTGCATATGCGAGTATGTGTTTAGTATGCATACAAACCCCTTATACACATGTATACACAGCAAAACAATACCAATACCAAACGTGTGTGTGTGAATGTATCTGCATTATAATAGCTTTAATAGAAATATAATTGCACCTGAATCTTTATGTCATATGTGTAGGTGTATGTATATATGTCTACACCCACATATTATACACACACACACATGCACACACACAGATAATCTGCATTACCTATTTTTAAAAGAAAAGAAAAAAAATCCTTTTTAGCATATTTGTTTTCATTTTCTAAGAGAAACACACACAGAGACACACACATGCAAACTTAATCTGTTCCATATATTTAATAGTTGTTTTTCTTCTGCATTTGGCAGCTCTGCAGGATTCAAGAAAGATAAAATTAATACAGAAAACACATGCTATTTCTTCTTAAGATGTTAATATTAAATCATTATCCAAAAATCCTACTACTGTGCATTTTAGCATAATTTTAGAACTGATATTAAAACTAACAAAGTTACTACTTAAAGACAATAGCCAGACTTTGCAGTCTCTAAATTGCTTGATCATATTTTTTTTAAAAAAAGTTTTAAAATCTATCTGTTGGAAACTAGCCAACATAGTCAATTAGGTTAAAAGCAGCCATATATTCTGAGGAACATAATGCAGTGCCCTTGAAACAAGTCTCAGAAACCTATTTTAGAATTTCAACACAAATTAAGAATATGAATCTGTCAGTTTACTTGTCTATCTATCTAATCTTCAATGTACTCTAAACATTATTTAACAGGACTCAGACCTCAGATGAAAGTGCGGTCAAATAATACTTCCTAATCTGTACTGAGCTAATGATAAAATATTATATATGGAGCTCCATTATATTCTATGGGACAATATTCTTTAGCATCGGCAACTTTGGAAATTGACATTAAGTCAAATAACTATAAGAATGCATAACTTCTGCCTTATTTAAGACCAATTGCATTGAAAATAAAAAATAAACATGTCATAAAATATGATTAGGTATCAGTTATTGAGTAATGTTTCATAGCTGTCTATGCTTAATCCTCTGGATGGGAAATCCTGAGAGAGTGAATCACTCAATAATGTTGTCTAAAACAATGTTATTTTATTCTTGGTGACCATTTCAATATAGTTAACAGACAGACAAACAGAAACTTTATTTTTGGTCATTGACAAATAAAAATACACTCAACTGAATGAACAATGCAAGTAAACCAAAGGTTAATAGGTTGGGTCAAGAGTTTAGGATGGTTGTCTTGAATTTGTTTAATTGGCTACTTGCCTATGGGTATTTACTGGATTCGTATTTTTTCATGATGATAAATAATCAAATTCACTAAGCAGCCTAACCCTTTAAATTAGTCCTCTTTTCAGAATATTGCTCTGGATGAGATCAGTATAATTATTAAACATGGAAAGGAAAGGCAATTTGTGTCATATCCGCTGTCTCTTATTCCAATTTTCTGACGCAGTTTTGAAGAACATATTCTTTCATTATTGGTATTTAGGAAGAAAGCAAATATGTACATCTTCACTCAGCCCTAGTATTAGATAGATTGAACTGGCTTTCTTAAGTAGTATATTTTGAGATGAGGCACAAAATGAGTTCATACAATTATGTAGAGGTGGGATGAGCTATTTAGGTTATTGATTCCAAATCATAGTGTAATGCTGAGTGGCACCCCTGACAGGTGACTTTCTAACCTCTCCTTGAACATATTCAATAAAATGTACCCCATCAACTTTCTAGCTAATTAGTTCTATTGTCAAACTACTCTTGTTGCTAGGGAAGTTTTTCTAACATTTTCAAAAACCATACAATTAATTTTTTTAGAATTTATTTGATTTGTTAATCGCTTACAAGATAATAGGTATAAGTATATACATAGTTATGAATACATGAAATGGTTACATATAAGAAAAATAAAAGAAACAATAGGGATGGTAGGCACGTTGGTGCACTTATGCACGCCCCCTACAGAGCTCTTAGGAAAGGGGTATGGTCATCAAACTGGTAGATTACAGAACAGAGAGGTCCAAGTTTCATTTCTGAATCATGTACCTTTCAGCATTTTTTGATGACATGGTTAAAGAGGAAAAGGCAATATTTATAAAATTAGATTAAGACATACCCTACAAAGCACACATAAAATTTAAAGATATCTTAGTAGGTTAGAAAAACGGGTTGAAAACAGAATACAAATTAAGAAAGATGCAATCTTCTCTGCACTGATAGAGAAATTTCCAAATTACAGGAAATAGTAGATTCCACTCAAATATGATGTCTACGTGGTAGATTCATGCAAACTGAATCAAAGAAAGAAGTAAGGAATAATGGAATTAGAACCAGCACCTTTTTGAAAAGAGATTGAAAATGCTGGATATATTTGGAATAGGGGGTTCAATTTAAGGCCAGAATGGTTCCTTTGAACCATATGAGTCTAAGAGTTATTTTTTTTTTAAAAAAAGTCAGCCTCTCAAGTAGACCAGGCAGATAACACAGCAAGATGGGCTAATACTACTCTATTGTAAGGCTATATTGATTTCAGAAGTCTGAAAGTACAAATCATCCCACCATCTCTTTTTACTATCTGATTAGCTATGGCAACCCTGACTGCTTTGTTTCTATTCACAGTTCTGAAATCAGCTGGATAATCATTCACCTTTTGGAAAGTCATCATGAAACACAGAGGCCTTTATAAAAATGGAAAAAGTTGGAAAGCTAATGAAAGTCTAGAATTTAGGAATTGTTTGAAACTGCAAAAATCCCCAGGATCACCATATGTCAGCAAAAAATTAAAGTTTGCTATCATTTAACACTCATCTGGATTTTGGCAGCACAGGTTTGGTAGCACTTTAGAGAAAAGCTGAGCAAATCAAAAGTTTCATTTGATTAAAACCTATAGATTTGCTGATGTGCCACAACAGCAGAGATAACCTTTTACCACAGTTTCTTTCTAAAGTGTATTGCTGACTTAGAATGTAGGGAACAAGCAGAAAATCTAATTAATAATCACAGGCTTTCCCCTACCTCTCAGCATCCGAAATGGCATGTTTCTTCTGTGTTACTTTATTAATCACACAGCACACAATAATGGTTCATTTAGCAATGTCAAAACTAATCTTAGCTCTCTACTATTTACTTCTCTTTGTATAAATTTTAATGTGTTTTAATTCCACCCCACCGATTGGTAAACCAACCACTCAAGAGGGTTTTGTTTTGTTTTTGTTTTGCCTGTAATGTATTTTTGTCATTTCTAATAAACCTGGACTTTAAGATGATTTATTATTAGCTGTATAAGCTATGAAAATACACTTCTGCATCCACCAGACTGGGCATTTCACACATTGTGTTAATAAGAATTGATATTAGAAATGCTGGTCAATACACGGGATTCTTTTTTTTAATGCTTTTTTTTTAATAAACTAAATTTAATAACTTAGTTGCTGGCTAACTATTTCAAAATGAATATCCAATTTAAAATGAAGTATCTCTTCCAGGGAACCATGCATTCTTCATAAAACACTGAAATATCCCAACATGTAGCATATATGTGTGTGTGTATACTGTGTGTGTGTGTATATATATATACGCACACATACATACATACATACATACATACACACACATTTTGCTACAATGAATTGCATTCAAAACATTGATCTTAATTTGGAAATTTGAAAGCAACCTTAAAGTGAGACAAAAAAAACCCCAAGAAGATTGTCACATGAAAAAGATTTAAAAGACAACAACTAGAAGACAGATTTCAGCACAGCTTTCCTTGCATAGAAATTAGTACTGCTGAATTGGGCTGCCATATAAAAGTAATATATTTTATGTCTTCATTTCATTTGTTTTAATAACCTAGAGCTAAGATTGAAAGGACATTATTCCATTTTTCCCATCTTATGAGCTTGCCTGTAGTGGTAGTAAGGCTATGCAATAGAAGCAAAGGCAAAAAGCTTTCGGAAGAATTAGAACATTTGTTTCCATAGCAACTGTTAAAAGTTTTATAGTTAGAGTAGAATCCCTAACTGGAAGATATGAGAATTTATTTATTTATTTATTTAACATATTTATATGGCTGCCCATCTATCAAAGGACAGTATACAAAAACAAGAGCAAAACCGAATTTATAATCCATTAAAGAAAAACCAAATCAAGTGTCCAAAATATAAGTGGCAACATATCAAAAACATATCAGATGTATCCACATCTATGCCAGAACTCCATTAACAAGTCCAGCAATGTCAGGATTATGTATGTTAGGGGAGAAACCATTCCATAAGACAAACACTATCAGAAGGAAATGTATATGGAGATTCTCAGTCATCCAGGTCATTGTTGTCCCAAAGGTGCTTTTCCTCCTGATGTGGGACTCATATCAGGAGGAGACAAGATGGCCTATAGGTCACAAGTTCTCAGACTGGTCTTGTGGTTCAAGAGTCATAACCTCACCCTGAACATCAAAAAGACCAAAGAATTGATTCAATTCAGAAGATGCAAAGCAGAGCCTCTCTCACTATATATCAATGGAGATTGTGTAGAAAGAGTTCATAGTTTTAAATTTCTAGGAACTCATATTTCTGACAATCTTACTTGGTTGGTCCACACTATGGCCACTGCAAAGAAGGCCCAACAGCACCTGCACTTTCTGAGGCTGCTGAAAAAGAGTGGTCTGGGTGAAAAGTTGCTGGTTACTTTTTACCATTCTACCCATCGAGAGCATTTTGGCATACTGTGTAATGGTGTTGTATGCTGGATACTCTGTAGTGGATAAGAAGATGTTCCAGAGAGTTATAAATGCAGCACAAAAAATCATTGGTTGCTCTCTTTCTTCTTTGGAAGAGATTGCAAAGATCTTCTCTAGAGCACTAAAAATCTCCACAGACTGTTCTCATCCTGGACATTCATATTTTGAACTGTTACCATCAGGGAGACGTTATAGGTGTCTTAAAATGAGAACTAATAGACTGAGAAACAGTTTCTTTTCCAAGGAAATAATTGTCTTGAATCAAACAGTGCATTTGTGATTTAGTCCAATGTATATAGTGGCATTTTAAAACTATTTAACTTACTAAATGTTTTAGATAGGTTTTAGACTAGGTTTTTCATCATGATCATCATCATCATCATTATCATCATTATTATCATCATTATTATTTTAATTTTTAACTACTCTGTAGTGTGATTGTGATATGATGTTTGGGCACTGTGCTGGAGTAGTTTTCAAATTTCATTGTATTCGTGGAATGCAGTGACAATAAAGGTATTCTTCTTCTTCAAGAGGGATCTGGACTTTCTGGTTTTTATTTGAAGATGTTTTGCTTCTCATCCAAGATTGATCTGTAGAAGCTTCTTAGATGAGAAGTGAAATATCTTCTAAGAAAAACCAAAAATTCAAGTTGCCTCTTGAAAAAGCACCTTTGGTCATATTAGAGTTAAAGTAACTCTAGAGCAGGATTGTCAAACTGGATTTCTTTGAGGGCTGGATCAGCATTGTAGTTCTCCTCTGTAGGCCAGTGGCAGGTTGGGAGGGACGATGCCTCCTGCGGCACCCTGTCAGCCAAAACGGGGTGCTGGGGTCCATACACGGTCCACTTGCATCCCATTTTCACCCTGCATGGCTTCCATCACAGCCCATTTTTGGCCATTTTCGGCTGGATCTGGCCCATTGGGTGCTTAAATCCAGCATGCAAGACTGGCCTGAAAATATCAAAGGACTGACTCACAGGGCTTCTGCTGGCCAAAAATTTACTTGCAGGTATCGCTTGGCCCATTTTCAGCCTCCATGGTCTCTTGCAGCACTCTGCAAGCCAAAAATGGCCTGCACAGGGGCCTAACAAAGCCAAAAATGCCCCCTTACACCCCATTTTGGCTGGCAGGGGGCTTCAGGAGGCGTCCATCCTTTCTGTTCCCCCCTGACCCCCACCAGCCCATGGAGGAGAACTACAATGCTGATCTGGCCCTCAAAGCAATCCAGTTTGACACCCCTCTGATGGGACCTACAGCATAACTGTCCTGCCCCAGCATATAACTTTTATAGTCCTATCTAGTGGCGTGGAGACAAATATGTCCCCATATACAGTCTATATATATTGTTGTTGCCCTCTAGTCCCATCTAGTTGGCAGAGAGACAAATACCAAGTGTATTGTTTGAAGTTGACCCCACCTCTTTCCTATCAACCCACACTCTCAAAACAAGTGCATGCTGGGAAGCCATACTTCATTTCCTTTAGCATTTGGAGAAGGCAGAAGCACAAAGAAGAATCCATCTTAACCTGTGGCACATGGTCATCCAAGGACAAACCCACATCCCACAAACAGAGCATCACTTGTGACATTAAATTACTTGTATTTATTAATTGTTATGTTCAGTATTAAGTAATCAATACTGCTTATCTTGTATTTGGCTCTCATTGTATGTATTCCTATTTTCCCCAGTTTCATCATATTCTGTTCTTTCAATAAAGCATTTAGATCTATGCACACAGTTTATTTTATTGGAGGATTGGTGTGTTTAACTGCATGTTGAGCTGCACACAGACTAACATGTAGTGAGGACAGAACAATAATTATGCTCCCTGATGTGGTGGAACAGTTGGAAACCATGAGGAAGAGGCTGTCCTGCAAATAATATTGTCCCATTACATGTGACTAACAACCAGCATTTTAAACAGGGGTGGGATTCTACCATGTTCATACCTATTCACTAGAACTGGTTGTTAACATTCTAAGCAGTTCGGAGAACTGATTGTTAGAAGAAATTACTGGCCTAATCCTGTAAAGAAGGCAGGAAGGAAACATTCTGGTGTTGCTTACAGAAACTGCCTCTCTGTTAACCCTTATTACATTCTTGGCAGGACTAGACTTCCTGTCTCAGGAACTTCTCTGGAGTTATTTTTCCCTCCTTTGCTGGTACTTTGTTTGTGTGGAGTGACCATTCAAAGTTACAATGGCACTGAAAAAAGTGACTTATGACCATTTTTCACACTTACAATGGCTGCAGCATCTCCACAGAGGCCAGGCGAGGAGATGCGTGCCTCGATGCGAGTGATATTGAGTTGGCCACGCCCAGCCAATAACATGACCACCAAGCCATGTCCACCCAGTCACATGACCACAAGCCACACCCACCAACTAAGCCACGCCCACAGAACCAGTTAAAAAAGTTGAATCCCACCCCTTATTTTAAACCCTACTGGGTGATAGCGTAGTTCATTTAGCCATGTGTCTCTGTGGATCCCCCCAAAATTCGTAAGGATCTAGGGTACACTAACGAAGAGTGGGGAGACAGACAAAGAAAATTCCAAGCTAGAAGGAGTTTCAGTCCAGGAAAGGGGACTAATCATATCATTCCTCAACTTCAGGCAACATTGTCACTGCTCTGAGACAAAAACTAGATGTAGTGTGTGATTTGACCTTTCAATAACTTGGATCAGGTTTCCCCACTAATATCATGTATTGGAGAAAGTTTCATACAAACATCATATAATTTTGCTGAAGTGTGCATCCAATGAATGCAAACAAATCTATTCTGGATCACACTGTGAGGAATTTTATATAATCCAAGCCTTTTAGGGTAAAATTGTATAACATAGCCTATCTATCCATAGGTAGTTACCTATTTATATAATATTCCACAGTAGTTTAATAATGTCAATCTTTTGATTTGTGTGTGATTTACTCAACTATAAAAATGCACCAATGCCTTAACCTGAGGCATATCACAATTAATTAGTTGGAAAAAAAAAAGGTGCAATGTTAATGATATAGGTAACTTCTCAGTTGAGTTAAGCTTTCGTTTTTCTCTATAGTGCTTTCTACACAGCTGAAAATCTATATAATTGTATGCTCCATTCAGCTAAATGAAAATAAACTGCCATCTTTGATGCCTCAGTTTTATATTTTGTAAGATATTCTATAATGTTGTTACAGCTACAATTTTCACAGTTTCAGTCACAAATTGACTTCCGTGGACCTTACATCATACTTATGTGGTTAGTAGAGGGGGTGTGCATAAGGGCACTAACATGCCTATCATCCCTTTCATCGTATTTTTCTTCTTTTCTTCTTATTCTCGTTTTTGTTTGACAAATTCAAATAAATAAATAATTTTATCTGAGAGTCAGTTTGATATAATGTTACAGGATCAAGCTAGAAAGCAGGCAACTGTGAATTCTAGTTCTTTAGGTACAAAACCAGTTTGGTGACCTTGAGTTAGTCATTCTCTCTTGTTTTAAATAATAATTTTATTAAGCATTACAATTATGAAGATAAAATCTAATTTAAAAAGTAAGAGAATAAAAGGAAAAATAGTGCAGAAAAAAAAACAAAATAGAAGAATAAAATATATATAAAGAAAATACTTGTCTCTTCATAACAAGTGTAAGCAATTTATTTTATTTTATTTATTTTAAAACCTATCATTTTCTCTTAAAATACAATAAATGAACTCTTCTTCCCATATCTCATCCCTTATCTATAAACAGATTTTAAAGGTTCCTTGTTCAGTTCCAGTCAGGAAAAGTCTATTAAGGTTCACAGAGATAACAACGTATCTATTTTATCCTTGATCAAATAAACTTTTATATTGCTTTATTTTTTAAAAAGCAAACATGATCTTTAATCTCCTCAAAGAACTATTTCTTTTCAATTTTTTTGTCCTTTCTCATAAAACTCTTCAAGATTTTAACACGTCTCCCTTGTAAATCCAATATGGGAAACTTATCCAGGTCATTATTTTAATTTCTTGTTTGAATATCCCTTTTAATATTTTTATAACCCTTTTAATATTTTTATATCCTGCATAGCATCTTTCAGCATATCATTCTTGGAGTTTGTCATTTTTAAAACCACTTTCAAATCACGTCTCAGTTTTGTCCAGTAAAATTTGTTCCTCTTTCATATTATCTTTTAAGCACAGTCTGTCAATAATGGGAGACACTTTTAAAATTAACTTCTGGGTCCATTGTTCAAAAATATTCTCTGAAGTTAAAGAATTTTGCTCAATTCTTTATTAGTAAGTATAATTTGAGTGTTCTCCTCCTGTAATTTTAATCTGAGTTCTTTCTGGTTCCCTCTAGTGTCCAATCTACAGGTCCTTTCTTAGCATGTTTTTTAAAGAATTCAAAACAACAGTATTTTCCCAGGGGAAGGATTCTACAATTATAATTAATTTCAAAACTATCTAGACATTTAGATTCTTCGTCTGTATTTAACTTGCCAGAATCAATGTTCTAATCACCCATTTATTAATTCCCCAAAATGATTAATTTTTAAGCTCTCATACTTGTATTATAACTTTGTGTATGTGTATATGTGAGTTCTAAGGGTTATGGATTGAAAGAGATTTGTGCTCTAAAAAAACTTGTTGATTTAAAAGTTCCTAATATGAAAAGCAATTAATAAGCAATATCTGAAAATGATTAGAAAAGAAATTATGCAAATTTTGTGTGCAGATTGCCTCTGATCAACATTTGGGCAAATATGGCAATCCTTTAGCTCCCAGAGCTCTAGAACCACCAGAGATCATTGCCAAACAGTCTCCTTGCAAGAAGCAACTGAATGGAGAACTTTTAGGCAACCCCAAATCCTCTCTTTATCAGAAGATTCAAACTTCCAGTTTACTCACCATCTTTTTACTCCACCATAGTCATTGGCTTGGTCTTGTTTACCATTACTTTCTCAATCAATCCTAGGAAATCAGGCACTGGCAAATCACTTCCTATTTTATTTGTAGTCTTGTATTTTCCTATTTTCCTATCTCATTTCAGGATTTAATATCCTTCCAAAAAGGGAGGTGAGTAGGAGTCCTCTGTATCATGGAAAAAGGCTTAAGCAGGGGCAAAAATGGAAAAAAGCTTGCTTACTAGATCCTGCCAAATGTCAATTCTCAATAGGGGATCCAGAAAAAGCCCACTACATCCAATCTAGTAAGGCAAGTAGATATCCTCAGTGAGATGCATTCTCTTAAGCAATTTTGCTCTGTGCTATACAGTTTTAAAGGTCATAGTCAGCACTTTAAATTGCACCCAGGAAGAATTTGGAAGCCAGACCAGCTGCTCTGAAACGGTCTTTATTTTTGCCAACCTCACAATGCTAATAACCCATACCGAGAGCCTTGAGTCAAATCACTGCTCATCTTTAATAAACATAAGAGTGCTAATCAATCAATCAAACAAACAAACAAACAAACAAACAACAAATCATGTCTGGTCCCTGAGCTACTGCAGATGCTGGAGCCATAGAAATCCCTCCACTCTCATTAAATTCAAATGTGAATGAAATAAGTTATTAGTCCACTCCTTGTTCATGCTTTCCTTTTAACTTGCAGGTGACACTTTGTTCGCAAATAATGGTTGCTGTAAAGGGGTGCAGGCTACAAATATGTAATTCTTCTTTTACCTTTAAAAGTTTATTTTAAGCAGTGAAGGTAAAATAATAGCATGTCAGAAATTTTTGCCACTAGAGGCTTTGGTTAATAGATAGTGGTTGAAGTGAGAAAGACAGGAAGATGTCTTCTAAACAGAAAGGCAGTGGGGATTTGTTTCTGTAGCTCTGGGATTTGGGGAAGAGAGGAGATAGACAGAAACAGTTATCTGTAGTTACAGATAGCCCACAAGTCCTGAATAACTGCAACACTGCAAAGGGGGGGAAACAGCTTTGTTTTGATTTCAAATAAACCGATGCAGAACCAGAATTAAATTGACTCTGCTTCTTAGCCAGCCAATGTTAGCTTAGAAAGACAACATCATGGAAGGTCAACCAGAGACACTTAGACTATTTGTCTTGGTTAAAGTGAGAGGCATAAAACTGCAAAAAAAAAAAAAAAAAACCTCCGGGATATAAGTTTAAAATTTCACAATTATAATAGCTGTCATGCTTCATTGCTGGTAGTATCTGCCAACAATCAGATTAGCTCTTAGCAAGAAAGAAGGAATAGGGTGGATAGTGTAGTCCTTCCCACTAACCATGAAGGAAAGAAGATTTTATCATCTTTTCTGAGCTATGGCCTATTCAGTAATAGCTTTGTGTTTTGTCTGATCTGAAAGCTGTGCCCCAAAGAAACCCTGCAAAAAGTGAGACTTTGACAAATCATCCCAAACATCCCCACCCACCCATCCACCCACTTATGATATATATTAATGTAGTCTGTGCTGTCACTAATCAGGAAAAAAAAATCTGTTTGGGGCAAACTACAATGGAAGGATGAGAAAGGCTTTATTGTACTTTATGTTGAATTGATTTATTGTTGCTATTGTTTTGTTTTAAGATGAACACATTTTCAATAAAACTTCTAAAATGTTCTGTTTTTTTAAAAAAAACTGCTGCCTAGAACTGATTTGCACAAACTATGGAATTTTAGTGTAAAATGCTAAGAAGTTGCAGCTGTTCAGATTTCATTCCATAGGGTTATAAATGTAGCATCAGCCAGCAACATCACCAAACAAATTTGTCTTTCATCATAATTGTGTAAAGCGATACAATGATAAATATCTTGACTTAAGCATTCCTTGTTTTGTAAGAAAAACATTTCATAAATTGTTGTTTTTCAGTGTTTCATTCAAACAAAAAAATAGCCAGAAGACATAGGAAGAAATTGTTTTTCACCCTCCTTGAGATTTCCTGTCTTTATCAAAGCATCTTTACTTCTCTTTTCTACTATTCTTAGCTGTAATTTAATTAAAAATTGCACACTGGTTAATGTAACATATACATTATGCATGGTGTTATTGTCAATCCTTGGTGAAACATAGCTCTTAAAGCTGGAATTTCTCTGACACAGAAATTGCTACATCAATATACCTTCCTTGATGAAGACTAGATGATGTAGTGATTAAAGAAGTTAGGTTAGGAGTAAGATGACTGAGTCTGCTTTCAACCATGGAAAGTAATTGCGTGATTTGGGTTCATTGTTCTCTCTTAGCCCAACCTACCTGCAGGATAGTTGTCATTTGTAGAAATTCGGAAATTTGTATGCATGTATATATGTATGTATGTATGTATGTATGTATGTACGTATGTATATTGTGGCCTGTTGGCTGCTGATCCCTCTGGCAGCCAAAGCAGATGAGAAGGCAGCATGGGAGTCAGAGCCAGCATTAAGGCAATCTGAGAGTTCTGAGGGGAAAAAGCGAATGGAGCAATCAGGTAGAAAGCGATGCGGAGAGTCAACAGCCTCCCAGGTCTGGAGGTGACTGATAAGGAAGAGGTGAACAGCTGGATCCAGTGCCTGGTGTGTGGATTCAAAGAAGGCAGAGAAGAGGAGAGCAGTGGAAATCTATGAGCCAGTCCTTGGGACAGAAAAGCCACTGCTGCTAGCAAAGCCCCACCCTACCTCTGGGGATAAAAGGCAGGGGGCAGAGATGAATAGGTGTGGCAGAGAACTATTCATCTCCCTGCATGACAGACTTGTTAGCCTGCTGTGTGAGAGAGAAAGAGACTTTTTGTTGGGAGCTGCTGACACTCCTAATAAGGGGAACAATTAGGTAACAATTTCTTGTGTTTGGGAGCCGGGTCAGAACAATATATCACTTTTAGCTCTTAAATAAAAGACGAAATAATTGAAACAAAACAAAATGTTAAAAAGTTATGATAGTGTCAGATCCATGCATCTGCCATTCTTCAATGGAAGAAGGGGGTGCGAGTTGGTACAAGTAATCCTTTTTGAAGTATCCTGAATATATTAAATCCCATATTGATTCTGTATAAGTTGCACATGATATACAACTGGAGGAGTGGAGCCAGATGTCCAGAAACTTGTCACCTCTTGAAGAGATAACAGGATGAGAAGGGACCATAAAAATTCCAGCCTTGGAAGAAACTCCTGGGAACTCCGCAAAATAAGTTCTTAGAGAAGGGGAAGGGGGAATTAACTTGCTGGTTCTTTGACTAAATTCACATCTGAATGAGGGGAGGGGTTTTAACTTCTTTTATCTATAACTGTATGCCTGGGGGTATTTTAGATTCTGCTTTGCCTAGTGTTGAGATAAAACCCCTTTCAATAAAGGATTCCTTTTGAAACACCTAGTGAAACACCAAGTTCGTTCTTTTCGGTTGAAGGGGAAAAGTCCAATGCTCACAGATAGTTATGTAGTTACTTACCAAGCACATCTAGATTATATTAAAGTAACCAAAATATATTTACAATCCCCAAGGCATGTCACACATTTAATGTTTGGAAATTGAAAGTTGAAAAATTGACACTCTCTAGAAATTCATTATCTATGATTTACCTGATGGAATCAAAGGTTTGATTCTAGTCATACATGGATTGCCAGTCATCGCTGTTAGGGAATGAAGGAATAGTTAATAATTTTGTTCTCCAACAAATCAGAATCAAACAATTGGAGGATCTCTCAAATCATCAAAGCAAGAATTGAAAGGACACATTTCCCTCAAATATCTAGCCACATTTAGCAAATTCTTTTGGATAAATCCACCAAGAATCCTCTGATACAAAAAGAACATGTTAATGATTATTTTCATCTATCTAATCTAAGAATTATTTAATCTACCTTAGAGAGGTTTTTTTGAACACACAGAATTGACTGTATTCCAATGTTGGATAAGATGTCACATGTAAATTACCACTGATGCCCAATTTCCTTACATTTTCTATTATCAAATTGTTTCTATTTGTTAAATTCATTGTGTTAATTCCTGCAATCAGAAGTATATCAAAGCTGGCCCTATCATTAGGTGCAATGAAGTATTCCCTTCAGAAAAGTTGGAGTTTGGGGTGGCGGGGGCAAGGGGGAATACCTGTTTCAACCTAAGACTTGAACAATCTCTTTATTGTGTCTAATGGAAAATACTTGGTGCTGTTCTTCAGACTACATAGGAGTTGACACGAGGCTGGTTCCAAGGGATTATTAACGCTTCCTTGAGAGAGGGGCTTTTACCTTGAAAGAGGCGGTGGTGCAGCCCCTCCTCAAGAAACCGTCCCTGGATCCAGCATTATTGTCGAATTATCATCCGGTCTCCAACCTTCGCTTTGTGGCGAAGGTTGTTGAGAGTGTGGTGACACATCCAGTACCTGGATGAAGCGGTATATTTAGACCCCCTCCAATCGGGTTTCAGGCCTGGGCACAGCACGGAGACGGTGTTGGTCGCGTTGGTGGATGATCTCTGGAAGGCCCGAGACAGGGGTTGTTCCTGTCTTGGTCCTGTTAGATCTCTCAGCGGCTTTTCATACTGTCGACCACAGTATCCTATTGCGGTGGTTGGGGGGGTTGGGAGTGGGAGGCACCATTTTACAGTGGTTCTCCTCCTTCCTCTCCAACTGCTCACAATTTGTGTTGACAGGGGGGCAGAGGTTGACCCCGAGACCCCTATTATGTGGGGTACCTCAGGGGTCTGCTCTCGCCCCTGCTGTTCAACATTTATGTGAAGCCACTGGGTGAGATCATCCGTGGTTTCGGGGTAGAATTCCATCAGTACGCTGATGATACTCAGCTGTATATCTCTACCCCGGGCCACCCCAACGAAGCCGTCGAAGTGATGACCTGGTGCCTGGAGGCCGTGCGAAGTGGATGGGTCTTAACAGGCCTCGCCTCAACATGACCAAAGCCAAGTTGCTGTGGTTTCCTATGCCCAGATACAGCCAGCTTATTCCGTTGCTGGCCGTGGGTGGAACCCCATGGAAAGGGTTCGCAATCTGAGTGTCCTCCTGGATGTACGGCTGTCTTTAGAAGATCACATTATGGCCATCACCAGGGGGGCCTTTTGTCAGATTCATCTGATTTACCAGTTGCGGCCCTTTCTGGATCTGGATGCACTTCGCACAGTCACTTCTGCCCTCGTCATCTCCCGCTGGGACTATTGCAATACTCTCTACATGGGGCTCCCCTTGAAGAGTGTCCGGAGGCTGCAGTTGGTCCAGAATGTGGTCGCACGGTGATCTTGGGAGCCCCTCGGAGCTCCCATGTTACACCGCTCCTGCGCATGCTGCATTGGCTTCCTGTGGCCTTCCGGATCCTATTCAAGGTGGTATTGATCATTTTTAAAGCGCTCCATGGCTCGGGACCTGGGTACCTACGGGATCGCCTGCTGCCACCAACAGCCTCCCTCTGCCCAGTGTGCTCCCAAAGGGTTGGCCTTCTCGGGGTTCTGCCACCTGGTCGTTGCCAGTTGGCGGCCCCAAGGGTGTGGGCGTTCTCTGTGGGGGCTCCCTCCCTTTGGAACGATTTGCCCCCTGAGATACGGGCCATTACTGACATTCAGACTTTCCGGTGCGCAGTAAAGACCCTGTTTTTTCAACAGGCCGGCCTGGCCCAGTAACGATTTTTGGGGTTTTTAAAATTTGGTATTTTAAATTTTTTATCAGTTTTATATTCGCTAATTGTATATACGGCCTCCAATTTAATTGTTTTAATTTGCTTTTAATTGTATATTCTGTTTCTGTTTTAGTTGGCTGTATACCACCCCGAGTCCCTTTTTTGAGAGAGGGGGGCGCTATAGAAATTTAATAAATAAATAAATACATACAGATATGGTGCCAGGAATTTAGGCCTCTTCAGAAGGGCAGAAGGTAGAATAAGGTAGTAAAAAACCAGTTACAACCATTCCCACTTTGATAATTTCCCTGAAATCATTGAAGCTAATGCCAGCAAGCTAATGCCAATAAGCTCATGGCAACATGGGAAAAGGTAATATATTTTGCGACAAAGTTTGCTTTCCAAATATGGGAAGTTATAGGTGGGTTTGCTCAGGCAAAACACCCTGCTATTGAAGCCATCACATTTATTTTGAGGAATTGCCTGGAGCTAACATATTGACTGGCAGTTAGGATGGCAGCTCTTATGGGAACACAGGAAAGAAAAGATCAGTAGTAGAATGCAAGGTGGTCCTTTTAAGTCATCCCTGAAGATCATTGAACATATTTTGCTTTTCATTCCTTGGAGTGAATCAATCTGAATGTTAAAATACAGGGATTTTTGGCGTTTTCTTCCTTAGAGGCTGATTTCACTAGACCTGAAGCATTGGACAGAACACCTAAGCAATTAATTAAGCCTGCCCACTTAAGCAACATGAAAAAAATAAAATAAAATCCAATTTCCATGTTCAGTTCAGTCAGGACCCAGTTAAGCAAATGAAAAAAGCAAAGCTCCTTGGAAATTTTGTCAAATGATTTACCATCTTCATGCCAAGGTTCTTTTATTAGAGGTATTACATTGCATACAATCATTTGGAACAATTGATTACTTTCCATTTATTTAGCTTATTATTCAATTTATTAAGGGTGAAAGAACAACAGCTAATGATAATAAATTTCTGTAGAAGAGGGAGGAGTAGACAACTCTTGGAATATTTAAGTTGTCTTTTGGCTCTTAATTCACACCTCTCAAAATGTGTTCTATTCCTTGCAATAATTATTCATTTCTCTCCCAGTATTAATGGTGTTGCTTTTCATTGCTTTGCAACAAGATAGATCAATGTCTAATCTCATAGAGTAAACATATGAAAAAAATGCAACCATCTTCATCGTCCATGGATAGAAACTAATCAAGGAGAGAAGCATCCTAGTACAAAGGAGAATTTTCCTGACAGTTAGAACAATTAATAAGTGGAACAACTTGCCTCCAGAAGTTGTGAATGCTCCAACATGGAAGTTTTTAAGAAGAGATTGGACAGTCATTTGTTTGTCCTGGGTTTTCAGAAGAAGAACTATTTTCAACAGTTTAAGAATATTGATGTGGGGTTTTATTTTGGGTAGGGGTATTTTGGGGTCTGTTTTTGCATCCTGATGACTGCTTGGGCTAGTCTCTGCAGTTTTAGTGGCAAGGTTTTTCAGAAGTGGTTTGCCCTTGATTCTTTCCTAGGGCTGTGAGAAAGTGGCCTTTGCTTTAGGTGGAACTAGAACTCACTAGAACCCTGATTTCTAGCCTGGTGCCTTAACCACTATACCAAACTGGCTCTCTAAGAGTACTGTTGCTCTAAAAGAATATTACTGTCTAAGAATTAACCTGGTGTAAAACTTGTGCAAAGTTATGTGCAGGATAACCTGCTTTCTGTCCTGTTTTTTATGTATTTACTCCAAATAAAATTAATGTGTGTGTGTGTGTGTGTGTGTGTGTGTGTGTTTTAAAGTTTATAGTTCATCATTTGAAATGCATGTCAATGCATATTTAATGTGTTTCAATTCACAAGAAGTCAGTTGCATTCAAAAATCTACCTCTCCACTTAAAGCAGCATAACATGTGTTGGGTTTATAACATGGGTTGGGTTTCTTCCAAAGCTGACAGTCTGGCCATGGAGTACTCCAATGGTCCTAGGTTATTAAATATCTTACAATAAATATATGGAATGAAAATACAACATCATCGTAGAATTCATCTCTGTAACTAATATATGATTTAATGTTTTCTATTTCTTTTGTATCTTAAAGAAGATGGAATACAAAAAAATAATTTGCCAATCAAATATTAACTTGATAACTATGTAAGCTCTAGAGTCAATAAGCTTTGTTAATTTGTCATTTATATAGATTATGATTATTGCTTACAAACTATATTTTTATATAAATGATCACTTAAGAATCATGTAGAATAGGGACAATCATGTAAGATTGAAAGTATATGTATGTAAATGGCATACCATTTTACATAGACTGTTCCAGCATTCTCTGTTCTCCATAGCAATTCTTTAATTTAATTTAATTGTTAAATGAACACAGCAGGATTTGGAATGCTTTCTCCCAATTTACAATTCAGGATAATGATCTCATATATCTGCCTTTTGGCAATGCCAGGACTCAAATTGATGTGTATGATGGATGGATGTTTAAAAAAATACTGTAAAGAATTTTTTTTCAGTAGTGTATAATTGTTATTTTTTATTTTAAGTCAGCATGAAATTAGGAAAAGAAAATTTAAGCTACATAAACCATGACCATATGTAAACCTATAGCACCTACATTTATTTATTTTTGTTTATTCAACAGGCTCTACACAATTGTAATTCAATATAACAAAATACTTTTAATACAAACACAAAATTCCACCTACAAAAATAATATAGTTATAAAGCAAGGTACTATACAGTGTTTGTCAATTCAGATAAAGAAAATGATAATCCATTAAGTATCCCCACCCCACCTTTCCTTTCTTGATGTGCTAGCAGGATGATTTTGAGAGCGTAGGCAGAATAAATCAAGGTGAAATGAATATTTGAATGCTATCAGGTCAACTATGTATGTGTAGAGGAGGGGGGGAGCTCTTGTCTGTATTCCTTCAGATTTTATGAGCTGCATATTTTTGATAGTTTCATTTATATTTCATTACTGAGCAAACCAAATGAATCGACTGAGAAAGCAATCAACACAAAATGCGCCCACTGGAACCTCTAATGTTAAATGCTGGCTGCTTTTGTAAACATTGTCGATTACCCAGAAGGTATTCAAAACAGGTGCAATTGCCTTTTTTGAAATAAGAAAAAGGCCTCTGTGGATGTTGTCCCACATATCTCTTAGAGGAGGCAGAAGGGACATTTCCTTTTTCTTCAGATATTAAAAGGAAGTATGGGTACAGGTTATTGTTATAGCAAATAATTGTGTTAACATAGCATTAAGCCAAAGTTTTCTCTTTCCTAAAATTTTCTTTCCCCATCATTTGAAAACATATTTTTATTTTTAGTTTCTGCCTTGAGGTTTTTTTTTAATGATTACGATTATTATCAGGAACTCATCAAGTTTCATGTACCACCCGATTTAATTTTTAAAACTATATAATGAAAAACTAGGAAGCTGGTATGATATAAAGACAGGTGCTGGTTTCATCTATGTAAATAAAAACTTCGAGAAGTTGCATCCATTGCTTTGTCTGGAAAGCTGACAGATGCCCAGCAACCCAGGGGAAAAAAGTAAGATTCTGAAATTAGAGAAACATAGAACTGGATCATCCAATCCAACCTCTTGCTGACCATATGAGGACGGATAGACTATATGTGGGGTAGAGGATATTAATGGGAAGCAACCTAAGAAACTGATATTTTGATAAATTAATATTTTATTTAAAGGCATAACCATCATCATAGCCTTTACTAGACAAACCCCTTTCTAATGCACTCCTTTTGTTAGAACATATAGAATTTTCAAAATCTCAAAAAATGCAATGCTTTGCCAACTCTGAGTTTATTACTGAGAGGCAGGTATCTAAGAGACAACTTCCTATCTTTCTCTCTATTGATCTGTTGAATTGCAAGTAGCTTTATACTGTGGAAAGATGTGAGGACAGAGGAACAGAAAAATGAGTACAAGTTTGGTAAGAAAGCATTCCCGAGGCTGGTATTGTGTGGAAAGAATAAAAACTAAAGATCAGCTTTATTTATGAAATAATGAATGGTATGAAAATGTATCTGAAATATATTGCCTTCCATTATCTGCAGAGAACCTATTGGGTATTTCGGTGAACTACTCCAATCAGAATCAGAAAAAAAGAGAGAGAGAGAGAGAGAGAGAAAGAGAGAGATGAAGGTAGTGAAGAATGCTCTAAGAATATAAATCCAAATAATTGTAAGCTTATTACATAGAGGTAAGGCACAGATAAAGATGAAGTTAAATCTGCTAGTAAGAAAAGGAGATAGAATTGTGGAGGCCTTCAGCTAACTATCTACATCTAATATCCTATCAATAGGTTTGTAGGTGCAGAGGGCTGGTACATGTGAAGTTAAATTCTAACATAGTCAGCCTTCACATCTTAATCCATAGAAAGAATTGCCTCAAGGTACAGTTCCTCTTAGCTGTAAGTAAAGCATAGCAAGCCAGACAGAGACCAGAAAAATACTATACAAAGAAAGACATGACAGTCTCATATGCTTTAAGTCTCCTTTATTGAAGGAGAAGCAATTCTCTTTATCCTCTTAAGTTAATATATAAAATAGTGGTTTTAAATTATAAGCAATGAAATGTAGGTTAAATGTTGGGAAATACTTTTAAGCCTAAGGTTAATTTGATGGAGAAAGGGGTTTCAAAAGAAGTGTTAAAATTCCTTTCTTTTTAATAAAGCCTTCAGGTGCAAGTTTTGATAAACGGGCTTTTTGGATCAGTGAGTGTCGCTATTTTAACAGGAGTTATTTGGCCAGAAATCCTTTAGTGATGCTCCCTAAGAGTCCAGTAACATAAACCTAGAAGCTCCTCAAACACTAAATGAAAAAGAAACACTGGGAAATAATCTTACAGGGTTATTTATTTATTTATTTAGGATGAGATTATTAAACTAGGTATGGCGGGCAAATTTGAAGAGAATTCATTTGTTCCAGCTCTGTCTAGAGGAAGGAATCCTTCATCAAGCACACACAGGAATCAGACATCAGGGCTCTCCTTTGGGACACTTTGTATTCTCAAAAATGGCTCCTGCAATAATACAAAGCCACTCCTGAGGGAGATCCAAGAAACCTCATTCAGGATTAACATGCTGTTGTCTGAATCTGTTTTCCCTGTCTTCCAAAGGTGGCCACATGTGTCCCCCAAATCCACCAGATTTAGTTAAAAAACAACTGAGAACACACATATGTATAAATTGGAAACTCAGTATAACCTTTGAAGTGGTAGCAATATTTCATTTCAATCTGTGGACTGTAATTTCCAATACCAAAACATGCATACCACACGTACCTCTGTCCCCACTTACAAAAGAACTAGGTTTACCAATCAGGCAGTTAGCATTTTTTTTCCTAAGACTCAAAATAGTTGTCATTCTCTGTGATTGATTGATTGTGTGCCATCAGGTTACTGTCAGTTCTTATCAACCACATGGATAAACTTTCTCCATCACAATCTGTCCTTCATCTGGTCGTTCAAGTCTTCCAATGGTGGACTATGTCAGGTTTCCAAGTGATGAAATCCATTTAAAAAGAAAAGTACAAAGTCCATCTTTCAAAAAGATTTCTTTTATTTAGGAAAGCATCAATTTGGCAAAGTCCATGGTAATTCTGGATGTGACACAACCCAGAATTACCCCACAATATTACAAGTTAGAAACAACCCCCATAAGTCACATTCTCCACTAGAAGTAATTTACTGTTGCTTGATGTCATAAATCTGAACCTCAAGGGGCCCTAGCAAGGACAGCTCATTTCCTATGGGAAGAAAGATCACCTAGCCAAAACATCTCTCTTTATCCACTCCTCCCCCCTTAGGAATGTGTCAAGCCCAAAACCTTTCCCCCCATGACTACCACAGAGAAAGTAAAAAAAGAATATATACTAAGACTAACTAAAATGGCTACACTTATGTCAATTTCAGGCTTGACAGACTACTGAATCCATCCAGTTGCTGTTAGTTATCCTCTTCTCTTTCTTTCCACCTTTCCCAAAATTAGAATCTTGTTCAGAGAGCCAGCTCTTTGCATACTACATTTGAAATAGAATAACTTGCATCTGCATATTTATGCCTTGACTGAGAATTCTGAATTGAACTGTACTTTTATCCATTTGTTTGTTTGCTTGATTGTTTTATGGCAGTCCACAGCATTCCCAAAAGCTTAAGAAACTTTTTCTCTCTAAACTTTTCTTTTCTTCTGAATTAGCTCTAACAAATGTTACTACTGACATATTGGCTAAGAAATTTAGCTAGATGAGTTTGCTTTGTCTTGTTTTAAACAAGTAAGTCATAGTTTGTCACGATGTTTAATGTGAAATGAAGTACCCTTGTTTTGTCTCCAAGCTCAGAACAAATATTTAGTGTGTATTGTGAACTTAATGTACATGGCTGCTATGTTGATTTGAAATGACCGCTGCAAGTTGTCCTTTTAAAAATAAGAATAATCCCTGAACATCTATTTTGAATTTAGAATGATTGTTCTCTCAAACTATTTAGAATATAATGAGTATTATTAGTAAACAGATTTATTGCTAAGCACATTCATTTTGAAAGCTCTCATAGTTTTTGATAGATCTGAACAAAGGCATTGGAACAGAATTAAATTCCTTGGCCTTCAATTTTACTTGACCATAGTATTAAAACTGACTTTTCTTTACATTAGTTAACAATCAGGACATTGCAAGGACCAAGATTACTAGATCCAAAGACTTGCAGATCTGATTTATATTCAGTCATCTTTTCATTTAGCAATCTACATAGTCTGTTTTTAGAAATAACTATTTTTCATAAGCAAAACAAAACTTTTTCTCTGAAATAAAAACAAACAAAAACCACCATAATTCCATAGTAGAGATAGGAGAAATTCCAGTAAACAGTGAGATCATGAAACAGGACAATACTAGTTAAAACAGCTTTGAAAGAAATGCTTGTAAGCAAATTTTCTTTTATTAATTGTATCAATTCTAAGCACATCTAACTTAAATCCAGACATGATATTGAGGATTATGGTGATTTGGCTTATAACTTGAACAGCTATATACGTGCACACAAACAAATTGCAAAACAATCTGCTTCTGTTTTAATGAAGTAATTGATCTGATTCCAGTTCACATCTGTTCTTCATGTATTCATGCCTAAATTAATTCTGTTGTTTTTCATAGAGAATCTGATATATACACATTTTCACATGCATGCACACAAGTGCACTTGCACATGCACACCCACATATACAATTTTGTGTGAGTGAGTGAATTAAGTAATGAATTAAATCTTTGGTATAAATTTTCTCAAGTACATATTTTATACACATTCCAGAAGTATATCGACTGCTTGCATGTTCCATATCTGATTAATGAATAAATATAATCAACCAAAAATTGGAATTGGATCTTCTTAGAAGAGTTCTTGGATGAATGTTGATGGATTATACTGATAATATTAAAAGGTGTGGGTGGAAGCATTCAAGTCAGTTTTCATTCATGTTGGCTACTTGTACAAATCTCTGCACTTTCTTGGCAATATTTTCAATATGCTATGGTATTGCCTTCTTTCTAGATATGAAAACAAAGACTGTCACATTGCTGGTTTTAGGCCTAAGGCAAAACTAGTATTCTGGTTTCTAGACTGATGCTTTAAACTGCTAAACCAAACTGGCTGACAATCATAAAGGTAATTCCAAAATAATTGAAAAACAAGATATTTAAAGGATAGCTCTGTGAATTATTGGCCAGTACTAATAATTCAAAACACGCAACATATCTCATGTGCAATTATTAGTATTAGTATTTGACACAAAAAATGACAGCGTACACAGCAAACAAGATAACTATGCTGGGTTCCGTATTACAAATCACTAGTCAAATACTTCCCAAGTATTTAGGACTGTGTGATGTATCAGCGGATTATGTGAGCAGATCCCAGTAAGGTGGCCTTCTGCAGCTGACCAATGGTGATCTTGTCAGCGCCAATTGTTTTTAAGTGCTTGCCTAGGTCTTTAGGCACAGCACCCAGTGTGCCGATTACCACTGGAACCACCTGCACTGGTTTATGCCAGAGTCTCTGGAGTTCAATTCTCAAGTCCTGATATCTGATGACTTTTTCAAGTTGTTTCTCATCAATTCTGCTGTCACCAGGTATGGCAATGTCAATGATCCACAATTATTTTATTATTATTGTTATTGTTGCTGCTGTTGCTGCTGCTGCTGTTGTTGTTGTTGCTGCTGCTGTCTATATTAATATAAAATGTTGTATTGTTATAGTGTTGGAAGAAATGTCCATCTGGGTCAGTACTGGGATCCTACCTGTTCAACTACTGGTTTGATAATCACATGCACGTGTGCACCTAACGCATGTGCGCAGCTTTCCACACACCAGTTGAGGCCTACAGTGCCAATCAGCTGAGAGGAGAAAGAAGAGAAAAGTGCAGGGGCAGGTGGGAGGGCTGATCCTACGCTCAGCTGATTGGAGGCTTTTTTTACTACCAGTTCTGCTGAACTGTAGGAATTTTTGCTACTGGTTCGACTGAACCGGGCTGAACTGGTAGCACACCACCACTGATCTGGGTTCAGTTCCAAGTGGGAAGAAAGACACTGGAAACATGGAGGTTGCTTGGAAGGATGGTTTAATGGTGAAGCAGAACCACCAAGCACATGTGATTCTGGGTAGATGACCACATGGAATGGAGAATGAGATATATGTTTATTTTATTTATTTATTTATTTTGTCAAATGCTTACGACATGATAGAAATAAGAATAAACATAAGTTTAAATATAAGAAATAGGAACTAATAATTGGGGACAATAGGTAGGCATGATTCTGCGCTTATGCACGGCCCTTACAGACTACTTAGGAATGGGGTGAGGTCAATAGAGGTTAGTAAAAGAGTGGGGGTTTGAGCAAGTGACAACAGAATCAGGTAGTGAGTTCCAGACATTGACCACTCTGTTGCTGAAATCATACTTCCTGCAATCAAGTTTGGAGTGATTTACTTTAAGTTTATATCTGCTATGTGCTCTTGTGTTGTTGTGGTTAAAGCTGAAATATTCATTAACTGATAAGACATTGTAACATATGATTTTATGTAGTATGTAGTATGCTTAAGTCCAATCTTAGCCAGCGTAGTTCACGGTTCTAAGCCTAGAATCTTAGGTCTGGTGGTATAGGGTATTCTTTTGCGAACAGAGAAGTGTAGTACTCTTCTGGTAAAATACTTCTGGACATGCTCAATTGTTTTAATGTCTGATATACAGTGCAAATTCCAGACAGTGGAGCTGTATTCAAGTATTGGTCTAGCAAAGGTTTTGTATGCCCTAGTTTGCAAATCAGTATTACCAGAGGAGAAGCTTCATAAGATTAGATTTACAACTCTTAAAGCCTTTTTGGCAATACTGTTAACAGTGAGCTCTGGTGCTTACATCATTCGATAAGAGAACTCTAAGGTCCTTGACAGAGTGAGGGTCATCAACGAGGTCATATTTGCCTAGCTTACATTTGGTGTATTGATTTCTTTTACCAATGTGTAGGACAGAGCATTTGTTGGTTGAGATTTGGAGTTGCCAACTCTTTGACCGTTCAGACACATAATCAAGGTCGCTTTGAAGGAGGATAACATTGTTGGTGGTGTTGAATAGTTTTATATCATCAGTGAAGAGGATGCAGTTGCTTATAAGGTGATCACAAAGGTCATTTATATAGAGTGTAAAGAGTGTGGGTCCTAGAACGTTCCCTTGGGGGTCACCGCTGTTGACTGGTGCAGGGTTTAATAGGGTGTTTCCTATTTTTACTATTTGTTGCCTGTTTGACAGTAAGGCACTAATCCACTTCTGAAGGGATCCGGAAATGCCATAAGATTTTAATTTTAATAGTAGTTTGTCATGTACCACTGAGTCAAAGGCTTTGCAGAAGTCTATGTATATTATATCTATTGCTTTGCCCTGGTTTAGTAGTGTAGTCCATATGTTTTTGCAGTGTAGAAGTTGCAAATTGCAGGTCAATTTTTTTCTGATATATGTATATCAGAGGTGGTATTCAGCAGGTTCTGACCAGTTCTGGAGAACTGGTAGCAGAAACTTTGAGTCACTCATAGAACCGGCAAATACCACCTTTGACTGGCCCCACCCCCATCTATTGTCTGCCTCCCGAGTCCCAGCTGATCAGCTGGGTCTTCTTTTGTTTCCCTGCACAGGAGAACGGAGCTGGAAAGCAGGTGAGTGGGATAAGGAGGATTGGGGTTTTGCAGTAACCTTCCCCAAGAGTGAGAAGGGAATGGAAATTTTATAGTATCCTTCCCCTGCAATGCATACCCATCAAGCCATGCCCACCAAGCCATGCTATACCCATTGAGCCATGCCCACAGAACCAATAGTAAAAAGAAATTTGAATTCCATCACTGATGTATACCCTCTCTTGGGCCTTGCAAGAAATGTGTCTGTGTCCCAGGCTTGGTTGAATCTTGCTGGGTAATGATATAATGAAGACAGTTGTGTTCTGAAAGGGTGTTGGGCAATTTCTACTATGGCTTCATGGCTTTGTCTTGGTTTGGATCTTGAGTGAGGGCTAATCCTATCACCCTGGAGCTGAAGGCCTTTTGTCTTGTAGATAGGATGGCCTGGTTTTAACAAAGGTGGGGGCTGCTTTCCAAGAGCATGTTTCTCCTTTTCTCATCCAGGGAGATATAATATTCTGCCTTTTAAATATTTCCTAGAATATTTCATTTTCCTAGAAGAGGGGTGGGTGCTAACTTTCTACAATAGAAATAAAGATAATAGAAAAAATAAGAAAAAAGAGGGGATAAATGTGAGGTAAAAGGAAAAGAAATAGAAAGCCCAATTTTTTTCAGTGCAATGAAGTACAGATAAAAGTTGAAGCTTAATTACATTTCTGTACAGCAGGTTAAACTGATCATCAAAATCCAAAATCCAAAGTCAAAATTTCATATTTTTCTGTTCTGAGAGTCTAGAAGAGATATCTAAATGTAAACAGAACTAGATACATTCTTTTCTTTAACTGAGACAGTTAATTTTGGCAGCTCCATTATCTTTTCCATCCATTCTTCCAATGTGAGACCTGCCATATTCTTAGTGCAAATAGAATTCTTGCGGCAATCAACATATAGAATATAATAAGAATGTTCTATTTTTTTGACTCTAACAGAAAAGCTCATGGTTTCAGTTTTATATTTGTTTTAAGAACTAAATTAAAGCATAAAACTGGCCTCAAAATGGCTTTATCACAAGTCCATCAGATGATAAAAAGTGCCTTCTTCACAATTACATTTCCAACAGGCATTTCAAACATCTTCATACATCTTCAACAGATTACCAGGCACTGAGCACCAACAAATAATTTCATAATAGTTTTCTTTCAATCCATTTGTCATATTTTCCCAATGCTCAAGCATTATATTGTACCTAAACCTTTTTGCCTATTAAATGTTTAGCATATTCACTTTCCAGATTCAGCCTTAACATTTTATAAAACTTCACAATAATATGTTCATTGTTAGTACACAATGGAATTTCAATTTCATTATTTACAGATTCAAAACAAGGACTTTTCTCTTTTAAGTTAAATCTTTCTTTCAAATGTAAGTATCTGAGTCGGTGACAAACATGTCCTTCTGACTCCAGTTCTTTTTTTGACTTAATTGGTTCACCTTGAAAAAAATATTACTTCACAGTGACTCTACCAGTTTGGTCTTGCCATTTCTTTTCTAAGAAAAGCTTCCTGATACCTAGTTTCTGGCCCCACTCACATGGGGGGACACACGCTGGACCTGATTTTTGTCTTTGGTCAGTGGTTGAATGACGTAGCTTCAGGGATTTAGCTATAAAACCCTTGTCATGGTCAGATCATTCTCTTCTTAGGCTTGACTTCTGTACTGCCACCCCTCACTGCAGGGAGGCAGAGTCATGCAGATGGTTCCGCCCCAGGCACCTGATGGACCCTGAGCGGTTCCAGAGGGAGCTTGGGCCATTTCCTGAGACTTTGGCTCATAACTCGCCTGGAGACTTGGTGGCCACCTGGGATAGGTTGGCTGCCGAGGCTCTGGACTGAGTTGTGCCTTTGCGACCTCTGACCCGGCACAGATCCCATCCAGCTCCGTGGTTTACGGAGGAGCTGAGGGAGATGAAGTGCTGGAAAAGACGTCTGGAGAGTGTTTGGAGGATTAGCCGCGCTGAGTCTGACTGGACACAGGTAAGGTCTCATATTAGGACCTACCTTGTGGTGATAGAGGCGGCAAAACATTCGTATTTCTCCGCCCTTATTGCGTCGGCAGAAAATCGGCCTGCCGCTCTGTTTAGAGACAACGCTCTCTGCTTGAGCTGAGAGCGCGGGAGGACCTCTTGCAGGGCAGGGCAGAGGAGTTTTCCCGATTTCTGCACGACAAAATCACTTGGATTTGGGGAAGGCTGGACTCCAATTGGGTGCTCCTGGCGGAGGTGTCTGGGGTAAGTCTTGAGACTTTTATCTGGGAGGAGTTTGACCCTGTGACTGCTGAGGGTGTGGACAGGTTTCTGGGGGGGCTGAATACCACCACGTTTGTTGGACCCGTGTCCCTCCTGGTTGGTTTCAACCTCCAGGGAGGTGACACGAGGCTGGCTCCAGGGGATTGTCAATGCTTCGTTGAGAGAGGGGTTGCTTCCTACTGCCTTGAAAGTGGTGGTAACCCACTTTCAACCCCTCCTCAAGAAGCCTGCCCTGGACCCGGCTGTTTTAAATAACTGTCGTTCTGTCTCCAACCTTCTCTTTTTAGCGAAGGTTGTTGAGAGTGTGGTGGTGCGTCAGTTCCCTCAGTACCTGGAGGAAGCAACTTACCTCGATCCTTTCCAATCGGGCTTCAGGCCCGGGCATAGTACCGAAACAGCATTGGTCGCGTTGCTTGATGATCTCTGGAGGGCCCGTGACAGGGGTTATTCCTCTGTCCTGGTCCTGTTAGATCTCTCGGCGGCTTTTGATACTATCAACCATAGTATCTTATTGCGGGGGTTGGAGAGGTTAGGAATTGGAGGAACTGTCCTCTGCTCGCAATTTGGGCATCCTCCTGGATGCATGACTGTCTTTAGAAGATCATATTACGGCCGTCTCCAGGGGGACGTTTTATCAGGTTCACCTGATTCACCAGTTGCGGCCCTTTCTGGATCGGGACGCCTTACGCACGGTCACTCATGCCCTTGTCACCTCCCGCCTGGACTATTGTAACACTCTCTCTCCCTGCAGGGAGCACCCGGAGGCTTCAACTGGTACAAAATGTGGCTGCGCAGGTGGTTATGTGACGCTTCTCCTGTGCGTACTACATTGGTTGCCGGTGGCCTTCCAGGTTCGCTTTAAGGTTCTGGTTTTGACCTTTAAAGCGATCCATGGACCAGGCTATCTGCAGGACCGCATTCTGCCGGTAGTCTCCCACCAACTTGTTCGCTCCCACAGGGAAGGCCTCCTGCGGGTACCGACGGCATCTATGTGCCGCCTGGTGACCCTGAGGAATAGGGCCTTCTCTGTGGGGGCTCCCACCCTCTGGAATGGTCTGCCTCCGGAAATACATAACAACACCGACCTAAAAGCATTCAGACATGCATTAAAACCTGGCTCTTCGAGCAGGCCGGCCTGGGCTGAAGTGGGAGTTTTAGAGTAATTTTAGAATTTTGGGTTTTAAATTTTGGGCTTTTAATATTTGAGGTTTTATTAATTTATTGGGGGTGGGTATAATTTGAATTTTTAAGGCAGCCTAGGATGTTTAATTTTCTTTTAACTTTATAATCTGTAGAATGTTTTATGGTTGGCTGTACATCACCCTGAGTCCTCCAGGAGAAGGGCGGTATATAAATGTGTTAATAAATTAATAAATAAAAATAAATAAATACCAAAGAAATATCTTAGGAGAGTCCCAATAATTGACATATCTGAATATTAATTGATAATTAATATGAGAGTGGATGGAAGAATGTAACCCATTTGTCAATTACAATCATACACAGTACTTATCTGTTAATATACTAATAAAATTCCCATGCCTGCTTCAATTAGCCAAAACAGTGCGCCACAGAGCAACAATTTTTGTATCAAGATCCCTCAAATCCACTTACTTAAAGAATGTGTACAAATCTGTAATCCATTTCTCTTTGGAATTGAAATTGTAAAGATCATTATAGCAGTTGTATTTATAAACTTGTGTCCACTGCAGTATTGTTAGGATAAGCCACATTTATATGATCATGATTTCTGATGCTCCCTGCCAGTTTCCCACAAGCAAAATTAATGGGGAAGCCAGCAGAAAATCAGAAGTTGCTCCTGATCCCACAATTATTACTATTTTGGCCTTTCATTATTATCTTTCTTTGCTTAGATAACAAAACATCTATGAATATTTCATAGGTAGTTACTCTATATACTACAAAAATTCTTAGACCCAAACTTCCCACAAGCAAAGTCAATGGGAAAGCCAGAAGAAAGTCACAAATCACTCTTGCTCTGACTGCTTTTTTGCCTGCCTATGATCATTCGGCTTCTCTGTTTAGATAAGGAAATATCTCTGAAACACTGAACAGGTCATGGATTGTCTAGTAACTATTAAAACTGGAGGTCAGCCAAGTGTGGAGAATATTATTCAAGCCTCTTTTTATTTTCAACAGCATAATAGCTAGCAACCAGAGCTACAATTGCTACTGAAAAACAAAGGTTTACAGTATGTGCAAAATATCCTTAGTTGGAGTTACTTTCCAGGACATTAACTGTCTTCTGAAAGACAAATCCAATTTGATGTGTCCTCTGAGTCTTGTTATTTCTGATCCAGTGTAACCCTAATTGCAGATATCCATTCACAAGGACCATGCTGTCTTTTCTAATCTTAATGCAAAGAATAAATAGTGCTTGGAAAAGAAAGCACATTGTTAATTACTTTTCCCAATAGTTTCAGCATGAAGAATGCATATGCTTAGGTTGAAATGATTAACCCTAACTGAACAGAAAGTACTCATTTACTGATGAATGCCATTATCGGTCTCAGGAATTCCTTCAATAATAGAAATTCGGAGACTTATCTTTGTATTTCTGCTCCTACTTTACCAGCCAAAATCATGAAAACTCAAAAGTATCGTTCTTCTCAATAAGTTCTGCACAATATTTATATTTCTTAGACACACTATTATGTAAGCTGCCAGGTGCTATCACTGAAAATTTGGGGGTGATATTTTGTCAGCCTTCCAATGAGTACTGTTCATCAGTACTATTCTATTTTCATCTGAAAAAAAGTTGCCATTTTCACCAGCAATACTGATGGTCCCAATAATACCAAATAAACAAATTCATTTTATGATAAGGTGAAGCTGGTGGGTGTGCCTTATTTTCTGGACCACTCTTGTTTTTAAAAAGAATGCATGCTGTCTGTGATTGTTGTTTGGTTATTTTTATTTGGGGAAACATTTGTGGATATTCATTATTTGTAATGAGACTGCATGCTGTTTGTGATTGGTTGACTATATTTGAGGGGAATATGGCAATATTCTTGGATATTCAGCAGCAATTACCATTCTTTCTGAATTTTTTAAAAGATTGTTCTGAGATTAAAAGAGCTCTAGTGTCATAATATTTGTTCTACCACTACAATCAACAACAATAAAATAGTTGATAATTCTGAATGGTGGTTTATTTAAGAAGAGTGGTGTTCTATCTTATCAAAAGAGGAATAAGAAAATGCTATAATTTAAAATAAGTTTTTTTTTCTTAGTCTTCCTAAAGTTGTGGTGGGGAAAACTATCTTTAAAAACTCTTTAGCAACACACCTCTTCTGCTGGACCTGCTGAGATGGGTAGACATAATTGAAGAGAAATAACCTAGCCGTATGCCTTGTAGAGCTTTAAAGGTCAAACCCAGCATCTTGAATTGGACCCAATAACAACAGTAACCAATGCAGATCATAGAATTTCTAGGGTACACATAACTGCCCATACAGCTGCATTTTGCACCAGCTAAAACAGTGGTTTTCAAACTTGGCAAGTTTAAGACTTGTAGATTTCAACTCCCAGAATTCCTCCTCCAGTCATGTTAGCTCAGGAATTCTGGGAGTCCACAAGTCTTAAACTTGCAACTTTGAAGACCCTTGAGCTAAAGCTTCCAGAAATTCTTCAAGGGCAATCCCACGTACAGCTGTTGCAGCAGAGCTACAAATATAAACCCAGGATAATCATGATGTTAATTCTCAAAGGTCCTACAGTTGAATCTCATCGTAACAGCCTTTCAGAAAATGCCAAGGAATGTGTCAAATATACTCTTGAATGGGTTGGAGGAAGGGAGAAAGAGAGATTGTTAAACAAAGGCAGAATCCACCATGGAGAAAAAAAATCACTCTGGGGACCCACTCTCCTTAACTTAAATATATAGAAGACATACTGCATCCCCAGCTGAGACAAGGACACAATTGGGTTTATTCCACATGGAGGATGAAGGTCCCTAGAAGCTGAAATTTTAAAGAGGAAGGGACAATACTGTTATCATATGACTCAAAACCTTATTTATTTGTTTATTTGATAATTTATATTAATACACTGTATTTGCATTTTTTTAAAAATAATCCCAGAGAAAGGAATTTAACTGCAGTATATGGTTCATTGAAAGTGAACCTGACTTTGACAAATTAATTTAACAACTTAATTATGTCTCTTTTTTTTTTTTGTCTTATTCCAAATGCTACATTTCATTCCTGTGGCATATTGTCTAACCATTCTGGTGGTATAGCAATAATATTAATCCCATTAAGTCCTTACAGAAATGCAAACATTGCTTTCCTTATATAGGACATGAAATTATTGTGAGATGAGTTTAAAACAGTTTGTCTTCACTGCATTTACAAATTATTTGGAGTGCTCAAGGGTAGAATATTTATGTATATATACAGTAACCCTTGATTAGAAAATTCTCGAATGGCTTAGGCAATGAGATTCTTTCCAATGACATAGGATGTAGTATGTATAATTGAAAATGGATGAAATGCATATAGCTAATGAGCTACAGTCATTTCTGAATATAAATACATTAGGAAGGAGAAATAAAGGTATCCTGAAAACAGTATCACATAGAATGGCAAAAAGTGCATGAAAAGTAATTTATCTTTTGAATATAGCTTGACTTTTGGCAAATTCGTGGACAGTCACTTGCTGGGATTATTTATCTTTCCCAAACTCATTTGTGATATCCCATCCATTTACTAACAAAATCTAATCCTGCTTAGTATTCAAGATTTTCCAGTTATCACAAAAATGATATATCTTAAAGAGAGGAACAACTTGGACTAGAAAACCTGCAAGGTCCCTTTCAACTCTGTTATTCAGTTAGAATCATTGCTATTTCATATACACAATTCACTATGAATTAGATTGTCTCCTTAGTTAATTGACAATATTATCAAATAATCAAATAAAGAAAAGATTTCCTTCAAAAAATGGAAAACTTTCAAACTATGCAAAATAAAAAGGGCAAACCTTTACATCAGTCAGAAAAATGATTTCATTTTTAATATTGATGTAACAATCATCATTTTTAAAAAGTTGATTGAAAAATGGTTGAATTTTTGGAAGATAACAAGAATCAAAAGAAAATTGGAAAATGAAAAGTAGCTTAATTTTCAGATTCAGTTTATTACAGGCAATATTTATACTTGTATTAATCTTTTCAGGATGTGATAGTTGAGACCTACAGTAGTGTCACAAGATAACTTTTCTTAACTCAGTTGAAAAAAATAAATATATGGGAAAAAGTTGAAACCACATATTATCTATCCAAGAATTGTAAAAGGATGTAAATGCAAATGCAAAAGTACTGATCTTATAAAATCCATAGAACATATGCTGCAGATAAGCTTCTGTGCCAGACAATCAGAAAACATTGGAAGAAATACAAAGAAACTTCAGAAAAATAAAGACTGGACTAGTTAATTTAAGATCTGTTTTTCATATATTAGTGGAAAGGATAATTAAAGATAAAATTGTGATGCATATGAATCAATGTATCTTGTGTAGTAAAATCAACATGGATTTTACAGTGACAATCATTATATCAAAACGTTTTTAGAGTTTGCTAAAAGTATAAAATATTTTTAGGATAACTGTTATCTTGGTTCTGATCAACATCTAAATACCCAAGAAAGCAAGATGAGTAAAATAAGATGTCCAGTAAAAACATAGTTTTTGTAATGTCAGTTGCTGGGGAACTGAGTGAGCAAAGTTTGTGTCCATGTTTGCTTATAATATCAATATCAAATTATTTGAGATTGTTAAACAGAAACAAATGCAGTGTAGAATTCAAAGTTCTGTCCAAATCTGGATATTAGATTCATTGGACAAATCATCTACATTTAAAGCAATACATATATACATCAACACAAATATAGAAAATAATCCTCAGAGCGTAACTTAAAATCAATGAATATCCAATTCAGTGCTTTAAACTCAAAATTCATTGTAAAATATAATCTTACTTACTGTATATAGTATATTCTATGTATTTATATATTGTATATCTTCACATTTAGATTGAATAGTGCTTCAGTAGTAGAAAAATATTGTGAGTGTCAATAGTATAAATTATATTTAATCTTTTCTTATTTATTGTCTACTTATTTCACTTGCGCTTCATTGTGGCAAATTAATCTTTAAACAAAATCTTTTTTTTAATCTGACCTTTGTTTCAAGATATGAATTTCTACTTGGGCATTGAGCACATGGCATAACAACATAAAGATTACTCTGCATCTTGAAATGTTAGATCATGAACCATTGTCATTTGTGATTTTTCACATAACAGAAGGTCAGTTGTTGGCAGAATGCTATTTTGAATTGCTTGCATGAAAAAATATTCCAAAAAGTGTCTTGGACATTAGGCTACACAGCTGTGAGGGTTTGGTTTAGAAGATTAAAGTAGCTGAGCTACTATTGCCTTCCCCCCTCCCTCCTTCCCTCCCTTCCTCTCAGACTGGCTTTGTTCTACTTTCCCGATGTGCCTGCAAGACCGGCGCTTTGAACATGGATGCATGGATGGATGGATGGATGGATGGATGGATGGATGGATGGATGGATGGATAGAGAGACAGACAGACAGACAGACAGGCAGGCAGGCAGGCAGGCAAACAGACAGACCTTTTGGATGGATGGACGGATGGATGGACAGACAGACAGACAGACAGAATGAGACAGTGGTGACATTTTGGGAAAGCAGTGGTGGCGGCTTTTCCCAATGTGCTGCTGCATTTGAGGTGCCGGTTCTGGAACATTACTACAGTCAATGGGTAAAGCTGCAGGGCCGGCGCCTCAAAGACCCCCCTGCCGCCTCTTAGCATCTCCAAGGGGGCCGGCAGAGTGGTGCTAAGAGGTGGCAGGGGGGCATTTGAGGTGCTGGCCAGCCCTGCAGGTCCACCAATTGACTATCATTGCTCCGGAGCCGGCGCCTCCAATGCGGAAGCAGTGGCATGTTACGTGCCGCCGCAGCAACGTTCGACCTGCCGCCCCCCTGCCGCTTCTTAGCGCCCCTCTGCTGGCCCACTTGGGGATGCTAAGAGGCGGCAGGGGGGTGTTCGAGGCACCAGCCCTGCAGGTTCACCCATTGACTGTAGCACCGTCCGGAGCCGGTGCCTCAATGGTGAACCTCCAGGGCCGGCTGGTGCCTCGAATGCCCCCTGCAACCTCTTAGCAACCTCAAGGGGGCCAGCAAAGGGGCACCAAGAGGCAGCAGGGGGCGGCGCATCGAACGCAGTTGCGGCAGCACGTAATGTGCCGCCGCTTCCGCATTGGAGGTGCCGGCTCCGGAGTGGCCCTACAGTCAATGAGTGAACCTCAATGAGGGCTGGCACCACGAACACCCCCCTGCCACCTCTTAGCGCCGCCCTGCCACCCCCCTTGCCTCTTAGCAGCCCCCTAAGGCATCCCACCGCCCCCCAGGGGGCGGTACTGCCCACTTTGGGAACCACTAGTTTAGAGAATCATTCAGGCTACTTGGAAGTTTGTCTGTGTCTTCAGTGTCACCTGACCAGTGCAAATGGGTGTGGAGCCTTCTTGGAATTGCTGAAAGGACTGTGTTGTGGAGCTTTGCTTTCTGCAGGATGTTTTCTGCCCTGTTGCTCTGCTGAACATAGGTGCAGGCTATTAGGGATGAGTCAGTGCTGTCTGCATCTCAAACTGAAGTGCAAATAGTCTGACTGACTATGCACTCACCAACAATAATTTACTAAATTTGTGTACTGCCTGACTCCCAGCAACTCTGGGTGATTTATTGACCTTTCCTTGTTGAATTTATTTTAGTAATCATGAATTGATGATAATATCTAAGGAGAAATGGATGTCTGCATTTCAATCCATTCCCATTCAAAAGTGGTAGCAGTAATTCTTTGCAACTGGGACTTGCTAGTATCATGTTTTGTGAAAAGCCAAATCACTCTCTACAAATTAAGCCATAAGGTCTGATTGAAAACAAGATCCAAGCCATTTTTTTAATCCTTAACCTTTGCCATACTTTATAAGTTTGAATTTCAAGATGTCTAAAGAAATTGAATAATTGCTTTGTGATAAGACCTGCACTGAAGGATTTTCCTGAGGCTTTGATCACTAAAGGTCTCCAAAACTGGGCAAAGATCATGGGCCTCAAAAGGGCAGCTGGAGTCTAACACGGCAGGGTAAAAAGTCAGCCAGACAGCTCTGAGGAAACCAAACTGTCCCTATTTTTCTGCTCAGCAACTGCTTAATTCCTGGGTGTGAATAGAAAGCCAGTATATAGTTACAGTATATGTATATAAATGAACTTGCTTTCCAGCTTGTACCATTGTGATGTCTCCATTTCACTTATGTTTTTATGTATGGCTTAGCCTCAAATTCCTAATGAACAAATGATGTCAGCCCTATCAGGGCTAAGTGAAGGATGAATGATGGAGGAAGTTTGGGGCACTGCTCCATTCCCTTTGAACTGTTATTATTTAAAGGAAGTTAAAGAAAGAAAAAATAGCACTCTTACCGTATTTATTCGAGTATAACGCGCAAAATTTTATACCGATTTTTAATCGAAAATTAGGGGGTGCGCGTTATAAACGAGGGCTGGGGTGGGGTGGCAATGGCAGCCGGTCCAATGAGGGCGCAGGCGAATTGTGTGTTCGCACTGTGCCTTTTCCGTGCTGCAGCCGCGTACTGTACGCGAGGGCGAAGAAAAAAAAACATCCCCTCATCGCGTACAGTGGGCGGCCCGAACTGGGGGTGAGAATTCTTATTATCCGCTGTATGGTCGCCCCGTTAGATGGCAACTCAGGGTATCAAGAGAAAACGTTCTGCATATGACGCTTCATTCAAGCTCAAAGTTGTTGATCATGCTGAAATTCACGGAAATCGAGCAGCTAGCCGAAAATTCACTGTACCAGAGACGAATGTTAGAGAATGGAGAAAACAGAAAGTCGTCCTGAAAGATATGAATAAAACAAAAAAAGCACAACGAGGGAGACAAGCCATGTACCCAGACATGGAGAAGGAACTTTATGAATGGATCATTGACCAAAGAAGTAGTGGGTACATCGTCACATCACTCCACATTAGACTTCAAGCCCAATAGTTTTGCAAAGATTCAAACTTCAAAGCCTCTAATGGATGGACACAAAAGTTTATGAAAAGGCATGGACTTGCAATACGCCAGAGAACAAAGATAGCACAGAAGCTGCCTAATGATTTAGAAGAGAAGATCGCTTCATTCTATACCTTTATAATCAACCAACGCAAGCAGATTAATTTTGAACTTTCACAGATAGGCAATATGGATGAGACCCCCATGTGTTTTGACCTACCAGGCAACAGGACAATTGACAGCAAAGGGAAGCACACAGTCCAGATTAGAACCACAGGCCATGAGAAAACTCATTTTACCGTTGTGTTATCCTGTATGGCAGACGGTTTTAAACTTAAACCAATGGTGATTTTTAAAAGAAAGACTATTCCAAAAGGAGTTAAATTTCCACCAGGTGTCGTGATCCATTGTCATCCTAAAGGATGGATGGATGAAAAGGGCATCATTTTATGGTTAAATAAAATTTGGAATACTAGACCAGGCGCACTACTGAAGAAATCCATGCTTGTATGGGACCAGTTCCACTCACACCTGACAGACACTGTGAAGGACAAACTGAAAAGTCTAAATACATTTCAAGCTGTAATTCCAGGTGGACTAACCTCTATTCTTCAGCCACTAGATGTCGTTTTAAACAAACCCTTCAAAGACAGAGTCAGGGAAAAGTGGATTACCTGGATGAAATCTGACGACAAAGAATTGACTGCAAAAGGAAACCTCAAGAAACCTGGCTTATCTCTCGTGACATCCTGGGTTACAACATCATGGGAAGACATACCAAAAGAAATGATCATCAAGAGTTTTTTGAAGACAGGCATCAGCAATAAAATGGACGGCACAGAAGACGACCTGCTGTGGAATTCAGACTCCGAAGAAAGCGAAGAAACTGGAGAAACAGATGTTCCTGCCAACTGGGACACTGATGAAAAATTAACTCGAGAAGAATGGGAACAACTCTTTAGTGTATCTGATGATGATGATGAATCTGACTTTGAAGCATTTTAAATAAATATTGTTACCGGTAATTTTATTTCGGTATTGTGTTTATACCAGTTTACGTTGTCAATAAATGATTTTTATCACGTGTTCAACAACGTTTTTTTGTCAATTACAATGCTTGGTGTGAAACAAAATTTTATACCGATTTTTAATCGAAAATTAGGGGTGCACGTTATACACGTGTGCGCGTTATACTCGAATAAATACGGTAGTTGCTTTAAAAGTTTCCTGGTGGACAAACAGATACTTCATTTGCCAATCCTGTTTGTCAATCCTGTTTGTATTTCTGGTTGCCAGAATACTGAGTGAGAAATTTCTAGATACTAAAACAGCTTTTTTATTCATTTACATGTCCATCTGATCTACCACTTTTTTGTATTTGTTTTCTTTCCTTTGTTTTAAGTACACATATTAACATTTTCATTTAAATGTTGTTTAAAACCATTTTTTTCCATCACAAACTGTACAGATTTAATTGCATTTTTCCAAATACATGCAAATACATACAGACTATATATATATATATATACATACATACAAATGTGAAGAAGAAATGTGTAATGATTAAAGGGCAAGGCTCGGTGTTTGGAGACCCAGATTCTAGTCTTCTCTTCAGTGTGGAAACCAAATAGGTAGGTTTGGGCATTCATTCTTTTTACAGTCCTGCTGTGAAAAGATTCATAGTACCAGTATTAATGAATACAGAGAGAGGTAGACAGAAGATCACTCAAAATTGTCTGGAAAGTATGAAAGCCATGGGAAAATAAGCTCAGATCTGCTCATTAGTGCAGGGATTGTGGGACAGGCGAGTTCATGTTGGACTCCAACAAAACTGTATTTCTCAGGAATCTCTAAAGGCAGATTCTTCTTTTTAAACCCTCAACTGCATTGCTAACTAAAGGTGCTCATTGAGTTTGTGGAAAGTCATATCCAGCTGATAGTAGATGAAATCCAGCTGTTCAGAATATGTTTGTTTTACAGATTTTTATTAGATTAATATTCAATCTTTCCTCCAGGAGCTTCAAGTTGGTTTACAAAGTGAATCCTCCTTCATTTTTATCTCCAGGACAACCATAAGAGACAAGTTGGACAAGGACAATGAATGCTTACTGTGTATATAGCAATGTTATTTTCCACAAGAAAAGCCTGACAAAGTGACTTGTTGTATATGTAAAATTAAATAGAAAAGACATTTCTGAAGCTTCTAACATTTGGATATATATTTGGATGGATGGATGGATGGATTGATGGATGAAAAGAAGTAAAGAAACGAGGAAGGAAGGACTATAAGTTTTTTTCTAAAAAGACTATTTTAAGATAAATATTTACCCAATAATAAACTTGATTTCATATTTTTTAAGTTTGTGAAAGAATCCCAAATTAATTTAATTTGATATATTTCTAATGTGTTACTTCTGCATCTGAAAAGGAGTAATCATATTTAATTTGGGACTGAAAAATGATTCACAATCTCATTTTGTTGAGAAAGCAAAACCAAATAAAAAGAGTGTGTGCTGTTCTGCCCCATTGTATTTGAATTAAATAAATTCTACTTAGGATAAGCTTGACTTTTCTACAGTTGTTTTCTAGTTATTACAGACCTTATTTCAATCCACAAATAGCTCCAAGTATGCCAACTCAAAGGAAATCACTCAAATGTCAACAATTCCTTGACATCTCCTTAGCCAAATTGCATGTTTAATATGAGGAAGACTAGGCGTGTCAAGCATATGACATGGTCTAGTTCCTATAGAAGCTTCTTTGAGTATAGTTCTATATGCACAGGGGAGATATATGACTGCCTGGTAGAGACAATAACTGTGTGACTGAAACCAGGAGTGGAGGTGTTCGGAGTAATTGAATATTTGTGCTGGTCCAGAAGGAGCCATATTACTCAGTTGCAAAAATGGGCTATTCTCACTCTTCTGGGATGAACAATTCAATGAAAATGAAAGTGACTTCCACCAGGAAAATAATAAGTAAGAATAAACTCCACCTTCAAGAAACTATGTCTCCTACCTGAAATCTTTTATGAGATCATTTCTCTTTTGATTGTGATGACTTGGATTGTTAGCAATTTTTTCAGTTAAGTCTGAAGTTAATAACTTTATCAACTCCCCCATATGCTAAATATCTATCTCCAGAATCAAGCCATTAAACTGTTTAATCTCTGTGATTCAAATCCATGATGAACACTGTTATAACAATGTCAAAGCCAAATATCTTTCATCTTCCGTATCTTTTGATGGTCATCAAATATTCTTATTGCTCAATTTATAGCACATTCATGATTTTTTTTTTGCCCATGCTGTCTTTTGACTGACATTTGTAGAACAAAATCGGGGTTGAATGAAGTAAAATGTGAATTTGTAATGTAAAAGTACTAGACAATGTTTCCTCTATTTCCACTATGTTCACAAGGCAATTGATGTGTAGGAAAGCTTCTTATTTCTTGCCACTGAGGTTAGATTGAGTAGACTGAGGATAGATACTGAGGACAGTTGTTTGAAAAGGAAATAAAGGCTGAGGAAGTTACAGAGACTAGACAGAAAGAAAATCTCTGCAGAGAAGACAGTGCAGAAGGAGTAAAAGCAACCTTTTGTTGTCAAAGAACAAACATGTTGTAGTTAGTAGTAATAGCTTCACAATGGAAAGAAACTTCACAGCAGTAGTAGCTTCACAGCAGAAGGTTTCTTCCTCTCTGATGTATGAAATTACCATCCACCAACTTTTGACTTGGGAGAAATTATCCTGGCATGAAATCTGCTTCCCCCATTACTGATTGTTATCCAGCCTCTATTGCATCTGTTCTGACTCACTGTTGAATGATGTTGTTGGTGCAACACATGACAGGCAAAGTGGTACATTGATTCTTCTGGGTCTGCTGCTTTCCATCTTCTGCACATTGCCAACCACTGAGGGGAAAGTTCACCAATCATAGTGCTGCCACAGGAATGGGCCAGGTGTGACTGCCACTTTCTATTCATCATTTTTAAATTTTCTCCTATGCTTCTCACTTATACAACAATCTGTCATAACCCAAATTGAATAATGTTAAAAGAAATGAAATAACAAAAAGCAAGCACACAAACAATAAACCATAACGGAGTCATGAGAGCTGAACTGCAATCAATACTTAGGATTTTTCACTTTCCTTTCTTTGTATACTCAATGAATGCCAGCTTCCAGATATCTTTGGAGTTGATGGAGCACAATGAGAAATTATTTCAGCTTTGCACTCAACTGGAAGGGGCCATAAAGTTAAACAACTTGTGGTTCTTCTGGATGAGTGATCTAGTCCTTTTGTGCAATTCTAACTAACTACCCAAATACGTTCATATGTCCAGCTCTTTAGGGAGCATCGGCATATGATGATAGTGGTTAAAATTGGTCAGGTACTAAAGATAAAAGATTGTGTTATATTGGAGTTAAAAGGAAGAATGTTGTTGTTAGTGATACAGTGGCATCAATGGCATTAGTAAGAAGACATCTATAAATGCTAACCAACAGCAGTGCTACAGTGCAGCCCAGATTACCAGCCCAGACAATAGGAAGAGCCCTGACATTGATTGAAAAAGACCCTAAGTGTTTTCTGTGGAATTCTAGGCCACTGGCAGATTAACATAAAAATATATACTTTGAAGGTGTTCTTAGAATTCCTATCACTATTAGGAAATGTGCAAACTGGCAAGGGTTCTGGATTTTTTTTTCAATTATTTTTGTTTTTGTTCTGGAAATTGTAATATTTGATTGTGTGCATAGCTACACATGGATCAATTGTCAGGGACCTGGAAAAACCTGAGCTCAAGTTTAATTGAAATATGTTAGAAAAATTTAATGTTCATCATGCACTGGCCACGCCCACACCCAGTTTAGTGAAGCGGGAAAAAGTCCTAATACATCACATGGCATCACTGATCTATAATTTATTTAGGAATGACAGGCATACTTTTTTTTCTAGTGATTCTTTTCATATATCTTATAGTGAAAATCTAGAGTGAAACCTTTAAAGAATGTTCACTACATGTAGGCTTCTAAGCAAAAAGATGGGCCGTAAGTCATCCTATGCATTATCAGTAATTGCCAGAATCTTGAATTGAGCCAAGAAATAAACTAGGATTCAGTACAATTGCTGAAAGGCAAGCGTAGTATGGCTTGTTTAGCACTACCACAGGGTGGCCGTGAATTCTTTGGTGGCTGAGTGTGCTTTTATCATTAAGGAGGGTAATTCTATCCCAGAAACAGAGACAGTAGATTCTTTTATGATTCTTTTACTGTATCAACTATGGCAGCAAGTAGAAACATCTATGTACAGAAGTGTTAGTTTCTCCCAGCTTCTTTCTCAGGACTTTTCGTTAATAACTACACACTCTATTACTAATCTACCAATTCCCCTCCCTCACACTTTTCTCCCTCTTCCTACTCTTTCAGTTTTTCATGGAGAGATAGGAAAGGAATTGGTTGAATTATTGACAAATGTGTGTGGCATGTCTCACCATATTAATCTTACCAGTCAACTTTCTGCATAGTTCTTGTGTGATGCACCACAAAGACAGCATTCTCACTTTTTTCCCATCGGCCATGGGTTTTTTGCATAGTTCATTCTTCTATCAGTGTGTTTCTATGGATCTTAATAAAAAGTAGAAAGAAAATTGCTAGATTAAAAATATATCCCCAAAAATTGAAAGTTAAGAAAATAAAAAGATACAAATAGTTTTCCTGGGTTAGGCCAAAATCTAGTTTATGTGTCATGATTGATTGATTGATTTGTTTGTTTGTTTGTTTATATTCATCCATCCATCCTATTTTTTAACCACCCATCTCTGTCAGAAAGGGAATCTGGGCAGTGTTCAATGTAATCAATATACAAACAACATATTAAATTAACATTAAAATATTAACAATTATTTAAGATTTGTTAATAAAATATATAAAATATAATACAAAGTGTCAAAAAGCTAAACAATTGCAAGATGGATATTTAGCAATAATTAATACAAGTCGGGGGGAGTTCTCATGAACCAACCAGTCCATGGTTGTATGGTCCTGTGTTCCTGTCACACAAGGCTGCACAGTCAAGTTTTGACCCCTTTGCAGAAGTCTAGTGAAGAGAAGGACCAGGGAAGACATAATAGCAGTCTTCCAATATTTGAGGGGCTGCCACAGAGAGGACGGGGTCAAGCTATTTTCTAAAGTGCCTGTAGGCCAGAAAAGGAATAATGGATGGAAACTGAACAAGGAGAGATTTAACCTGGAAATAAGGAGAAACTTTCTGACAGTGAGAATAATCAACCAATGGAACAGATTGTCCTCGGAAGTTGTGGGAGCTTGAGACTTTCAAGAAGAGATTGGACTGCCATTTGTCAGAAATGGTGTAGGGTCTCCGCTTGGGCAGGGGGTTGGACTAGATGACTTACAAGGTCCCTTCCAATTCTGATTATCTGTTATCAGTTAACTAATAACAGGTAGAGATAACTAATAACTTGCAACAGACCTTTCTATTTTAAAGCTAGTTAGTGTTAGTATTTATTATTATGTATTGTAGTAATATAGTAATTCATTCCTACTCTTGCTTTAATCCCTTGTCACAATTGTAATTTAATAACATCAATGAATCTTCAGTATTTGTTGAAATGGTGATATTTACTTAAATGTTGAATTTCTTTGAGTTCTGTCCTCATGTTACTGGTGTAAAAAGGCAAAAAGTAAAAAAGCAGAAAGGCAAATTGTGGACCAAACATTTAATCCTACCTGTGAAATTGTAAAACATATGCCAGACCATGTTGCAATGAGTTTGAATTTCTACAGTAGAGAGACTAATGAATCTTGCAGTCCTGGGAGAAAGTTCTAAATTGAATGAGAATCTCAACAATTCAAGCAAATCCTTGGTGCATATGTTCATTCAATGTATCAGAGTCTAAAAGAAAAATTCCAACATGAAACTTTCAGTTTAAGACTTTCAAATACACATGCATATCTTCATATCTGGAATCGCTGAACTTTGTTTTAATCACTCTGTTCCATCTTCAAAGTAATGGTGTCAAAATTAGAACTGTTTTTTATGAGACACAATACTGTACAAGCAAAGAAATATGAATGAAAAAAGTAATTGTAGCCTGGTTCTATATATATGTTTAAAAGCAAATATTTAAGATAACGTGCATTGACAATGATATCAGAATCAATTCTACCTTTATTGGATCTACAGCAAAAACCTTGACCTATCAGTGTAAAAATATTTCATTAAGAAAACCCCAGCACCAATAATCCTTCTGTATCATCATTCTGCACTGGGGAAAATTAATATAGGGAGGCTCCATGACCCTTACAATAGACTACATAAAGCTTTGGAACTGAGATTAACCTTATAAAGACTCAGTTCAAAGGTGATTTAATGGAATGATTCATCCCAAATAAATCTTCAGTCTATTTTGGTATCACGGTTAATAGAAAATTAAATCTCTCTCTCTCTCTCTCTCTTTCTCACCATGTGTGTGTGTGCGTGTGTGTATATGGTTGTGTACATGTGTGCATCTTGGGGTCAAATCAAATTTCATATTCAATCTACTATGGTAATACTGAATTCTTATAATGAAATCTTCAACTAAGTTGAAATCATTTTTTTTACTGTTGCAATAGAGTTAAATATATTAAATCCATTTAATACTACATTGATGTATTTAAAAAGGATAAACATCTATTTAAAAGAAAGTTTTTGAATGTAATAAAATGAAACAAATTAAACCAAAAATCAAAACAAAGTTTATAGGCATTTATTTTAGTTTCGTTTAAGTTTAATATTCGTTTCAAATAAAGGTACTGGCATGAATTTTTCTTGTTTTCATAATAAATGTATAATTATTGTTCCTTTTATAAAATGAAATAACATTAATTAATTTATTGAAAAATTGAACTTTGCTTTTTAAGATAAAATTTGGCATGCAAAAGCTCTCCCCCTCCATGTGTTTTATTTTGAAATATAATGCGGAACTGACATTTAATGACATGGAATTATTTTTTCTATTGTTTCTCTGAAAAGGAGGCAGGCCAAGTCTCTTTATGAAAAAAATATCTCACCGTATGCATTTCGTTGTTGGAATAGATTCATTAAAAAGTGAATGTAAAATTGCCATTAAATATGACTCACACAGCAGTCAGATCTGCCAAGGACTAGCTTAATTGAATTCAAGATGAATGGCAAGGTAAAAGAAAAAAAATAACTTTTTTCAAGTAAAGAAAAAGTGGATGATTTCCTTTTTGTTCTACATTATGCATACAGTAAAAGTCCATGCTGGTTGCATCCCATCTTATCTAACATAGCCTTCACTGTTCATACTGGCTAGGGAATCAGAACAGTAGCAGCAACCTGCTGTGAGAGACACAAAAGATCCAGATGAATAGTTGAGCATCCAGAAGGGGAATTTTATTCATGGATGTGCAGCACTGCATATGGATTTTCTGTCTTTGATAGGTGTTAACTGTCCTTAAACACTTTCTCACTACCTTAAATATGTCAATGGATAACCAAATATATGGAACTTGTTTTTTGAAACCTATCACAAAATTACAACTTGCAGAAGTAAGCCCACAGCACACAAGTCATATTTAATGCTTAGCCTAGCTAAGATTTGTGAAGTTCTGTGACTTTCTAAACCCATGGGAATCTACTTCCTTGAGTCATTCTATGCATGTGGAATGGAGATTGCTACTTTTGTGTGTAAGTTCACAATGTTGAGGGAAGAGGGAAGAATACTGTTTTAAATAGCAATAACACTTAGATTTATATACCGCTTCATACTGCTTTACAGTCTTTTCTGAGTGGTTTAAAGAGTTGGCATATTGAACCCAACAACTTGGGTCTTCATTTTACTGACTTCGGAAGGATGGAAGGCTTAATGAGCCTGCAATACTGCATTCTAACCAATGTGCCACCATGGCTCTTTATAGCTTTAGCATTAAAACATAATAGTTTTAGCATTAAGATCAGTGAGATTAATTAACCACATTGGTGGTCAGCTTAAGGAGAGGTCAATCTGAGTTGCTTTAATTTTGATTCTATTCATGAGCAAGTGATTTGATTTAATGGCCTAAATTCAGATCTGAGAATAGAGATGACATTTGTTCGATGTGGCTTTGAATGTGAAGGCATTCATCTGAGTTTCCCAAACCAGCTGATACACTGAAACATAGTTACACTTTCCAATTAAACAATTATTTAAGAATATTTGTACACTAGGGAAAATTGCAGAAATTAATGCACATATTAACAAAAATGATGTAAAATATATCAGGAAATTTATTGCAAAATGTATCATAGGAGATTTGTGCATAAAGATATAGATGATTTTATGTATTTTATAAAGAAATCCAACTTAAGCAGAAATGGGAGATAGAAAAAACTAGGAGATTCTGAAATTCATAATACAGTCCTAGCAAGCAAGAGAGAAGATAGAGTTTAATCAGCAAAAGAAGGAATGATACACTTGTGACTTGCTGAAACTCTGCTAAATTTTAGCTTTGGTGTTGCTAATTCTTTGGCTATTTTGGAATTCGTCTACTCTCTTCTTGCTCTACTATTTATTGATTGTCAAACCCTACTTGAGGCCCTGAAGATAATTAATGAATAAAGGTTCCTTATTTCTTAGTCATGCTATGAATTACAGGTAATCTTTGACTTATGATCATTTGTTCCATGATCATTCAATGTTACAATGGCACTGAACAAAGGGACTTGTGGTCTGAGCCTGAAGTTACAGCCACTGCGGAGCCTCCATGCTTGCAGATCAAAATTCAGGTGCTTTTGCAGCCTACTTGTGGTTACAACCCCAATGCACTGCAATTCTTCCACCTGCTTATCTTCTCTCCATCTAGGCCTATTTATTTATTATTTTATTTATTTAAATTTATATACCGCCCCACTCTCCCAAAGGGACTCGGGGTGGTGAACAGCCAAGATAAAATACACATATAAAATACATATACAATGTTTAAAAATTAAAAGAATTAAATACATTGGCCCTTTCAAAAGATTAAAAATAAGGGAATTAAGAAAGTTAAAACCAGATTAAAAGATTTAAAAACTCCTAGGTCAGATCGGCTTGCTGAAATAAATGAGTTTTCAATGCACGGCGGAAGGTCAGGAGATCAGGGATGGTCCTCATCTCCGGGGGTAATTTGTTCCAGAGAGAGGGTGCCCCCAATGAGAAGGCTCTCATCCTCGGGGTTGCCAGCCATCCAGCCGGCGGCACCCCGAGGAGGCCGACTCTATGGGAGCGTATCGGTCGGCGGGAGGCCGATAATGGCACGAGGCGGTCTCGCAAATATCCTGGTCCCAAGCCATGGAGCACTTTAAAGATGATAACTAAGACCTTGAAGCGCATCTGGAGGGCCACCGGGAGCCAATGCAGCTCGCGCAGAAGTGGCGTAACATGGGAGCCCCAAGGAGCCCTCAACACCACCCGCGCGGCCGCATTCTGCACCAGCTGGAGCCTCCGGATGCTCTTCAGAGGCAGCCCCATGTAGAAAGCATTGGCATAGTCTAGGCGGGAGGTTACAAGGGTGGAAGTGACCGTGCAAAGTGCATCCCGATCCAGAAAGGGCCGCAACTCGTAGATCCTACGGACCTGGCCAAAAGCCCCCCTGGCGACGGCTGCCACATGGTCTTCCAATGACAGCCGCACATCCAGGAGGACATCCAGATTGCGGGCCCTCTCTGTGGGGGCAAGAATTTCCCCCTCCACAGCCAGCAATGGAACCAGCTGGCTGTACTGGGGTGCCGGGAAGCACAGCCACTCAGTCTTAGATAGGTTGAGCTGAAGCCTGTTCTGCACCATCCAACACCGCACGGCCTCCAGGCACCGGGTCATCACTTCGATGGCTTAATCGGGGTGGCCCGAGGTAGAGATGTACAGCTGAGTATCATCAGCGTACTGATGGAACTCTACCCCAAAGCCATGGATGATCTCACCCAGCGGCTTCATATAAATGTTGAACAGAAGGGGTGAGAGCACCGACCCCTGAGGCACCCCGCAAACCAGGGCCGACCTCTACCCCCCTGCCAACACGAATTGCGAACGGTCAGAGAGGAAGGAGGAGAACCACCGCATAACAGTGCCTCCCACTCCTTAGCCCTCCAGCCGCCACAATAAGATACTGTGGTCGACAGTATCAAAAGTCACCAAGAGATCTAATAGGACCAGGACAGAGGAATAACCTCTGTCACTGGCCCTCCAGAGATCACCCACCAATGTGACCAATGACGTCTCCGTGCTGTGCCCTGGGCCTGAAGCCCGATTGGCGTGGATCCAAATAGACAGCTTCATCCAGGTGCTGGGGAAGCTGTCGTGCCACCACCCTCTCAACAACCTTCGCCACAAAACGAAGGTTGGAGAAGGGACGATAATTAGATAACAAAGTTGGGTCCAGGGATGGTTTCTTGAGGACGGGTCTCACCACGCCTCTTTCAAGGCGGCGGGCAGATATCCCTCACTCAAGGAAGCGTTAATAATACCCTGAAACCAACCTCGTGTCACCTCCTGAGTGGCCAACACCAGCCAGCAGGGACACGGGTCCAATAAACATGTGGTAGCATTCAGCCCCCATAGCAACCTGTCCACATCTTCAGGGGTCACAGGATCAAACTCCTTCCAAATGACTGCCTCAAATTCCACCCCCGACTCCCCACCCAGAGTTGCCCATTCAGAGTCCAACCCATCCCGGATCTGAGTGATTTTATCCACCTGGAAATTCGAAAAGTCCTCAGCCCGTCCCTGCAAGAGGTCCTCCTGCACTCCGTCTTCCAGGAGGGAGCGGGTCACTCTAAACAGGGTGGCCGGGCGGTTTCCTGCAGACGCAATAAGGGTGGAAAAGTAAGAACACTTTGCCACACTTATCGCCACTAAATAGGTATTAATATTAGACTGTAATAGAGTTCGGTTGGGTTGGAGCGAGTAGTCCTCCAAATATTCTCCAGGCGTCTTTTCTGGCGCTTCATCTATTTGGCATCTTGCTGCCCTGTTCTTGGCTGCCTCATGGAACCATCACTGTCTTCTTGTTCCCACTGCTGGCCAGACTGCTGGACCAGATGAGACTCACTTTGTGCTATGAAAAAAAAGGGGGAGGAGCAAATGACCCTTCCCCACCCCTAAATGGATAGCCACCCCCAGCCCTGCCCAGTACATTTTTGCAAAGGAGCATTTTGACACATGTTCGCTCAGGAGAGGCTGCTTTTAGCCTCTCCTTTTTTTTTGCAGTGCAAAGCCAGCCCAAATCTGTTCCAGGAGCCATGCAAGGCATGCCTTAGCAGCAGCAGAAGCAATTTATTTATTTATTTATTTATTTATTAATTACATTTATATACCGCCCTTCTCCCTAGGGACTCAGGGCGGTGAACAGCTCGTCTAAAAACCCCACAAATACAAAAGTTAAAAAGTAATTAAATAGCAGTTAGCAATAAGATAGCAATAGCAGTTAGACATATATATACAGCTTCACAGTGCTTTACAGCTTTCTCTAAGCAGTTCAAAGAGTCAGTATATTGCTGCCAACAATATCTGGTTCCTTATTTTACTGACCCCAGAGAATGGAAGATTGAGTCAACATTGAGATGGTAAAGGTGAGCTAGGGTAGTGAAGTATAGTGCAGCAAAGGTCTTGCAGTACTATTAGGACTGGACTGAAGCAGTTGCAGCTTCTCAGGATGCAGCAAGCAGCCCTAGAGTGGTATGGTTCTGGGCTTCTTGCTGCCCTGGAAGGCAAGGTGTAGATGTGGGAGGGAATATTTACAAATAGGTGGAGTTGGAAGCAACCCATTACCTTGTTGAGTAAAAGTGAGATGAGCAGTATATAAATTTAATAAACAAATAAATTACTGAATTTCAGGGCTTGTCTAACAACTGATAAAATTCCTTAACAATGGCAATTGGGATTGCTAGGATTCTGTTCACTAAGTGTTGTGGTCCTATGATGGCTTGCCTTCAGGAATGCATTGCTTAATGACCAAAATTCTAGCCTCAGTTGTGGTCATAAGTTTAGGACTGGTTAAAACACCAGGCTAGAAACCAAGAGACTAGGAAGTTCTAGCCTGGCCTTAGGCACAAAGCCAGCAGGATTACTTTGGTTCAGTCACTCCATCTCAACCCTAGGAGAATGAGACAACGGAAAATCACTTCCCCACCCAAAAAATTGCCAAGAAAATTGCATGGCTAGTCTAGACAGTGGCTAGGATTCAGTGCTAGCATGAAAGTGTGTGTGAGTGCACACATTCACACAGAGAGAGAGATACAGTTTCAGAATTGTGCTGTATAGAAAGATCTAGCCATCAATTTTTGAAACACTTTTTTTCCCCAGTAGACCCCTGGCCAAATGCCTTGAAAATCATGTTCAGTGAGAATCAATAGTGAAGGGCAAAAGATAAAGACTCAGTCATAAGTCATTAATATCAGAAATGGGTGAAATATATGTAACATTTCTAATAGTTAATCACTCCTCCTTCCTCAGAAATACAGAACACTGAATAGGAAATGCACTATGAATAATAAATGCACTTATTGACATTTTACAATGCTTGGGAAAGTTCAGAACCTGCAGAAAGATTGTGGCTTATCCACTTTTAATTTCCATTCCTGATTTATAGCAACAAGGTTCAGATGGATAGTAGCATGACTAGATTTTTTTCCCCGGCTGCACTAAAGATACTATTATATATTCAAATGGAAGTAAAGTTTGATGCCCAATGAAATTGTCCTACTGTATTTTTCTTGACATTTGCTATTACTTTGTTTTAGCAATTGTTTGCAATGAAGAAAATAAAGAAGTATAAAGTTACATTGTCAAAAGATATAAACATTTTTCCCATATTTCAATTGGGATGATTTTCTTTTCCCTACTGCATTTTGAATATTATTTTTTATCTTTCTTTTTCACACACATACAATACACAGACACCAAAATGGTTCTTTGATTGCAGCTCAGCTTGATTATATTATTCTAACTGCAGGAAATTAAAAGAAACATACAACACATTTTGAAGAATTAGAATTATATTTTCTTTTTGAAAATCAGCTTTGGATTGTAGCACTGTCATGGGACGTTTTTTTATAATCTATCCTTCCTCTTCTCTGCTACTTGTTCAATTATCTCAGAGGGGGCCATTTCATTGTGATTTCCATTCTGTAATGTAGACTATTTCTAAGATAATTTATGGCAAGCAATACCAGAAGACTAATACACTACTCTCTGAGCTTAACAAAGGCAACACATGCCTGTGATATTACAGGTGCAGTTAAGATCAGCTATATTTTGAAAGAGGTAACATTACCTAAAGCACTGTTTGTCACTAATATGGAACCATGCTATTGAGTATATACAATTGGCAAAAAAAAATAGTTGACTTCATGCAGCAAATTTATCTCTTTTCCTAAGCAGTTGCCATGGGAATAGTTATTTAGGGAATTCCATTTCTGGAGCCTGTGATTGAAGGTTTCTGTCTTGGGGGTGGGTGGGAATGGGGTGTTCTTTCCCATATAAGTGTCATTTTAATATAAAGTCAATTATTTTCTTTTTGATAAAATTTGCACAAAACTTTCAAGAAGAAGCAACAGGAAAAATATACTAAATGCCAATCATTAGTTCCCCATTATGCTTTAACCTGGCACTTTCAAATATAGAATTCAGAATTGACAGCTGTCAGTTGTGAGTCACACACAATGACATTTTCTCTTTTCTCTTGTCCTCTTGGAATAGAAAGGTTCATATTGCATTTCTGCCCACCCACCTTGTTTCTTGTTCTAAAGTCACTTGGGAAAGCAGGGCTGAATCGAGTGGTTTGTCATAACAGAATACAAAGTATTAAAGTATCGTGGACTAATAGGAGAACACCACAGTTTTCTTCTATCATCTGGCAGGCAGCAGTTGGGGAAGAAGATAATTATCAACGTAAACAGTATAATGTAAACTGTGCTAAAGGCAAAAGAACAAATTAATAGTTGCCACCAACATATTGTTAACATGTTGCAAATAAATTAAAAGTTGTTATGCTTAAAAATGTGCCACTGACACAGCCAGGAAATATTGAAAAGTATTTTTTTCACAGTATATAAAACACTGCATTACAATTAATCCAGTTTACTCCAATTAAGAAGGCAAATAACAGAATAGAATTGTACCCATAAGTGTATGTATATGTTTTGAAATAGCATCTGTCATTCCTCAATCCCTCTCCATCCCCTGTGCATCCTGAACAACTGTTACAGCTAGTCTTTGTGAGAAAATTAAAGGAATGAGATTTGTACTTTTCTCATCCTTTTGCAAATGCTAAAGCCCAGATTTGAGATAGGATGGTGATTGAGCTTTCTTTTCATATAACAATGACTAAATCTCACAATCATCTAAATGCTTATATTTAATTTGCCATTTTTATTCACCTATGGGGTTCTTTCCAATGGAATCCTAAACCTTGAAATTCATTTATTTATTTTATTTAACCACTTTATATAGCTTCCCATCTCATAAATAGCACGTCTGGACAATATACAGAAACATAACACACCAGTAACAGGGCAGATTATTTTTTCCTTCTGGTTATATAAAAGCTCCTATAAAGCAAGATTTACTCTGGAATTTCCACCCAAATACTGCTTAACTTTGCAAAATGATGATCACTCAGGTATTACCATTCACTGGCAATAATAGTTTAATGTTCGTAACAGCCAATGAAAATCCTTTTATAAAATTTGCATCAATTTTGACTAGGTAGCTAACAAATTAACAGAGGGGGGGATTTAAAAACAGCTATTCTGGATAGATTGTTAATTTGATATAGCTTTTAATTATTTTCTTGCTTTTTATAATGCAAATTGAGTGCAGTTTCTGAAGAAAAATGTGAACAGAATTATTTATACTCATCAAAATATCCCGATTCTCAACATGTCACTTGAAGATATTAATAATAAAGCACACCAGGTTTTCTTTTTCTTTTTTGCAACAGGGCCTGAATGTTGTTACTATCCCAAATGTTTTCTCCTAAATCATAGCAATGTCTCTTGGTTTTATAAAGCAGCCATCACATTACCAAAACTGCTATTTATATGCCTGATCACTTGTAATCATAATAAGGAAGAAATGAGTAATCTAATTGTTTTAGAAACAATCCATAACTCTAAAGGAAGATAAAATGTTGACTCTAAAGGAAGATAAAATGTTGCCTAGAGCTCTAATATGCTACAGATGCTTCCTTTGGGATCTACCAGGATTCCTGCTTCACCTATCTTTGCTTTTTCAAATATTTAAAATTAAGAATAATTAGGAAGCTGGCAAATTGCAAATAAGAGAGCTTTTAGAATTCTCCCATTGTCTGATTGATCTTCACAGAGCTGTCTTCATATAAAGCCTGTAAGACATATAATAAATGGGTGGAGCTTCAATCATGTGGTTGTAGCTCAGTGATGGGATTCAAACAATTTTACTATCGGTTCTGTGGATGTGGCCTGGTGGGCGTGGCATGGCATGGCTTGGTGGGCATGGTAGGGGAAGGATACTTTAAAATTCCCATTCCCACCACACTCCAGGGGGAAGGATACTGCAAAATCTCCATTCCCTCCCTCACTAACCTGCTTTCCAGCTCTGTTCTCCTGTGTAAGGCAACAAAAGAAGACCCAGCCAATCAGCTGGGACTCGGGAGGCAGAGAATAGATGGGGACAGAGCCAGTCAGAGATGGTATTGTCTGAACTACTTAAAATTTCCACTATCAGTTCTCCAAAAACTGGTCAGAGTTTTGATATAAGATCTGGATGTGGCTAGAGGAAATGATGGGACTAAAAATAGACCAAAATTCTTTTTATGGGAATTATGTCAGAGAAGCACAGCAAAGAAGAGACTTACTTAATAATCCATGTTATCATGGAACAAGAATGGTGTTTGCCCAGAAATGGAGGGTTAGAGAACTTCCTAGTGAGGATGAGGTGATAGATAAGATTTTGACATGTGCTGAAATGGACAGACTGTCTCTAGAAATGAAATACAAGGATGAGTCAGAATATTACATGATTTGGAATAAATTTTATTATTGATAGGAACAGAAAGAAAGGACTCAAAATGAAAAAGAGAAAAAAGATTTGTAGAAGGGATATTCGAGATTAACTAAAACTGAGGATGGTGGAAGATGTAATGAAGGAAAATGAAATGTACAAAGACACAATATGTATAAATGTATATAAGGTATATATCATGTATCATAAGATGTAAGACAAAAAGATATGTCAAAAATGATTTCACTATATTCAATGTTTTTAAATAATGTATTGAATAAAATTTTGGATTTTTTTTTTAAAAAGACCCAGCCGATCAGTGAGACTCGGGAGGCAAAGAATAGATGGGGGCAGGGCCAGTCAGAACTACTTAAAATTTCTGCTACCGCTTCTCCAGAACTGGTCAGAACCTGCTGAATACCACCTCTGTTGTATGATTTTTTTAATTTCCTTGCAGCACATCATTGAACTTCTACACCATACCTTTATTGTTCACATAGTTAAAAATATACAAGAAATACAATAAAAATATTGCAAAGCCAAGTGCCAGCCTTTGGCATCATTTTGATTTACACAAAAGTTGATTGACCTCATAAATATCTTATAGATAGTCTTAATAAGTAAAGATAGGAAGGCCAGTGCTTTGTTTGGAAAGAATAAATATACAGAAGCAGTAGGACATAGCTGAAGAGAATGGCAGAGAATAGTGTCACCAGTTTGACTTTCCGGTAAGTGGGTGATTTGTCCATAGCCAATGTGGCAACTAGGCAAGTTTTTCCATGACAATTATTTTTGAGAGTATCTATAATATGCACTCAAGTTCTGGTGCACCCTGCTATGCTCGTGACATTGTTCTAATAGCCAAAACTGGAAAGAATCTGCAAAGTCAAACAACTTGGTCATTGTCCCATTGATTTCTCATTTGAGCCACAAATACTTAGCTCTATTTATCCTACTTTACATAAATTGTATAGTTACCTAGCTCTCTGGAGAAGCATCTACCACTGAGAAAGGTGGAAGAAAAGAGGACCAGTAGAGTGGTGGAGTCAGTTTAAAGTGATGATAATTGACCATTGGAAGATCTGAATGGCCACTTTAGGGACAGATTATAATGATACTGACAAAATCTATCTATATGGTCACCAAGAGTTAACATGAGATGTATGTATGTATGTATGCATGCATGTATTGTTGTTGTTATCTCCTATCTTTATTATTTTTACAAAGGCAGAGAACACATCCAACACACCTACCTTCTCACGTTTCCCCACAACAACAGTCTTGTGAGATTAACTGGGCTGAGAAAGAGTGACTGGCTCAAAGTCACACAGATGGCTTTTATAGTTAAGGTAGGATTTGAATTCACAGTTTTCTGCTTTTGAGTTGGTGCCTTAACCACTGGACCAAATTGACTCCCAATTTGAAGAATATACAAACTTGTACATATTATGTTTGCATACATATATGCAAATGAATGAATGAATGAGACCCCTAGGTTAGGGATAGATTATCTTGGAGAAAATCTATCTACATGGTCACTAAGAATTTATGCCAACATGATGGCACATAATCAAATCAAAACATCTAATCTGATCCAATCCAATCTAATCAAACGTTGTCTACCACTATCCTAGTATGCTCAAATATATTAAATTTTCAATATATACATTCAAATTTTTAATACTTGGGAATTGTGATAAAGTATTCACTTCCTTTTACACTACTAACAATATTAGTGATGTAGTATTATTAATCTTTCTTCTAGAGATTGTTAAAGATGTACTCATGGAAGTACAATTTAAAGACAAATTAGAGTGTTTTTTATTATTTTATATTTTGCTTTCATTGTTAGATATAGATTAAGGCATAATTGATTTTTACTTTTATTTTCTTTTATCCTTATTTTCTTATAGAAGATAGTGCTATTATTGCATAGAGTATATTTATAGAGTTTCCTGCATTTTTTTGTACTTCTTCATACACTTTATTTAGATTCTTCCTTTCTATTTTTAGTAATAATTTCAAGTTTTAGTAATAATTTGGACATTGCTTGCCCAGAGAAATTAACTTAGGAGGGAGGTGGCTAGGTGGTGAATGGGTTTCTTTGGAAGTAATTTTCTTCATTTTTTAATGTTATGTTTGTTTGCTTATAATTTTATTTCTTTTTTAATTACATTTTTATATCCACTAAAGTATATCAGTTATAATGATTGGCTTGGTTAGAATTTTGCTATAAAAAGAAGTTATCAGCGTGGTGAATACTTTTTAGATTTATTTTTATTACACTTTAATAGTTTATTAAGTTGGAATATTAAAAGAATGCATAATATTGTTATGTACAGAAAGTTGCTTCAGAATCTATACAGGACAAAGAAGGTGTTATATTTTTACAGAATACCTATATTCTTTATCATGGAAAAAAATTGGTTGATTGGGTGGATTAACATATTATTGCGGTGTCAGTAGCACTAAGCCCATTAGGGTTATGATTTTCTTTAATAAATAGATAAATATATTGTTTAAAACATTGTAGATTATGTAGAATATTTTATTATTTTCTGAAAATACCTCATGATAATGTTGCCATGACCACCTATATAATAAATAATCTAGATATCATAGATAGGATTTCAATGGATATTAATAGGTTAAATTTCATTAGTTGGTGGGGATAAGATTAATTATATTAAATGAAATATACTTAAAATTGACATGTATAATTAAAGGAAATCCTAGGGCTAATTCAAGAGGTACTCTGTATGTGTGTGTGTGTGTGTGTGTACATGAGAGAGTGAGAAAGAGAGTGTGTTTATATATGTGTATATGTACATATATAGTATGTGTGTGTATGTTTGTGTTTTTAACTAACTAGCTAGTCATATATACAAACAGACAGGGAGAGCATAAGATAAGATTTATTTGGCTAATATGAGACAAACTTTTGAAAAAAAGATGTTTCATTTATTAGACTTTCAGAATTATAATTAGGTATTTATTTCATCATCTGTATTTATGCAGAATGGGAATTCAATATTAATCTCCATATACTTCATTAGAAAGTTATTAGTATCTCTGCTAATTTTATTTGGATCTGTTAAGATCCTGGCAATTACTGGGATCAACAAATAGCAAAAGAAGTATTTCAGCTGCTAGCTTACATTAATCTAGTCATGTTTTGGTTTTATTGGGATGTATATTAGCTTTTGACATTAAGTCTTATGAATATTTAACTTTATGGAAAACTTCTATTTCGTGCTGAGACATTCAGTTGTAAAGTACAAGCAGACTCTGGAATGCTTTAAATCAAATATTTTGAAATGGTTATTTTGAAGAGTTTCAACAAATATAGTACATTTTCTTTCCATATAACATATTACAGAGGCAAGGTTTTTTTTAAAGAAAATTATTATATAAACCAGGTGTCTTGGTTACCTTAAAAGGCCTAAAATACTATTATTTCTTATTGAATCTACTACTAAAATTAAGGTAACTTCGAAGCTGAAATATATTTTTAAAGTCAAAATTAATGATTGTATGACTTCTGGGATAAAGAGTTTAAACAATCAGAATAGAGTATTAGTGGAACCCAGTCTTAAAAAATATTAAGTTTGGATTTGGATTTTTGGGATATGAAGTTTAAAGTTAATCTTTCAAAAGGATGTCTTTTGGACTCCTCAACAAAAAATGTGTAAAAAGAATAGACTGTATGTCTTTTTGATGGCTATATTTCAATGTTATATTGAATTATAATCAAAAGTCATGGAATTTGGTGGTTTTTGAGTAGTATTGGTTATACAAGGCACAAGCAATAGCCAACCATTTATATTAAGATATTGGAAAATTATATTACCTCAGATATCAATGTTTGAATTCAAAAATGTATAATTTATCCATTTTTGAAATGGCTACTTTTCTAGAAATTAAATATGACACAATATGTTTTCTTTGCATCAATTTCATAATTTTATTTATTTATTTAGCATATGGCATAACTTACATACAACTTTTCTAGATGAAATGTTAATTACAATGTATATTGACATTTCACCTAGATTAAAATCACAGTAAAATATGAATGTTGAAAAGATCTCTATTCAGATACCAATCTAGTTATCTAACCATCAAGAAGCACAGGTACTGGACCAATATATGTCTTCACCTTCTAGACAGTCTCAGTATGATTTACATTTTGATGTGGAATTCCGAAGTTACACTGAGGGAAGGATGTTATACCCCATTTATAAAGTGAGTCACCACGAATGTTGTGTGAGGTGCAAATCTTACTTTATCAGTTGTTTATCAGTTGTTGAAATGGCAGCTCAAAGCCTGGTATCTTTTTTGTAGGGTCATTTATAAGTCTTCCTATGTTTGGGCATTCACAATCCACTTGAATTTTCATTGGGAATCATTGTTAAAGTTAAGCAGATGTGATACAGGTGCCAGTGAGACTTCCTAGATTTAGCTTTTTAATTGATAAATGGGGAAGGTCAGTGTGCACCAATAGGAAAGAGTTGTCCATACTTTTTCTTTTTTTTAATGTATTTTTTATTGTAATTAAGTTGGATGTACTGTGTAACAACACAGTACATCCAACTTAGCCTTGTTATACATACATGTACATTTTACTTTATCATTTATAATCTCATTTGATATATTTACTAATTAATCTAATCATAACTAATGTTTTGACCTTCTCCTTTATAACTATTGAGAAAATTTATTCCATGTTTTATAATATTTAGCTTCTCCTTTGTCTTTTAATTCTAAAGTTAACCTATCTGATTCTGCACATGCCATAATTTTTCTTTATTATTTCTGTTTCTGGAGGTATGATTTCATTTTTCCAGTATTGTACATATATTATTCTAGCTGCTGTCAATACATGTACTATTAGATACTTTATTTCCTTCTTATATTTTTCTGATACTCTTCCTAGGAGAAAAAATTCCGGTTTAAAAGGCATACACTCTTCCACCATTTGTTCCATCGATGTTTGAATCAGTCTCCAATATTTTTTTGCAGCAATGCAAGTCCATAACATGTGAAAAAAAAATGTTCCTGATATATCTTTGCACTTCCAACAATTTGGAGAAATATTTTTAAACATTTTAGAAAGCCTTGCTGGTAGAAGATGCCACCTGTAAAACATCTTATAAATATTTTCTTTATAAGCTGTAGCCAATGTTATTATCTTATTTGTGGTCCAAAGTTTTTGTCATTTAGCCAATTCAATATTATAACCAATTTTTTTTTGCCCATACCACCATTGTTTCTTTAACATGTTCTTTCTCAAGTTTGTATTCTAATATCTATACAATATTTTTATTAATTTATCATCTGTCTCTAACAATAACTTATCCAGAATTGTTAATTCTTTATTAGCACCCCAGGTTTTTTGTCTTATGTGTATCTTGGTTGTATTTGTAAGGCCACCATTCTACATTTACCTCTTGTGCTACTAGTTCTAATCTAGTTTTCAGTATTTCCTGTTCATTCTGTATATCTCTATAAGATACAATTTTCTCCATATTTATCAAGTTTAGATATATAAATGCTTCTAGTATGGAAAGCCAAATAGGTGTTTTCATGTAATTTTGATATTTGATTTTGTTCCAAACTGTTAACAGTGTCTGTCTTAAATAGTGTCTCTGGAAATTATTATGTGCTGTATCTTTTTTGTACCATAAGAAGGCATGCCAGCCTATTTGAATATCATGACCTTCTAGTTTTAACAATCTTTTATTCCTCAATGTAATCCATTCTTTTATTCATATTAGAGTTGCTGCATAATAATATAACTCCCATTTAGGCAAGCCAAATCCTCCTTTTTCTTTGGTGTCTTGCGTCATTTTCAGTTTAATTCTTGGTCTCTTATCCTGCCTATAAATTTTGATATTTGTTGGTTTAGATTCTTGAAGATTCTTTCTCTAGTTTAATAGGAATATTTTGAAATAAAAGAGTATTTTTAGTAAAATATTCATTTTTATAACAGCTATCCTGCCCATCAGAGAAAGTTGTAAATGTTTCCCTCTTTCTAGATCCTTCTTAATTTGAATTGTTAATTTAGTACAATTATCTTCTCTGAGAGTTATGCACCTAGCCATTAAGAATATACCTAAGTATTTCTCTTTCCTCACAATTTGAATGCCCATTTCTTTCATTAGTTCCTCTTTTAGTTTAGCTGTCCTATTCTTTACCAACATTTTAATTTTTATCATATTTATTTTTAGTTCCATTACTTTACCATATTCTGTCAGTTCTTCCATAAGTTTCACTCCTGATTTTAAGGGTTCCTCTAATATAAATACTAGATGGATGCTTGTAGCTTATATTGTTCTTGTCTAATTTCCAGACCTTTAATCTGTTCTTCTTTATGAATGTTTCTTAACAATACTCATGTCAAAATAAACAATAATGGGAATAATGGGCAGCCTTGTCTTGTACCTTTTTTTATTGTTACATTTTGTGTCGCCTCACCATTAATTATTATTTTGGCCTTTTGTTTTGTATATATTGCTTTAACTATATTTATAAATCTATTCCCAAAATCCATGTATCTCAATTGTTGTAACATGAATTTCCAATTTACATTATCAAATGCCTTTTGGGCATCAAGAAAAAGCAGAGCCACTTGTTTTTTATTGTGTGTTTCATAGTATTCTAATATATCAAGCATCATTCTCTTGTTTTTTTATATATTTCTAGGTAAAAAACCATTTTGATCAGAATGAATGAATATATTGAGAATTTTTTTCAGGTGTTCTGATATTATAGAAGCAAAGATTTTATAATCTGTGTTTAACAATGAAATTGGTCTGTAATCTTGAATTAACATTTGATCTGCATCTTCTTTTGGCATCAATACTACATTGGCCTCTATCCAAGATAGTGGAATCTTCGCTTCTATTAGTATAGTATTATATACCTCTAGTAATGTTGGACCCAAAATGTCCTGAAGTTCTTTATACAATTCTGCTGGCAATCCATCAGGTCCTGGAGTTTTGTCATTCTTTTGTTTTTGTATAGCTTTAATTAACTCCAACATTTTTATTTCTTCATTGAGCATATCTTTTACTTCTTCTGATACTTTGGGCAATTCAGACTTATCCAGATACTGTTGAATTTCTTCCTTTATATTATCTCAGTTTTCTTCATATAACTGTTCATAGAAGGCCTGAGCTATATTTTTCTTCTCTTCATTTTGATAATAGCTATTTCTCTTTTCATCTTATAATTTGCTAATTCATTTCTCTTCCTTCAATTTCTTCAATTTGTATGCTAACCATCTTCCTGCTTTGTTAGCATTTTCAAAAAAGTTCTTTTTCTAATACATCCAATTTATGTTTAATTAGTGCCATATCTTCTTTTATGTTTTTGTTTTGTGGTTTCTTTTGTAGCTCTGTCTCTAAAATACTATTTTTTTTCTAGATCTCTTATTTTTTGATTCTTGATTTTTATTTTCCTAACCGTTGCAGAAATGATAACCCCTCTTATAAATGCCTTCGTTGTTTTGATGAATGGAGTGGTTAAATTAAGAACGTTTATCAAATTAAAAAACGAATAGTAGTAACATTACTACCAAGAAAAAAATCACACTGTCTTAATTGATCAGAAACATATGTTTTATAGGTTTATTTATTATGTATTCATATATATAAATTTTGTCTGCAACATAAAGTTGTATTTGATGTATTGTACATAGTGTTTTTATTTTTTAATCTTTAATAAAGTTTTCTTTTAAAATTTAAAAAAAATGCCTTCGTCGTGTCCCATAGATTTTGTATAGATATATCCCCTGGTCTATTTTCATTGAAGAAAAATCCCAAAATTTTGTTTATTTTCTTAATAAATTCTGTATCTTTTAGAATTGTTTGGTTCAATATCCATCGTTGACTTCTTTTTTGTTTTTCCAAATGATTCTTATGGGATTATGATCTGCCCAAAGACTAGAATCAAACCTGCTTTATTTCCAAAATCAGTTCCATCGACATCCAGACCATATCTATCCTTGACCAGGATTCATGTCTATTTGAGTAAAAGTGTTGTGGTTTGCTGACAGTGGGTGAGGATGGCTGAAGTCTCAGAGAGTGAGGACTCAGATGAGGGGCCTGCAAGTGATGCAGGGATGGGGCCAGGACCATCAGGGAGTGGAATGCTTCCTTCAGAGATTGTGGAGGCTGGCAGCAGTGATGAAGAGGTTCTCAAGGAGCCTGTGCCCAGTGCGCGTGCACGCAGGGCTGCTCGAAGGAAAAACTCAGGAGTAAGGCTGCAAGGTAATGGTCCCTCCCTCAAGAGATAAAAGCCAGCTGAGAAACCAGAGTTCTTTGCAGGAAGCAAAGAGGTTTTTGCACTCAAGCCTTGTGGACATTCGGAATATCTTGGTTGGTGTTTGGAGACTCTTTGTATTTGAAATATTTCTTAGTAACTTTATCTAGTGTTCTTGGCAGCCTTCCACCACCTTGGCAAGGCTCGTTCTTATCAGAGATAATTAATTTGAAACAGCCTTTTAACTGTGAAGGAACAGAATTTGTAAAAAATCATTAAAAGGTTTTTCTGTTACCTCTGTTTCGTGTTTGTTTCCTTGGAACAAGGTTTGGGTCAGAACAAGAAGGTATATTGTTTTCTTTCTGAATTTATCTCACGTCATGAATCTTGAATATTCAACTCTTCTGTCATTTGAAAAAACATTTTGGGCAATATTCTTCTAGATCCTTTTCTTTCTTTTTTCACTCTTGTAATCTAATTTCTTATCTGATGTGATATTAAAATCTCCCACCATGCATATCTTATCACTTTCTATTTCATGGATAATGCTATGAAGTTTTTTTATAAAACTTTTCCTGACCATCATTTGGCGCATATATTACAACTAAAAGTATTTTTTTTAAATACAATATTATTTCAACGATCAATATCCTTCCTTCTTCATCTTGAAATATTTGTTTAATCTGAATTGATTCTTTGAAGTATAACATTACTTGTCTTTTCTTCTGTTCTGATAAGGCCACAAAAAGTTTCTCCAATCTAGCCTGTTCTAGTATTTGTTTTTGATATTTATTAATATGAACCTCTTGTAATGCAATTATATCAAAATTCAGATGTTTTAATTTAGCAAAAAATTTCTTCCTTTTCTGGGGTGAGTTTAAACCATTAATATTCAATGATAAAAAAGTTGTTTCTTCATGCAAAGTGATGTTTTATATTTATTTATATTTTTAGGTCTTGTGTTTCTTATTACTCTTGTTTTTCTCACTTCCTTTGGATCTTCTTCGTTATTCTCTAGTTCAGTTTCTTTCTCTTTTGACTGAAGTTCCTTTTCTGCCCTTGCCTTAGTATTTGTACCTTGAGCTCTCTCGTTCTTCTTCTTCTACCAAAAATTTGATCATAGAATTCTTTCACTTGTTCAACTGTATCAATTCTGAATCCTTTTTCTTTCCATGTCATCAGTATGCCTTCCGGTATCAGCCACCTGAATTTGATACTATGTTTATTCAATATTGATGTCAGGAATTGAAATGGCTTTCTTAATTCTTGAATCTGTCTGATTACCTGTTTTAGAACTATCAATTGCCTTTCTTTATATATTATCATATCATCTCTTGTTTTATTTAATACTTTGTCATGAACTAACCTAATGTGTACTTCCCTAGGTAAATTATTCCTTTTAGCATAGTTCATTTGAATTCTATATTTTTTCTGTATTCTCTCCTTAGTGCAACTTGTTTTCATAGATCTGGCAGTGCTATGCAGCTCAGAATAGGAAGCCAGCAAGTCAGAGTGATTTTAATACAGTATATCTGTTTATAATCCTCATAGTGTCGTTGAGTCTGGCGTCTTGCTTACTAGCATGGCAGCTGTTAAGCCATATGGGTGTACCGTCTTCTGCTGCAGAGATTACTGCCCTAATGTTGATGTTCTGAGGGTGGCAGCTTCATCATATGTTACTCAAACAGACAAATGGTTAATGTTATTTTATGTTTAAATGCAAATATGACACATTTAAATGATTTATATTGATTTAACACATTAAGTTGGGTGGGCTTCCTTTAATCAATTTTGTTTATGTTAGTCTTACAGTTTTATAATTAATTAATTACTGGTTTTTACAATTTGCTTTTGTATGATATTTTTTCTGCATTTCTCTTTTAAAAATTGCAATAAATTATTATTTTATTTTTAAAAGCACAACTGTTAAAGCTGCTGCACCCTTTTTTCAAGCTTCACGGAAGCATGGAGTAATTTGGTCTGCTTTAATTTGCTGGACAAAAGAATTGAGCTCTTTTAAAACATGCACAGCCTTCTCTTAGTCAAGTCTTATCTAAAACTCTTGAATTCTTATCTAAATCAAGAAAATCCAAATAGCATCTTCAAAGAGGTAAAGTCAATTAAATGATTAAATAGCATCTTTAAAGAGGTAAAGTCAATTAAATGAATTCTTTCATCAAGTTTCAAGTCAAAAACTCAAAATCTAAAAGTGGTAATAGCAAGTTCCAATGGTTACAGAATTGAGCATCTAAATGTTTGGTTTTGAATCTCTCCAAATTACTCGGATTCAAATTTCTGAATTGGAAGTCCTACAATCAGGCAAAGTGTGTCAAAGCATTGGAATTTTGTCAGCTCAAAGTCAATTCTTTCCCTAATATTGTGGGTAAGAGTGCAGAAAGTAGAAAATCAAAGAGGTTACAACTTCTAGGAACAAGGCAATGATAAACAGAAACCCTAATGTGAATTACTAGAGGAAGACATGGGAAATATGATAGGATAGTTTCAATCTATTTCTATATTAAAAACTCTTCTTTATCATTTAATGCTGTTCAATTGCTCTAATTTGCTACTAGTCAATATCCAGTAAAATTTTGTTCTTCACTGTGTCCATGATTCCTTGCGAAAAAGCTGCAACTGAACATCTATCAGCTCTAAGTGCAGATTGGAGTAGAAGACTAAAACTGCTTCTATTTAGATTAGCTGTAGTACCATAATATTGCAAGTCTGACTGCGCTTCCCCTCCTACTTTTATAATCATGTAAATTAGGAAGGTATCTGTCCAAATGTTTTTTTTATAATCCTCCCTTGTCATTTGGACTTAAGCAATGTTTCCCTTTTGTTGGTTTTGTAAAAGATCTTCCTTCTCTCTATCAAGATTATACTCTATACTTTCTACAATTCTGATCCAAAGTATCTGAACCAACTGATTTTGTGACAGCATTCCATAATATACATCCTAACCCTCAGCTTTCCTCACCTCCATTGGTTTGCTATATATATTTTACAGCCTTTCCTACCAATTCAAAAATCATTCACTGTTCTTACCAACTGAGAATCTTTCAAGTGTTTGAGCAACCGACTGTGAGAATATAATCTATCACTGCACTATTCTGTCCCCCTCTTTCTAGATATTTTATTGATTAAGCTTGAATAGAAATGGAGCTCAACACAGGAATGAGCTTCCTTGAATTGAACATTTCACAAACACCACACACACACACACACAGACACACACCAAAAAAACCCAGAGTCATTTCTCTTACCGAGGATCAAATATGTTACTAATGCACTGATGTAGTTTTGAAATAATTGTGTGATTACTAAACCAAGAGGAATGGAATGTAGAACAGAATAAACTAATGGTAATTAGAAGGAAATTGTTAATCATAAGTAAAAAGCTACTTTTAGAACATATTTTGGAATTTTTTACACATATCAAAATTATGGACCCTTATGAATCAATGTGCCTTGTGTACAGTACAGGGGACTTTGGACTAAAATAGTAATTCACAAAAACAAAGAAATACAATATTTTCAAATGTATTTTACCTCAATATGACAGCGTGTCTGATAATAAGCTTTTGGTCTACTTGATAGAAGAAGCTGTAAAAGAATAGTGAGCTGGGATTCCAAATGTTTTCATCAGGCATTGCTCATGAATGAAGATACTTCTGTATCATAAATTGTTGAGGAATCCTTTTGAAATTTTACTTCTGCAAATGCCTTGGCTTTCTGTACAATTCAGAAAACCAACATCTTAGATTCAAGTCCTATTATGCATTACAGGATCCAATCTGGTTGGTCACTGGGACCAGAGGCATAATCTTCTGGGCATTCAGACTCAGGGGACTTCTTTCTACCAGAATGTGTAGAGATAAGTTTCCTGAGGATGGGCTCCAGCATGAATCCAAAAACTCAGAACACTAAACCTCTGGTCCCAGTGACTGACCCAAAGTGGATCCTGCAACGTTACCCTAGGACATGTATATATGCTTTCATTTTATGTTGTCAGTTATGACATCTAACACAAATAGTCCTTTGTGTGTCGTTCAAAACAGTGACCACACCAAACACAAATATACAGTTTTCTAATGCAAGAATAATATAGCAAATATGCAGTTAAAACTTTTGAACTAAGAGTAGAGGATACAGCTCAACTACAACATTATCAATTGTTTTCTATAGGTAGGTCTATCTACATCACAAAGAAAATGGCATGAGAAAAATAAAATAACAAGTAGCCTTGATAAATCACACTCAAGCATACATAAATATAAAATATATACATGGTATTACATGAATAATAATATTAATTTATTAAAATTGTAGGCCACCTGACTCTCAACAACTTTGGCAGTTCATAACAATTAATACAAAATTATAATGAAATCAATGAAACATAAAAGATAAAATAAAAAAAATGGCAAATGCAATGAAGAGAGGGATTTTACTAGCTCTCCAAACAAGGGCCTGGATGAAGAATGACTTGCCTTATTTATCCTGAACTGCCTGCTTATTAGTTTCAGCATATTATCCTGTTTTTTTTTTAAAAAAAACAACACCCATACACATACAAAAATACACATAAAATTACCTTTTTTTCATGTAATATTCTAATCATTACATTCTCTACCATTTACTGATATTTATTAAAATAACTACATAAATAAATAACAACTCTGCTGAGTCTTTTAATGAACAACCTACAGATAGCCCTCAAAAACGACCACATGCAGATTCATGTATTGGATTGCATATTGGGATAATTCCAGGGGTGACATCCGACTGGTGTAACTACCGGTTCAGTGATTTTACATTTTGCTGTGTGAGCATGTATATTATCGTCATCTAGCCTGGACATCTGAGCAGCACTGCACGCAGGTGCACAGCAGTTGAAAAAGCACTTTTTTCCTGCTTTTTCAATCGCAGCTGTGTCGTGCAAAGCAGTTGCTGTTGAAAACACAGGGAATATTTATTTATTTGTTTATTTATTTATTTATTTAGTCAAGTGATTATAAGATAACAGGTATAAGTATAAACATAGTTATGGATACATGAAATGGATACATATAAGAAAAATTTAAAAAAAGAAACAACAGCAGCAGACATAGAACCAGTTCTATGTATGCTCTCTGTTTGCTGCTTTTCAGAGCAACCAGTTCTATAGAAGTGGACAGAACCAGTGGAATCCCACCCCTGGATAATTCCATGTTTACCATGGTTACCATAAAACTTGATATTCTCCAGACAGAACTAAATCTAGGATTGCCGGAAACACACATATTAAAGTACAAATAAGTGTTCGTTTCTTATCAGATTACCTAAATTACACAGCACATAATTGGAAAAAAAACATTACTGACAATTTTATATTTGTTGATTAAAATTATCCATGATGTTTAGACTTCTTTATTCTGCCTATTAGAGGCAAATCTATTAGCCCAAGCAATGTCTATGGGGATTTTCAATAATCCAGGTCATGGTTGTCCCAAAGGTATTTATTTTTCCAAAAAGCAACTGGACTTTCCTGTGTTTATTTTTTCTCTTTTAAAACATTTTGCTTCTCATCTAACAGTTGGAACTGAAGAAGTTTCTTGGATGAAAAACAAAATATTTTCAAAGAGAAAAAAAATATAAGAAAGTCCAGATGCCTTTTGGAAAAAGCATCTTTGGTACAGCCCAGGCAATTTTATTTTTAATCTCTGGGCCCCAAATACGGAGTTAGTCTATGGTCCCTGCAGGATAGCAAAGGACATTACCTTTTTTATCTGAGCCTCTGACTTCTATTCTCTTTTTCATTATTTAAGGAAGTTGTTACTATAGAACCCAACATGATATTCCCTATGTGTTCCTATCATAGGAAGTTAATACAAACTGATGTACTTTGGCAAGAAACTGCTGAAAACTGTCCATCTGACTTGATTACAAAGTGGATAATAAAGTGGACTTTTGAGGGAAACTGCTCTGTGGTTATTCATAATCTAAAAAATATCACGAACATGCTGTATCTGTCGTAAACAGAACAGATAGTAAACCAAAAATGGCAATTTATCAGTGTTTTGGGGTTTGTCTTATCAAAGGAGACCGAATAACAGAATAATAGAGTCCTACCCACTGTTTAAGCAGGACACCCTATACCATTCCAAACAAATAGCTGTGCAGTCTCTTCTTAAAAGAAGAAGATTCTCTACATCTTTTTTTATAATATGGTAGCCAAAACTGGATGCAGTATTCTAAGTGTGGTCTTACTAAGGCTTTACGAAGCGATGATCCAAACTCTGTCAAGGACCTTGGAATACTCATTTCTAATGATCTAAGTGCTAGAGCCCACTGTAACTACGTAGCCAAAAAGGCATTAAGAGCTGTTACCTTAATCCTACGTAGCTTTTTCTCTGGTAATATCACACTACTAACTTGGGCATACAAAACATTTGCCAGACCAATACTCGAATACAGCTCATCAGCCTGGAACCCACATTACGTATCTGATATTAACACAATTGAGAAAGTCCAGAAATATTTCACAAGAAGAGTTCTCAACTCCTCTACTCGTTGCAGAATACCTTATGCCACCAGACTTGAAATTCTAGACCTAGAAAATCTAGAACTACGTTGCCTTCGGTCCAATCTAAGTATAGTATATAAAATCATACATTGCAATGTCCTACTCGTCAATGAATACTTCAGCTTCAACCATAACAATACAAGAGCAAACTCAAGGTTAATCGCACCAAACTTGATTGCAGGAAATATGACTTCAGCAACAGAGTGGTCAATGTCTGGAATACTCTACCTGACTCTGTGGTTTCTTCCCCTAGCCCCAAAAACTTTAACCTTAGACTTTCTACTATTGACCTCACCCCTTTCCTAAGAGGTCTGTAGGGGGCATGCATAAGCTCACCAAAATGCCTACCATCCTTATCCTATTGTTTCTTTTATTTTTCTTATATGTACTCATTTCTTGAATTCATAACTATGTTTATCCTTATACCTATTGTCTTGTAAGGAACTGACAAATAAATAAATAAATAAATAAATAAATAAATAAATAAATAAATAAATAAATAAATACAAATAAATAAATACTTCACAATGATCTTGATTCTATCCCTCTTCTATCTAACCTAGGATTTCATTGGCTTTTTTGGCTGCCGCCATATTCTGCTAACTCATATTTAGGTGATTGTCCACTAGGACTTGAAGATACTGCTCACAGTTTCTGGCATTAAGTCATGTTTCACCTAGTCCATACCTGTATATTTGAGTTTTTTTTTCCTACAGTAGCCTTTCTCTGCATTAAATTTCCTTTTGTTAGATAGGGTCCAGTGTTCAAATCTGTCGAGATCCATTTGGATCTTGAGCCTATCTTGTGGAGTCTATCTTCACTTATTGACTATTCCTGTCAGTTTAGTGTCATCTGTAAATTTGATAACTTCTCTTCTATTCCTCATCTAAATCATTGATGAAGATGTTAAAGAGTACCGGGCCTGAAACAGAACCTTGGGATATCCCACGGCTTCCTTCCTTCCTTCCTTCCATGTAGATTTAGTTCCATGGAGGATCATACATTGAATGTAATTTGTCAGCCAGTTACAAATCCATCTGAATACATTTATTGCTCCATGAACTTTGGGCCTTGGTGGTGCAGGCTGTTAATCATCTAGCACTTAGCTCAATTGCCTGCAATTAGTGCGGGTTCAAATCCCACCAGACTCAAGGTTGACTCAGCCTTCCATCCTCTCGGGGTAGGTAAATTGAGGACCCAAGATTGTTGGGGGCAATAAGCTGACTTTGTAAAAATGCCGCTTGGGGGGTCCAAAAGCCCTAGTAATAAGCAGGCATATACAATGGAATGAAAGCTATTGTCGAGCACTTAGCATGGTGCTCTAAAGACTGTAAGCTGCCCTGAGTGTCCGGAGAAGGGCAGCATATAAATGTAAATATAAATATATAATATAAACTAGGATAAAACTTATGATGAATAATGCCCTATAAAAAAGGATGCTAGAAATGGAGCAATCATACAATTTATAAAAATCTTGAACCCAGAACCAACCTTGCTTTAGGTAGTCCTCATAAATAGAAATAGGAATATCAGTTTCAAAGTCATATCTTTTTATGAATTGGGATCAGAGGTCTTCTTACTTAGGACTTTGAGTAACAGACACCTGCTGGAATTACCAGCATTCATTACCCTCAATAAATATTTTGTTATTACAAATCTTATAGCTACAAAAGTGTCCTCTGAATAAGTGATAATTATTGCTTACTTTTATCTCTCTATCATCTATCTATCTATCTATCTATCTATCTATCTATCTATCTATCTATCTATCTACCTACCTACCTACCTACCTACCTACCCACCCACTCACCCACCTATCCATCCATCCATCCATCCTTTCACCCACCTACCAACCCACCCATATCTATCTATCTATCTATCTATCTATCTATCTATCTATCTATCTATCTATCATCTATCATGTATTTATAAATCTAACATGTCTAAACTTTATAAATTAATAACGTTTAAATTTGAGACTAGCATATCATCAATATTTTTCTTTTGCCAACGATTAATGCAAAATATGTGGTGCTATTTTATGCAGGTTTGTCAAAAAAATTAGCCATATTGTTGGGTAGGATTTATGGTTTCAGTTACCAGTTAAGAATCCATGGGCAACATGTGAGATAATATATAATAATTATATTCTTATCACATACTATACAAAAATGAAAAATGTGATATAATTGCTTCAAATATCATTTTCTTTGTATTTCTAATAAAAGACTGCTTAAATGTTTTAAAGGCATTTTACTCTTCCTTTATTCTTGTTCTTTCCCCTGCATTCAGTTCCTGCTGCTACTGTTATTTTAACTTTATAAAACATGAATAATGTATTTCATTATTTTATTCTCAATGTTATACATCTCATCTAGCTACATATGCTCTGTCGTTTACTCAAAACCATAAGCATTTTGTTCTAACTTGCATGTAATTTTCATTGTGTTTGGAATTTTCTTTAATAAAAATATAATCAGAGCTGGCACTATCTAGCAAAATATTAGATCTTTAAGATATTTGAACCAAGTAAAAGGAATTACTATAGTATTTCTTTTGGAAATTGACTTTTTATAAATGCTGTGTCATCTTTGTTTTTAGTACAGTCAAGAAAATATATCTAACAGTAAGCATATTTACATGCTCCTTAAGACCTAAAGGTTTTTTTCATACAGTTTTTGATTGATTGACTGATTTATTTATTATATTTGCACATAGGCTACATATTCCCTAAACTCATGGAAGCTTGAATAGCAAAATTGCAGTCACAAAATCCAGCCATCCTAACAATATAACATTCCACTAAAAACGTAAGCATCTCAACCCCATAAAAGTGTACATAAACAACACCAGGTTTCCTACCCATTCTGCTACAGATAAAAAGGCACAAATAAGTAAAATGGTTTTCATAGCTTTCCAAAAAGGGAAATGGAGGTCCATCTCATTCAGGTGGGCAACATCCACATTCATTTCGTGCAGCTTTTGTGAAATTTAACTCATGGAGATACATAGGTCAGCTTTTTTTTTATCAATAAGGGTAGCTGCACTTGTCAGGTTAGATACTGTCCTAATGCAAAAGGTGCAGAGGTGGTATTCAGCAGGTTCTGACCAGTTCTGGAGAACCAGTAGCAGAAATTTTGAGTAGTTTTGAGAACCAGCAAATACCACCTCTGACTGAGATTTTACAGTATCCTTTCCCTGCCAAGCTCACCAAGCCACGACCATATATTAATAAATATTTATTAAAATATAAATATTTTAAATGTATAATTATTTATATAATATTTTATCACAAATATATATATAGTAATATATTTATTAGCCCTCACTTATTCACTTGATATTTTAAGTATAAAACTCAACACCTTTTTTAAAGGATAATGCACAATTACTTAATTAGGGACAAAATCCTGTAAATTCTTGAAAAATCTCTTTCTTAAAGTGGGGAAATTGTAAAATGGAATGGAATTGGGCCTTGGAAATCCATTAAATCCCCTGCTCGGGCAGGAAACCCTATAACATTTCAGATAAATGGTTGTCCAATCTCTTTTTAAAAATTTCTAGTATTGAAACATTCACAATTTCTGGAGACAAGTTGTCCCACTGATTAATTGTTCTAACTGTCAGGAAATTTCTCCTTAGCTTTAAGTCGCTTCTCTCCTTGATTAGTTTCCACCCATTGCTTCTTGTCCTACCCTCCGGTGCTTTGAAGAATAGTTTGACTCCCTCTTCTTTGTGGCAGCCTCTGAGATATCGGAAGACTGCTATCATGTCACCCCCTCATCCTTTTTTATCATTAAACTAGACATACTCAACTCCAGCAACTGTTCTTTATATATTTTATCTTCCAGTGCACTAATTATCTTTGTGGTTCTTCTCTGTATTCTTTCTAGAGTCATCTTTTTTAAATCATGGTGACCAAAATTGGATGCAGTATTCCAAATGTGGCATTTCCAAGGCATTATAAAGTGCTGGAATTCAAATAATTTAACAAATGATTTGCCCAGGGTCAGGTTGGCTGTCATGGAAGGCATGGCCCATCCCTGTTCTCCAGCTCCATCACACATGCAGGACAAGCCTCATATGATGGCCAAACTGATCCTGGGTGAACCAGTTGTTAAATTAAGCCCCCCTGCTATCAAAGTGGATCCTGGAAGCTGTGCTCTGCTGTAATGGAGAAACAGGCAATGGAGCAGCTGGCACAAGGGAAGGAGGAGGAGCAGGGAAAAAAAGTGGGAAGGCAGCCTTCTTCTTCCCTTGCACTGACTGCTCCATTGTCCATTTCTCAATTGCAGCACAGCACAGTGCCCAGGATCCACTTAGATAGCAGTGGGTAGGTAGGTATTTTAACAAGCTTTTCACCTGAACCAATACTGATCCGGCTGAATCCCACCACTGGTATTAACCACTTCACATGATCTTGGTTATAATTAACTCATCTCTCTGTTAATGCAGCCTAGAACTGTGTTGGCTTTTTTTGGCAGCTGCAGCATACTTCTGGCTCATTTTTAAGTGATTGTCCTATCAGCACTCCAAGATCTTTCTCACAGTTACTACAGTTGAGCAAGGTACCACCTATACTGTACCTGTGCATTTGTTTTTCTTGCCTAAAAGTAGTACCTTACATTTTTACCATTGAATTTCATTTTGTTAGATAGTGTCCAATATTCAAGTCTATCAAGATCCTTCTGTATCTTAAGCCTATCTTCTGGAGCACTGGCTATTCTTATCAGCTTGGTGTTGTCTGCAAATTTGACAGGTTGCTCACCTGTCCCCTCATCCAAATCATTGATGAAGATGTTGAAGACTGGGACTAAAAGAGAACCTTGGGGTACCCCACTAAATTCTTCTTTCCATATAGATGCAGTTCCATTGAGGAATATATAGTGAGTGCATTTGGTCAGTCAGTTATGAATCCATCTGGTGGTGATGCTGTCTAACCCTCATTTTTTTCTATTTTATCAAGTAGTAGGTTATGATCTACATTATCAAATGTCTTACTGAAGCCCAAGTAAATTATAGGCATAGCATTCCTCTGTGTCACTAAAGAATGACTAAAAGCTCTAAGAATAGCACATAGAAGTGCTTGCCTGTGAAGTCCCAGACTTTGATAAACTTGTAAGCATGGTGGGTGATAACATGGCTGATAATTCATAAACTCACCACATTTGCAATTCCATCAAGAGACACATTGACCTATAACCAGCCTATGAATCCCTCAAAATTCAAATCAACTGCACAGCCAATTAACAACAGCACTGACCCTCAACAACTCACAGAATCCACCCCACACTCCACCGCCAACCAGCACTTTCTCCTCCAATGACCCTTTAATCCCAAGATGCATTCCAAGACTCTCTCTTGTTGCAGCCCCCACCTGACCCATCACAAAATCCTCACCTGAAATGACATTCCCATTACAAGGCCTACTGAATACACAAAGCCCTTACAAAGAGAAGAACACTGACACTGACATCCTCTAAACTCTACTGAAGATGTTACCTAGTCTGGTAATGAAACATTCGAAAACCAACCCACAAGCTCAGAGAATGAACCTCTACCCTCAGATTCATTCTTATTTATCCTAAATAATCCATGCCTGACATTTCCCAATCAGGATGAAATAGATAATGTGATGCTTTCTGACAGTTAATGGAACCGATAATGGCTGAGACAATTCAAAAGAACAAAGTTGATACTTGAACTAAATGAATGTCAAGTTTAATTGAAAAGCAGAAAGGTCTGAAAAATTAAGTTCTGTTTTCCTCCCTTACAGCTTTAAATTTATGTCAAGAAACCTCATTGATTAGCATTAAGACTAGCATTGACACACACAATAACAAAAATGTGTGCAGGTAAATAATGGCAGGACTTTACTGTGATGTCACAGCGCACATATCGTCATTTTGATGAAATAATAGTATGCTGTCAATTCCTCTGCTCTAACAGAGGTAGCATTTTACTCTACTTCCTTAGATATGCCCCATTTAAGAAGTTATTGTACCATCTCTTCATCCATCTTTCAAAGATTCAAAGAGAAAGAAAGGACAAGGAAATACGTTCCATAAGCATCCTTCCACCAGTTCAGGCTGGAATCTGAATAAACTAAATTTACAATTTATAAAAAAACGTTACATGTACAATGGTTAAAAGAATGATTCATTGTTATACCTTAAAATGCAACAAAGAAGCGGCTGGGGAACTAAATAAGGCAAAAATAGACATGTGGCTTCATACAGACTTTTCATCTGATGTCCAGTTGTGTGGTTTTTCTTTTCTTTTTCTTTTTTCCTTTACATCTTGAATGCAAAAGCTGATGAAATAATGTACCAGATGCACTAGACTGCATAGCTTTACCAGCACAAATTGATGGGAACATTTACACTTCAAAATGTAATTTTTCAATGCTATGAAATTATCTAAACTGGAATGTGGCTAGGGTAATAGCCTGGTGTCTGCACCTGCAGAATGTTAGAATCCTCCCTATATCTAGCTAATAATTTCAGAGTTATCTTCATCATTATTCTCAACTCTTGTGTTAACAGATGTTAGTCGTTCCTATTGGAATTACTAATTCATGTTCTTCCTGCTTTTTTTTTTTTGCTTTCAAACACATTCTCCTTGTCGATAAAAGAATGGTAAGACATAGTCCTCATATGTGTTCTTACTGTGTGGATTAGAGCTCATGTCATTCCTGGAATCTCAGAACCAAATTGTGCATACAAAATACAACATCAAGGACCACAAAGGTCATCTGCTGATATTTTTCCGCAGTAGCATTTTGTCTGTTAAATGAAATTTTACTGGCTTAAAACCTCATTGTGTTCACCGTGAGTATTACACATAGCATAGTTCACTTGGTTTACTTCATTTCTGAGCTGGGTACTTGATGCTGTTGTCCTGTAACATTGCCAATCCACACTTGGTAAAGCAATTGGGAAATTTATGTACTTCCAGAGTTAATAACATATCTTTCCTGAACAAGTCAAAGTCCCATGATTGTGATCTGTTGCTATTTCTATCGGGTAAATCACATCCTTTAGCAGATTTGTATATTTATAACGATATTTGAGAGAAGATATGGAAGTGTATGGGGGAAAATTAACAGAAACTGATTATGGACATGAAATATTTGTTCAATGTGTGTATGAATGTGTGTGCATGCACACACGTGCTTGGAAGCTTGTACAATGATATTCATCCATGATTTTTATTCATATTAATTTGTGAAATATATTCAATATTTAAAGAATCATTAAAAGTAAGGAAAACAGTAAGATCCTCTTTACGATTATTAACAGTCATTCCTACAGTGATTTTATTTCTGTGCTCAAATAATAAAAGTTATGACTTAAGGCATTATTTGTAAAAAAAATTAAAATATTTTTGTTAAGCATTAAAATCAAGTCAGAAAAACTATGCGAAAAAAAAAACACATGGAACACTGTATTTTTTGTATTTTTAAAAAAATGTTTGTCCCACTGTCATCTGGATTTTCCTGTGAGAAGTAAAAGGTCAAATGCTATGTAGGAGAAAGTGCTAAGAAAAAAAGAATTAAATCTGCAAATGTAGTTATGCATTTTGAACCAGATCTCATCACATTATGGGGAGGCAAAGCCAAAGTATCTTTTGCAATATCAAATAATGATACATGCCCTTACCTTGTTTTTCTGTGTGAAATTACTTGTGATTAATTCTACACTGCAAAAGCGAGTTAGAAAGCCAAACTGTTCAGTATTGGGATTGTGCCACACCGTATTTGCATCCCAACCTTTAAACCAACTGGAAAAGTCACATTTCTGCATGAAGAAAATTGTGATGGTTTTATCCAAAATATTACATATACAATGGTTAAAAGAATGATTCATTGTTATACCTTAAAATGCAACAAAGAAGCAGCTGGGGAACTAAATAAGGCAAAAATAGACATGTGGCTTCATACAGACTTTTCATCTGATGTCCAGTTGTGTGGTTTTTCTTTTATTTTTATTTTTTCCTTTACAACTTGAATGCAAAAGTTGACAAATAATGTACCAATGAGCTAGACTGCATAGCTTAACTAGTACAGAAAACAAAGCAATGCAACCAGTCCAGGGACAATGCAAAAGAAGGAGTATTTTGCTGCAAAATGCAAGCATTAAGGAAAGGAGAAAAGGAATAAAAAGATGCTAAGTATGGGCAGGCAATTGCAGATTAAAAGAACATGAACTTTGTTTATTGATAGCAAGGAAGACTTCCTCTCTTCCCTTCTAACTGCTATATAAAGATAAAATTTGAATAGAAACAGATTAGGAAGAAAGGGGTTAAATTCTCCTTAAGTTTTACTTTACATAAAGTCAAATCCAGACTAATAGCTTTGTATTTCTTAGTTAATATAAGTTACAGGTATATGTCATATTTGGGACTTTTAAAAAAAGCTTCAGTTAGTAGTTTTGTACAAAGTTCATGATTATATTGTTTGCTCTCTTATAGTTCAAGCAGTTTTATCTACCTCAGAAACCCAAATGCTAATGTATTAAGATCAGACTTAATGGCATTACCGCTTACCACTAGAAGCAGTTAATACTAGAAGTTTCACACTCAAATCAACACAAGTGCTGTTTGAGAGCTAGTTCATTAACCCAAGGCATGCAACACTGAAGCCTTTTTCATGTGTTGATACAAAAGTCTCTAGTGAGTCAAAAATAAAGAACATGAAGAGTATTACAGTATGCCATTAAACATACACTTATTACATAGGAAAAATGTCATTGTAAAATCAAGGTACTTTTTCAACATATCAATTTGGCCATAGGTCTCAGACTCATTTATCAGAACAGAATATTGTAATGTGTTTTTTGAGAAAAACAACATGAATATAATAAATATCAATCAACCAATTTTGAATGTTCACAGATTGGGGTGTGGGGGGGAGTGTGTGTATGGTCTTGTAGAAGCAGCAATTAATTTGGGAAAGAACCTAGTAAGAATCTGAATTTCCAACATCTATATACTTCTGCTTCAAAATAGTATCATACTGAAACTACTCAGTCCATCTCTATTTCCTCTGCAGAATTGTCAATTTCCACAGCAAATAACGTAGTCAAAAACTGAAATTGTGGTTCAAGTACTTGGAAATCATTGCAGTTATATATCAAGTTGTTTCTGTGTGCAAGAAATGACATCTGACAATTCCGTTAAAGATCAGAGTTTAGCCTTATTCAGAGTAGGGAAATAGACCAAAATGGCCAAGAGTTCTCTTCCCCTAAAGTAAGCTTCAGTTTCAGTAATTTAACAGTGTCCTGCAACTGTCTTATCACTGGTTTTCTATTTTAAAGCTTCAGATTTAGTGCTTTCAGGTGATCAGTTACATCTGTTAGAAAAGCAAGATTGCAGAATAATCTAGATGGGAAACTGCCTTTCAATTTCATGAAGGAATTAATGTCCACCTCAGAATGTTCTCATGAGTCAGCCATCTAACTTTGACATGGTGTGGAAGTTTGCCATACTCACCATGTCTACTTCTGAGAAAGGAAGGTATCTTCCTGGGATTCAGCCTTCAATCATTTGTGAAATTAATGGTTTTATATTTATATTAATAAAACTCTCATTTTTATGCTTTTACTGTAGAGAACATATGTCACAAAATGTAAAATATGCTAGTAAAGTTGATTTCTCTTGTAAAGAGGGTATTGAATTTATGCTTGATGGAGTGTAATCTTTTAGCTCAAAATAATTGCCCATTTGTTTTGTCATTATAGTTGACTAACAGTACCCATCTATCGTAAAATCAGAAAAAAGGTTGATTTTAATGGACAGAACATATGCATACTTCATGGCACATAATTTTGAACATGTACATTTTATGGCAGGTTGCAGAAAATGACTTGAAAGTTGAAATGAAGCCCACAAGTTAAGAACCCTAAAATGGACTCAGGCTCTTATATAGAAACCTAGTTTAGGTATTGAAATCACCTAACCAATAGGACTGTTTTTAGAACCCATTCTAAGTTGAAAATCAGTGATAAACATTTATTGATGAATGTATTAGAGCAAGGGTGGACAGTTAATTTTTCCAAGGGGCTACATGATAAACTGAGATTGTTGTGGAGGGCTGAATAGGCTGGGAAGGTGCATAAGCACAGCCTTGAGGGAGTGTGTATAAAATGTCGAGGCTAGTATTGTTAATTTGTGTTGAGGATGGAATTTAGGCTATATATAACCAAATTTAGGCTATATATTATTTCACTTGTGTTCACTTTCATCTTCTTCCTACATGAATGCAATATTTCAACTGCCCCATTCCAGTTTACTAATTGGTTTCCAAGTGTTAACATCTTTCTGATCATCTCCTTAGTTTTCCCTTCAAATCCATTTCATCTATATCTTTCTTTTAAATTCATGAGTCAATTTATGAATTAAAAGAAGATTGATTCACTCCAAACATGAAGTTAGGGTAAAGTTGGCTTGGATTTTTTTTTTTTCTGCTCTAGAAACTTAAATAGCATCCTAATTACTAATTGCTTCCAGTTTCGCAAGCTGAGTGAATGCTTTGATTGTATTCAGTTAGTCCAGAGTTAGATTTGGGTAAGCTCTGTGATCCCAGACATTATATAATAACACATCTGTAAAAATGTACAGCTGCTCAACCAAACAAACAAACAAACATGGTTATGTCTCACAAAAAATAACAAAATCCTGGAAGCCACTGTATAATAGTTCCTATCCATAAAGGTCAAATGTGCCCTGCCAATGACTCACATAGCTTCCAGGACTGGGAAATAATCACTTCCAGGTTTATTTATGGCCATCTGACCACTATGCTTGATTAAAAGATAGATAATTGCTGACAAGATCTTTTTTCAAAATACAATTCTGGTCTTGACCTTACCAAGTATGACATATATATGCTTGTTACCTTCTTTTCCTGTTCACAGTTGTTTTGTTGTGTCTGTTGTTTTGACAGTTACTGACAAGTGTCAGCTCACACAATGAATTATGCCTGTAACACATTCTCCCCCTCATTCCACATTTCCTGCCTGGCAATCATTCGTAGTCCTGCACTTGTTCTTAAGAAAAGGACCGGCCTATGTTTATATCATTGGGACCAATTAACCTCTTTATCTGCAGTCTTGTCCCTCACTAATCTCATCATCCACAGTCATCATCTCCTTGGGGTTTTCTTCATTGCTTCCTGATCTCCCTGCCCTTGTGTTTTCATCAGACCTATCATAATGCACAGGACCCATACAAAGTACCTTCCTTGTTTCATTCTTTCAAGCATTTAGCCAGGCAGAGAGTATCTGCTTCCAATAACATAAGGTTTTCTACATGACATTCTGCAGTTCTGAAGGACAGGGAGATGAGTTTAGCTAACAGGGTATGCATTAATAAGTGTTCAATTCGCTTCTGGAAGTCGATGGAATAAAAGCCTGCCTTTTGTCATGAATTTGTGTCAGCAGATACTTTAATATTCTATCACTAATTTTCCTCTTGCTACCTTCTGGCAGAATTAATGGCAGACTCTGATTCCATGTATTCCCCCACAAAAAAAAAACAATTAAGGAGGGGAAACACTACTTGTTCTACAGTTTGATTCTTCTTTCAAAAAACCATCTCGGTCCATAGCAGTTGACATTCCATGAGACTTAAATTATTCATTGCTGTATATTTGTGGTTCCCATCCTAATGAATCAGATTCGTAGTCCTTAATTCTCTGGAGAGTGTTAAATCACAAGCCAGAAACACAGGGGCTAGAAAATTCTTCATCAGCTAAGGGGAAGATGGCTTCTGGAATGTGACTTCTTTCCACTCTGAAATAGCTTCAAGCTCTTTGAATTAAGTTGAATCTTCGAAGGCAGTAATCAAAGGCAGAGTTCCTCTATATTCCTGACATGCCAAGACCTTTTGCCCAAGACAGTGAAAAAAAAAAAGCTATTGAATTACAATCCTTTTGCACATGATTCTCATTCATCCTGATTTGGTGACAGCTGGCTGATTTGCATAGACTTGAAGAAAAGCAACTTTGTTTGACATAGAAGAGGGAAGAGTTAAAATCTACTGCTAACATCCTAGGATGGGTGTGTCTGTCACAAATGTAAAAAAAAAATCTGGGATAACTCTTAATGAGTAATCCTAGCATCTGCATTTCATGGAGATTATAGCTCTCCTGATGCCAAGATACTTCAGAAAATACATTAGTGACCAGAATCTTGTAAAACCAGCCCTGCCTTTTCATGTAGTACAGTCCTGCTGAGACTAACAAAAAGTGATCCAATTCAGAAAAATAGCACAAGGGGGTAAAAAAATGAAGGAACAAACTGATATTTGACTAATGCATTTAAGCTTTTTAAAGTGTCCAAATAAGAAAGCAGCAAAATATTTTGGACTGGTATATAGTGTGATCCAAGACATTCTGCTTGTTGTTGAATGTGGCATTATTATTTGTTTTGTTTGTTTGTGTATTATTTTTTATTAAGGATATTGGCTTTGTTTGTATGTGTATTATTTTATTATTTTTATTAAGGATTATGATTACTGTAGTAAAAAAAAATAAAGAAAAAAGAGAATAGAAAAAAAAGTACAAGAAAAAGAAAGAAAAAAAGAAAAGATAAAGAATATAATAAAGAAATATATAAAGGAGTAACTTGGCTTTCATTGCAACAAGTACACACATATTTAATAAGTCTCCCCCTATAAGGTTACAAACAAATATCTCTTCGTTCCATATCTTATCCTTTATCCATAAACAAACCCATAAAACAGTAACTTTTTAATCTTGGTGTCAACAAAAAGCCCACAAAGGATTGCCAGAATTTTTTTTGGAGAAAAAAAAGTTTTCAGCCGTAATAAAATAAACCAATGTTATATTGATTTCCCTTCTCCTTCTTCCCTTTTCTGTCTGTTTGTCTGTCCATCCTTCTGTCTGCCTGCCTGCCTGCTGGCTTATCTTTCATCTATCATAATTGAATAGTGTGGAGCATTTGGCATTGGCAGACCATGTTAAAATGGTCCTGGTGGTGTAGAAACACTCAGGCTGTGACTCATAAGCTGGGAAAGTGGCTCCAATATATCCCAGGAATATCAGTGCTCTCTTCCAGAAGAGTGCAGTGCTAGCAACAGCTAACCCTGTGCAGAATTCTCAAATACCCAAGTAATTTTTAAAGGACCTGAGATTGAAGAAGACACATATCACCATAGGATAAGAAGATTATATTATTATATTAATTATATTATAGCTCCTTGCAAAGTCAGATAGATGTTCGGAGTGGATTTGGCATTTTGGTCTACCTGGTGATGGTGATGGTGATGATCATCATCTTTAGTTCTTTGAAATATCATTGTAAGATTTGGGGTTTCTGTTTAATTTTTATTTATCCATGGCACAAACTATAGTACTTCAAGGATTTAACAAAGTTCTTTTGTAGATTCAATAACAAAACATTTTCCAGGTCATTCTCTTGATTTGTCATTTATATTTCACTTTTAATTTTCAAAATTTAAACCAACTTAAAATTATGACATTTTGTGTCAGTTTGTAGAATCCAGTATCAAAGTATCTCTCTCTCTCACACACACACATACACACTCTCTCTCTCTATCTCTCTCTCTCTCATACACACACACACACACTCTCTCTTTCTCTCTCTCTACACACACACACACACACACATCCTTCTGCTTATAATATTTAGTCCCATTTAGTGTCACTTATTAGAGTTAAGTGACACTGTTCAGAATTGGTCACCTGGCAATTTTCAAACTTACCATCCTGAAGGTCTCTAATAATTTTAAGATGATTAATGGAAATTTCAGAAAGAAATAGAAAATGAATCTGGCATTATGATTGTTATTAATATAATTATTCAGAGACTTAGGCATATCAGTTTTTTGGAACAAAAATAAGGAAATAAATTTGCACCTGAGGATAACTAATTCATCTGGCTTAAATTTTCTTGAACTAAAATATACTTTATATTGCCCTAAGTTAAAAATATATAAGTATATGATTAAGTAGGGCATTGTAAATAATAGGAATAAAGAAATAAAAATATGATAATGCTTCATGAGAGATAATAATTATCTGCTTCAAATGCTGATTCCAAGAATTTTTAGACTTCTGGAAAATTGCAATTTTCTGCCAGAAGAAAGTTTTATTTAGCTTTTAAATTAACCATATTTTTCCAATGAAATAATTTATTGGGTTTCCTTAATATGAGGACATAAAATTTTCATTATGAATATTCTATAATCTACATTTTGCTATATAACAAAATTGAATTGTAACAAGAGACCAGAAGAAATATTGAATCTCAATGGTACTGATTTCAAGGCAGAAATAACAGTTAAGGTATTTCAAAAATAAGAAAATAAGATTCTGCTGTATAATTTTATAACCAAATTTAAGAAATCTATCATTTATATTCCATTTATGCTTCAATAAATTTCAAACTTTTTGAACTTTGGTAATATTTTCCTTGATTGTTCATATATGTATAAAAGACATTTGTACTGATTCATAGTAACTCTGTCTTTTTTCTTGCAGGACTAATGCTACTTCATCAAGAAACAAATTCTTTTATCAAGCCAATTGTCATTCCTATCAAACATTAGATAAGATTTCTTCAGGTAAGACAGATCATAGCTTGAAGACATATTATAGCTAATCTATAAAATATGAAGTAATATTTTCAGAACAAACATTTATTTTTGTTCTCAGGTGGTGATTTCATTTTCTTATTTATCTCAATAGTTAATTTTGAATAAGTTCTAATGTTGCATCATTAATTTTGTATTTTTATTCTCACAGAATTGTGAGAACATTGGTTCAAATTTCTTGATGACAATTTATATTAGCCAATTGTGCTGTTGCCATAGGTTTTCTTTTAATTGCCAATATCCATATATTACTTAGTATAAAATTAATGCTGAAATTCTAAGTATATTTATGCAAAAAATAATTCCCATTTGTGTAACAGATTTTAATTTTTAATACATGCATGCAACATTGCATCCAATGTCTTCACAATAAATAACAAATCTAATTCTGGAAATATAGCACACCAGGAAGGATTTAGTAAACTTAACATGATATAACAAAAGGATTTGCAAAGATGATCATGAATTCAACATAAGGATGGAGATATATATGTTCATAATATAATATTAATACAATTTAAAGACAAATACATCTCTTTCAGCATAACTGTTACATGCAAGCAGGATCTTATTTCACAAGATGCATTCCATAGACAGAAAAACTTCTTGAGATATATTCAGAGATAGCCATAAAACAATACCTGCGTTTTCTTTTCCATGAAATTGGAGTATTTACTGATCAACAAAAATATGAGATGGCTAGAATACAGTGGTGCAAGTGGAAATAAAACTGGGAGACTATGATTTCCATTCCCACTTTTGGCATGAGGCCAGCCAGGTGATTCTGAGCCAGTCACATTCTTTCAGACCTACGATGAAGGCAATGGCAAGCTAGTTCTGAGAATTTTGCCAAGAAAACTGAAGTTTGCCAGAAGGCACAAATTGGAAGAAGTCTGATATTTTTTTTAAAAAAAAAATGCATCTGAAAATAAGATTATTTATAATTTTGGGTAATGTATTACATTGTCAAAGACAAAAGAAATAAAAATATACTATTGCTGTCAGTACAATCTTGCCAGCTTCCTTCAACTTAGAGTTCTCTATGAAAAGATCAGGGAGAAGCAATTTTCCACAACTAATAACTTCATTTTTTATTTGCTATCATATTCAAAGAGAAAGAAAGAAAAAAAAGAGGGAAAGGAAGGAAGGGAGAGAGAGAAAGAAAAAAAGGAAGGAAGGAAGGAAGGAAGGAAGAAAGAAAGAAAGAAAGAAAGAAAGAAAGAAAGAAAGAAAGAAAGAAAGAAAGAAAGAAAGAAAGAAAGAAAGAAAGAAAGAAAGAAAGAAAGAAAGAGAAAGAAATCTGGTGTGCTGGCTGAAGCACAAAGCTATTAAAAACAAAGCTGATACCTAGGTTTTTGTTGACACTTGATGAGCATGATTTTGTGCCAAGAATTTCAGTCCAAAAAGAGAAGCATTTGTGTTCAATTTTTTTCTTGTAGGAGAAAAAAGAAAAAAAAAGAAAGAAAAGAGTCTAAGACATCATACATGCTGTGAAAACACTATTATCTTCCCCCTTTTCATGACAGGGCTGCTAAAAAATTTCCAAGTAGAATTTTGTCAGTTCCCTTGAAACTGTTACTACCTTTGGGCTTAGCAAAGAAAGTTCAAGCCTAGAGGCTAATTTATTTCAAACCTATAAGCATCTGAAAATAGAGGACTGAAATGAAAGTGTCTTTAAACTACTGGGAAATGCCACCAACTTTCATCTGTGAGTACTTGAAAAGGATACAGGAAACTGCGCCTACAGCATATGTGAAAGGAGAAGTTATTATCTAGTTATCCCATGAAACTTTAGCTCTTGATCAGATTCTTTTGTAATCTTATTGCTTTTCCTCTGTTTCTTTATCCTCTTCTTTATTGGCCTACTTACAAACATAGCAAAAAAGTTGGTAAAACAGCTGTTCCTAGAGGTAACAATTTAATCTAACTACAGCTACAAAATCAACATAGGCCAACAGTTTCTTGTTTAATTATTATCATTCTGAATATAGAAATATGTGGCAAATAGTCTTCTACGTGTTTCTCAATGGTAGCTGAAGTGGAACAGCCAACCAGGGGAACCTTAGAGGCTTCAAATTGTTTCATTTGTGTTCATAGGCCTCTGGACTTTTTGCCTTCTGTCTGTCTGAGTCTTCACACTCTGGCTTCCCTCACTGAAAGTGCACAGCTGCTACTGCAAGATTTCTAACCCTTGCTATGAAAGGAAATGTTGTCATTTGTAGTTTTCATATTTTTATTTTGCCAACTTCAGGAATGAAACTGGTAGAACTGCTTCATATGAGACCTTCTACTACTATCAGGGCAGCAGTAGTACTCTCCAGCAAGCCACAAGAGTGAGGGGACCAAAGAAGAGGAGCCCTAAGATTCCATATCTGACCCATTGGCCCAAGAAAAATCGATAGAGTACTTTGGATACACCTGGGAGTCTCTGGTCCAAATTAGCAGGTGAATTTGGCATCAATTACAAACAAATCATTTTATCTTGAAGAGCTGCAGAAAACTCTGTCTGAGCTTATATCTACCTATCCTGAATCTACCTAGCTTTTAAACTTCGTTATCACAATTACAGATTCAGTGAGTTATATAAAATTAAGCCAATTTAAATCAGTTATCAATTTTTTTTGATAAAAAATTTTCCCCTCATTTTGTCAGCAGTAAAAGCAAAGAGGACTACATGCAAGATCATCTATTTGTCCAAATCATCTGCCAGTTTCTTCCCATTACTTCTTGCATTCTTTCACACAACTAGTTTTCAAGAGGCAACAGCAATGCAAGACATAGAAAGGATGACTGCCGTTCCCAGTGCTTGGGATATCTGGCTTAGTAAATTGTGAGTAAATTGCCCATAAGATCTTGCAATAACTTCTAGAAAATATAAACTTCATAAAGGCAACTGACATCACACCAGCCTTTTATTTGTTGTGGCATTTTACCCAACCACAAGAAAAAGAAATATTATAAGGGTTTGGCCTATGCACTTGACAGTCTATGAAAGAACAGACAAATTTAGAGCAATTAAAATTAATTGGAGAAACTGTTGATTGCAGCAACATTAGTTATTTGCTCTTGGACAGTGTCCTTTTCCCCCCACTGTTGTTGTTTATCATGGTTTGTTATATATTCTGCCTTTTCCACAGATACATTTGTTCAAACAACTGTTTTTAAGATGTCACTTTACTCTATACCCATAATTGTGTTACAGATATGCATTTCTTAAAAAAACAACAACCTAGCTTTCCTCAATCGGATGCATGCTCAGATAAATAGATATATACAGATTAAGGGCTTAATAATCTCTGTGTGGGGGCATTCTGAAGAATTATATTTTCTACTAGTTTTCCTACTACTTTGTGGCAATATTCTTTTCTTTATGGTTGCATTGTTCATTATTTCACATAGTTGACCTCCTTTAGTTCTCAAATGGCAAAAGGATTACACATCTGAAACATGAATTAGAATGAGTAAAATGTTTCAGTTGGGCATGTACTATACAATATTCCAATAACTGTTGCTGTTATTGATATTCCCCTGTCCTTCTTCAACCATTTTTTTTTGTATTTCTTTTCCATTACGCATATGTTTAAATTATTTCCGTTAGCAATTTATCCCCCAAATAAGCAGCATTTGGTTAAACAAGATAATCTGTTCAAAATGTCATAGCCCACTGTTTCTTATCCTTAGTTCTATTCTGGTACTTGGAGAACATTGTTGGCTCACTTGAAACATGGTGTTTGAATGTCACCTTCTTCCTTCTCTAGAAAAAAAATCTTCTATAATCTAACTATTGTGTGAAATTGATTATGTAAAAATATTCACATTTTCATGTGGTTGGATTTGATGTAATGTATCTCGTATTAACATAAGGTGTTATTTCATATAAATTTGGATGAAGTTTGATATTGTTATTGCCAAATTGTTACCATTTCCTTGTTATAAATGACCTTTTACAATATCTTGCAGAATTCGAGCTTGAATATATTTCAAGATTTAAGTGGAACCATTAGATAGAGAATACAATGATGGGGAATTAAACAAAATTAAAAAGTCATACATTTCTCCTTTATTACTTCAAGTTATGCATGCTTGTTCTCTCATACGATGATCATTAGATTATGTGCGCAAGGAGTCATGAGCAAATTTGAGATGCTTGAGAAATGGCTCACATGGCTAAAGCTGGATTTCTGCTAAAATGCATTCCTACTCTTCCTAGGAAAGCCAACATATAACTTATCCATACAGTGTCTAAAGTAAGTTCTAGTAGGCTCCTGCTTTGCATGTATAAGCCCTATGTCCCATGCACCGATAGTTGTGCACCTTATAAGAACTTGCTCTCATTCTGTCTGGAAAAAAAAGACAAAAAAATAAAGTCCCTCCCTCCCCCCAGAAAAAACAGCTATTGATCCAAAATAAATGTTCAACCAAATAGATAACAACTATTTCAATATAAAACTCTTGTAGAAGAAAACTATTCAAAATGAAAGTGACTAATCTTGCCCATTCCAATGTCGTTGAAAATGTAATGGCTTCATTATTTCCAGTTAAAATAATTGGAATAAGATAATTTCATAAACTGTTTTATCTGATATACTGTAGGTTAAAAGTTTTATATTTATTTTTTATCCAATTTTAACACAAATGAAATATTAGTTTTATTCATGTCACTATACTAAAATTAGATTAGGTTAACAGAGTTGGAAGGGACCTTATAGGTCATCTAGTCCAATCCCATGCCCAAGCAGGAGACCTTACACCATTTCTGATAAGTGGCAGTCCAATCTCTTCTTGAAAGTGTCAAGTGATGGCATTCCCACAACTTCTGAAGGCATGTCCAGTTCCTGCAACTGTTCATCGTATGTTTTAGTCTCTGGTCCCCTAATCATCCTGGTTGCTCTTCTCTGGACATTTTCTAGAGCCTTAGTACCTTTTTTATAGTATGGTGACCAAAATTGGATGCTGTACTCTATATCAAACAATACAAATGTTTCTTATTATTTTTAAAAACCATTTATAATCTATTTTTATGTCAAGAGAAACTGGAATTGGTCCACCCAAAAAACCCTAATGTTTTGAATGTTCATTGGAGCTGATTTTAGCTTAGGAAAGACAAACGTACATTAAAGAACATAAACATTTCATTTGTTTCATCATGACTTTTCTTATGTTCTTATACCTGTCTCCAAGGACAAAAACTATACTCACTATTTATGCAGCAAAGAACTGGAAATTGTCTGCCGCTGTGGATTTGAGTTATTTTAGCCATCCCTTATGTTTTTTCCCTGTGCTATGAACTGCTTAATTGTAAAAATAAGCATTTTAGAAATATTATGTTGAATATTTGAATTCTAATTAATAAAGAGGAGTGCCAATTTTTTAATCTATCTCCATATTTTTCTCCTTTCCACTATAACTATTCTATACTGTGAACACAACAGAGCTAATCTATGTATAAATTATTTGGTAATCCACAGTACATCACCTTCTTATTATTAATAAAAACCTAGGCAGGCAATTGTAATTACAAAATAGTAAAAAAATGTCCTGAAAATTCCAAACAAAAGGAAAGGTAAATAACGCCACGACCACCACCATCATTATTGTTATCTTATATTCTAACTTGGAAATTAGCAATTATAATAAATGTTTATGCATTAAATTCCAATAGATATTTTCACAGATATTTTCTATAAATCTCAGAGTTGTGCTGATTGTGGTCAGAACAGCATTTTGTTTTTTATTATAGATTGAAAAAATATTTTTTATTTTGAAGGAAAAAACTGGCTTCCCTTACATATACTTTAAGTGCAGTTCAACCAGATGTCACAGCAGATGTGAACATGTAGAATCCTGTATCTAATATGAAGAAGAAATATAATGTGATGTCTCTTTGCATTGCAACTGCTGTCCTGCATATAAAGAGATATCACAGAATCGAAGAATCACAGATATGACCATTATAGATTTTAACTATAAAATTTGTAAATACATTTCCATCAATGGTTATAAGAAAACCATGATTCACTTAAATCAATATAGTGACTTGCAGAATAAGTATTCTTCTTCTGATTTGGGCTTAAGTCTTAACAGAAGTTGCTTAAAGACCCAAAACTGTCAGCAGTAACTTATCCAAAATTCATCCATCAATAGAGCTTATAATGTCCTAATATGAATTATAGGTCTTTTCCCTACATATGATATGACAATCAATTTAATAGTAAATAAAATAAAAATGGTAAAAACAGCAAGAAAAATTATTAGGTGTTTTTTTTTTCAGATTAACAGGACATGTTGAGCAAGAGAAAATATTGGAAGTCTCAATTCCCATCTAAGTAATTGCTGACAAATTAGGAAATAGAAAAAACACAAAGTCCAGGTACATGCTAAAGATGCAAACTGATATTAAAGATTAATGGAGGATAATATGAAATAAAATGAGAAAATTACCTTGTGCTGGATGCAATGTAAATTAATGTGCATTATGATAAAACCTACATAAACCTAGAAACTTAAGCTAATTATATTAAATAATATTTAAAAGAAAACCGGCTCTATGCAGGATATATAAACCAAATCTTTTGCAGAATTTTAAATCTAGCTCCAATGACAGAGAAAAGGACATAAGCCAGCTGTCAAAAAGAAATAAGAGTCAAAAAATGATAATCCTGAAAAAGAGAAACCAAAACATCCAGCAAAAGTTGCATGTTTTAAGTTAACAAACCTAGCAGAAAAAAGATAACAATATTATATCAATTTAATCTTTAAGAGACTTTTTTATGTCTCATGTCTCACAAGAAGAGACCTCAGTTGGGCCAAGCAAACATAGTCATGTTCATCAGAAAATGGATTCGTTCTTTTAAGTTGTGTAATGAGTATTCTAATTTAGGACAGTTGTTTTCTGAATCTATGTGATCAGTGCAATTGCAAAGTTTAGATTGAAAGGATGCATCTGAAGGCATATCATTTGTGTATTTGGAAGAAAGTTCTGTTGATGCTAGCTTCAGCAGTTACATGGATTCCACTAGTTTCAGTGAAGCAATTTGTCTCCTATTGAAAACAGTGCATATAAAACACAGATGTGTTGTGTTACAGATTGTTGCTTTTGTTTGAGACTTGGGCAGTTTAACCCAGCTGGACAGCTGCAGAGACAAACAAATGGAGAAAGTATCTGTGGGAAGTAGCATTAAGTTAACAAGAAGCGTCTGCAACATTTTAATATATTCTCTTTCTGGGAAGTAGCTGCTGATTTTCAACTAGAGTACATTTGACATTAGAATATAACAACTCAATTCAAGGATGGACAAAAATGACCTATGGAACACATGTTTTTTTGGGATCTTTGCGGGTGGGTGGTGGCTTTGGCTTCGGCACAGAGTTTTAGAAGTAACTGGTTGCTTTTGCTGTTAATTTTTCATCCTCTTCACAGTAGATTTTACTGAGAAGTGAAGGGAATGCCATAAATGAGTGCATAATTGCTTCTAAGATCACATTATAACAGCTTGGATATCAGCTGGGGAACAGAAGCCTTTCATTGAGCTGATCATCTGTTCAGAAGAAGATACCCAAAGCATTGATTAGTTCTTAAGCAGGCATGAGTCTGAACTGGAGAACAAAAGCTTAGCATTTGTAAGCCGGGCAGACAAAACAATCAGAGTTGACATACTGGAAAGGACAAAGTCATGGGCCAGTAACAGATGGGTTAGCTGGAGAAACCCAGTTGCTAGCTTTAATAGTTTTTTTTTTCCTATTTCAAGCAGTAAAGTAGTAAAGTCCTTATCAGGCATCAATAACCTAATCATGAAGTGGACATAATACTGCCCTGGGCTCTTCAACCTAGATTTCTTGAATTGAATCAGAAAAACTGAAAGGAGATTGTAACCCAGTTTGGCTGAAAGAAAATATTGCATTCCTTAAAGCTGATTCCAAGAGATTCCCAATTATACAAAGAACTATTCTCAGTGAACACATATAGTGTTCTCAGGGATGAGGTTGATACATGTACCCTCTTTACCTCCATACTTTTTGAATGTTTGAAAAAAAACACGCATAATTTTTTTCTGTACAATATGTGCCCATGTAGAGATTTTTGTAATATTCGGTTTAATTTAGATATTTCTAGGTTAGAATACTACTGTCATTATTCCTGATCATAGGCCATGTTCTTTAGGAATGATGGGAAATAGATTTTAGTTTATCAGGAAGACTGCTCAGCAGATTCAGAACTTTGCAAAGAGATAGAAAAACCAAATTCTTGGCTTATATTTACCAGAAAAAAATATATCTACCACATATGGTTTGGAATTTACAATCTATCTGGTATAACATATAATAATGGATATAGCTAAGATTATATCTAGGTGAAAATGCTTGGTATTTCCTTGTTAACTTTAACAAATATACAAACATTATACATGAATATCCAATGTAATAACAGAATGTAATTTCTTATTTTAAAGATTTCCATTTTCAAAGAAAAAGAAAAAAATATAATCAGTGAATGCTTGCTATTTTGAGCAGTCAGTTTTGAAAGACTCTTTTAAAACTAAGTATGCTGAAAATTTGAGATAATACAATCACTGAAATGTATAAGGTTAAACATGTATCAGAATTTTAATATGCCAAAATCAGGGGTTTAATTTCCACTTGTAAATTTTACTATGTTTAATATGGCTATTTTAATGTTTCAGCTACTAGAGTAATAACTTCAAAATGATCCCATTTTACAAGTGTTTAAACGAATGGCAAATCCCATTTTTAAAAGAGGAAATTAGATTTTTGTAAAATAAAATAGGTCAAATGTCATTTTTTAAACATTTCAAGCAAAATGTTCCCAGAAAAATATATAGGCACATCACTACTTTCTTAGTAATGCATTTTGACAGAATACTGCTAGCTGTTTGGGAGTTAAGAAAATGATCAAGTAAACATTAAGAATTTTAAGTCTGACTGATTTCAATATGAGTGATGCTGATTAACATATACTGTTATTTATGCCTCCACTGGGTGAATGTTTTAAGCTTTCTGGGTAAAAATATCATGCCACAACAGTTTCAATCTCGTAGCATCTCTTCTACATTAACTGAATACTAGCAGGATGTATAAATATAAGAAAACATTTAGAAATTAGATCCATTCCATAATATATAAAAATAATGAATAGAGGGGAGGGGAGGGAAATGGAATGGAGCGGAGCGGAGCGGAGCGGAGCGGAATGGAATGGAATGGAATGGAATAGAATAGAATAGAATAGAATAGAATAGAATAGAATAGAATAGAATAGAAGTCAAGTTGGATGCACAAGGAATTTTATCTCTGGTGCATAAGTTCTCAATGTATATACAAGGAACAAAATCATATAATCATAAGATACCAATAGGAGAAGGTAGTAGAAAAGATGAGAAGGATATTTACTGCATGGGTAAATATTCTTAGAAATAAGACAATATTGTGGTAATTAGATGTTCAGCAGAATGATGTCATGAGGGGAAAAATATTGTTGTGTCTAGTTGTTTTGGTATTCAATGCCTCTATAGCAGCATCTTGAGGTGAGCAGTTGAAACAGTTTACAACCAGGATATAAGGGGGTCTGCATATTTTCTTAGCTCTCTTTCTGGCCCATGTAGCATACAGATCCTCAGTGGAAAGCAGGCTGATTGCAATCATTTTTTTTCTGTAATCCTAATTATTCGTTGAAGTCTGTACCTGTCCTGTTGGTTGCTGTAGCAAACCAGATAGTTATAGAAGTACAAATAACCAACTCAATAATTTCTCTGTAGGACTGTATCAACAACTCCTAGGGCAGTCTGAACTTTCCAACTTTTTATTTTTTATTTTTATTAATTTATTTTATTTTTACAATAAAAGTATTCTAAGCATTACTATTATATGTCAGCAAATAACCATGCGTGTAATGGGTAAAGTAAAAATAAAGTAAATTTGTAAATATGACACTTATTTAAAAAAGAAAGGCAACATACAAATACCAGCATGATAATTTTGCTTTTAAAAATGTAGAATAGTATATAAATAAATATCTGTCTTAAAATTAACATGAAAGTTAAAATGTTACTTATCCAAAAAATAACAATTTTATGTTGCTTAGCTTGGATTTAGTGCAGCTAATATGTTTTGTCCAGACCATTCTATAATATTAAAACAATGCATTGTGCATTGATGAGCACAATTAAACAATCCAAGTTAATTTCAATATAAAACTAATCTAAGTTAGCTTGACTTAAATTTAAACTTGCATAAAAATCAAACCTGTACTATGCCAAAAAATGGCAGTTGAATTAAAATTATTAAACTAGAATGTATGTGTATATAAGAGGAAGAGTGTTATAATTGTTTGAATCTTCACAACAGACAAAAGCAGCTACATTTGAAAACTCATAAAAGAAAACACACAATTAGTATATGTCCCAGAAAACAGGACTCTCACTTACTAATCACGTCAAGGGCATTTCCTTTGTCTTGGCATTCTTGAACTTACTTTTACATTCTTCATCTCTGATATGCAAGGTTAGAGCATACTTCTGATATGAATATTCACTCTCTCTTTTTGGCAATATAATCCACTCCAGTGTGGAAGTGGAGAAGAAAGCCAGAGATGAGAATATATTTTGTATAACTCCACATTTCTCGTTGAACTGATTGAGAGGTACAATGAATAGAATAATAGAATAGAATACTTTATTGGCCAAGTGTAATTGTCACACAAGGAATTTGTCTTGGTGTAAATACTCTCAGTATACATAAAGAAGGAACATTCGTTAAGAATCAAGAATCATAATGTACAACACTTAATGATAATCATAGGGTACAATCAACATCAAATCATACTAGGAAACAGAGGATACAAGCAACAAAGTTATAGTCACAAGTGGGAGGGGATGGGTGATAAGGAATGATGAGAAGATTAACAGTAATAGTAGTGTACACTTTGTAAATAGTTGAACAGTGTCGAGGGAATTATTTGTTTAGCAGAGTGATGGCTTTCAGGAAAAAACTGTTCTTGTGTCTAGTTGTTCTGGTGTGCAGTGCTCTATAGCGTCGTTTTGAGGGAAGGAGTTGAAACAGTTTATGTCCAGGATGCGAGGGGTCTGTAAATATTTTCACAGCCCTCTTTTTGATGCTTGCTTAGAACATCCTTTGTGGTTGCTTCAGAAAGCCCATGTTCTAAAAACTGGGAGTAGTTTACAGAAGTACTTAAAGCAAAGACATTGCCTGAATCAGGGGAATACAGACCCAATCTTCTTAAATTAATTATGCAACAAATCACTCTAATTTTTCATGGAAACACCAATGCTTCAAGTCAGCTTAATCATGAAATTATCTAGACTTGAGACTCAGTTTATTATTCCGCTCTTATCTCTCCCAATGAATGTTTGAAATAAGATTATTGTTTCAGTATGAGAACTAAGATAATAGCAATTGAATCAGAGAGGTAATTATTCCCCTTTTTAGCAGCAATGCCCTTGAGAGACCTAGGTAGTCTAGAAATGCAAAATATTATACTGGAAATATATAAAATATAAACAATGTAATGGATGGTCAATGTCATTCTTCTTTTAGAAGTTGATGACAAGTTTTACTTGCAAATTTTCTATGAATGACCAATGATTTAATTCATCAAATTTAGGACCAGACCTTTTAGTTCAAAAGTTTGAAAAAACTGTTTTCTTTGAGCCTCATGAATCAAAATGCTACACATCTTTAGCAACCAATTTGATGCATCTTATTTTGTCTTTACTAAGAAGAAAAATATTCCTCCTGAATTGACCACTAAGCATGAGATGAAAAGGAATGAATGAAATGAAGAATTTCTTGGAATATAGATAGTAAAGTGAAGACATAAATGCAGAGATCTAGATCTTTTTTAAAAAAAAAAAACCCAAACATTTAATTTCAGGAGACATAGTCTACAATCTTTTTTATATTGAGCAGTTCAGTGCCCTACCTTTATATATAATTTCATTTTTGGTCAGAAAGTTAAAAATATTGTTGTGTGCTGTGACAACTCTTCTTTAATACCCATTGTAAATATAATTACACTAAATTTTCATTTGCCTTTTCATCCCCTATGGAGATACTGGCAGGCAACTGGAAACTGCTCTATTATTAATAGTGATTTTATTAAAAATGATAATTGCAACAATACAAACTAATTCAAAGTAAAGAAATAAAAAACAGAAAGTGCAGAAAAAAATAGAAATAGAAAAAATATAAGAATATAATAAAAAGGAGGAAAAAGAAATATATTAAGTAATATATTTCCCCTTTATTCACAACTACAGTTTTAGTAACTTATCACTGTTTCCTAAAATAAAATAAATAAGCAAATGTTTAAAGCCTTGTACTTTGAGCAAAAATTCATTAAGGTTTATCAAAACAACATATCTATTTTCACCTTGATCAAGTAAACCAACTTTATATTTCTTCTTTTCTGGCTCTAAAATCTTGATGTTTAGTTCTTTCAAATAATGTCCTTGAACTTGATTTCTTTCATTTTTTTTATTTCATATTATAATAAACTTCCTTGTAAATCCAATATAGGAAAATTATCCAAATTTGTTTGTTATTTGTATATATCTTTTAATTATTAAGACATCAGATTTCTTTTGTTTATCCAATGTAAAATCTTTCTCCACTTCAAAAATGTAGCCTGCCATTTTAAAATCCACTTTCTAATCAGTTTCAATCTCATCAAGTAAAATTGATTCCTCTTCCATAAAATCTTTTAAACACAATCTAGCTATAGAGATATTCTTTAAATTAATTTCAGGGCTCATTGTTCAAAAATATATTTCAATATTTCCAATATTAAAATATTTGTAAGAAGTGTTATTATTCTCCTTTTCTTGTAAAATTTAGTTTCTTCTAGTTCCCTCTAGTCTCCAATTTTTAAAATCTTACTGTTTTTAGAAGACTTAAAAACAAAAGCATATTCCCATGAGAATTCTTTTAATTACAAAAATCTATTTCAAATTTATCTGTATACTTCATCAATTTGTACATTTTTAAAACCAAAGTTTTAACCATCTTTTTGCTGTTTATCATCACCCACCCATAATTAAATTCTTAAACTTGTATTTAAAACTTGTTTTACGAAGGATTGAAGGACTCTCATCCAGTACTATAAAACAGGTCTATCCAAAGTTTTCTATCAGCTGAAAAACATGATAAATTTCTGAAAGTGATTAGAAAAGGAATTATGTAAACCTAGGTGCCAGTGAACACAGGTATTGCTCATGATTTGAGCAAGATGGCTATTCCCTCATCTCTCAGAGCTCTAAACCAACCAGAGACCACCATCTTATGGTCTCCACATAAGGAACAACTGTTTGGACCACTTGTGGATGATCTCAGGTCCTCTCCTTGTCCAGACAAGAATTACAAAAAGCTGATCTATTCACTGGCTCTTCATTCTGCCATGGTGGTCAGCTCCCCTTTTCACAGAGTCATTTTCAGCTCATCATTTTTCCCCCAGAAATCAGAAACTGTTATAAAATTATTTCCTTGTTTCTAATCCTCTGCTTATTTATTTATGGGTAGTGGTTCTAGCACCAAAAATGCCCTAACAATAATGTACTGTGTGGCTCAAAATTTTAGATTTTAAAATTTTGGAGAACACAAAATATACAGATTTTCCAAAGGGTACCATGTTAAACTTGTCCATTTCCATTTATGCAGTGCTGGAGGAAAATTTAGTAATCACTTGGGAGATAGATAGGAAGATAGAGTGTAAGTTACATAGCAAAGTAATTGGGTGGTAGATTATCTTCTCATTTCTGATTTCTTTTGAAATTGTATCAGCAATGTTGTAATTGAAGAGAGAACTGATAGTAATCATATGCCCCTAATACTACTTCTGAACACTCCAGTTACAACTCATTTAAAGAGTAAAGTTTCAGATAAAAACTGGTTCCTTTCCTCCTTTTTCTTAGCTGAGGGAAAATTTTAGTCCTTGAAATAAAGCTATTATTATCTGCATCTATATGAGAGGCAATAGAGCAGATCCCAATAAGTGCCACCCAATAAACTTGCTTTCCAATATTGAAAAACTATACATTAAGTTCTTATGTAACAAACAGAAATAGTGGATTATAATTAACAAAGATGACCAGAAATGAACATCTAGGTTATAATAGAGGATTTGTACCTTAGATCATTGCCTGACACTTTTCCGTTTTGCTGAGAAATATCAGTATACTAAAGAAGATAAATTATTCACTGCATTTATTGATTTAAAAACGGCTTTCAATTCCGTCTAACATGAAGCTGTTTGGAACATTTGTCAATTGAACCTTGCCTGTTGTTTTAGCTAAAGGCACTATATTTTAATATCCTTGCTCCAATGCTGCCAGGACAAAGAGCCATCTATCTTTTCAAAAGGGGTATCAAGCAAGAATGTGGTTTGCACCCCTATTGTTCAATCTCTATCTGGCAGATTTATTCCTGGCTCCTAGTAAATTGATGCACATCTACCAAAGCTGTCAACATGGAAAATCTGCCTTCAGGTATTATCTACATTATCCTATACGCTGGTAAAGCAGATCTCTTTTCTTAAACTGGGCTGTTTGGAAAGCATCACATAAATAGGTTAAATGAGCAGCTTGTGTTGCAAACATAACTTCCTATAAATTATGAAAAATCCAAGGTCTTGATCTTTTCACAAGTAACAGGTATTTATATGGACAGCAAAATGAATTGCTTGAAGGAAAAGAGTTCTGCTAAAGCTGGGAATTGCTCTATGTCTTTCCTTTAATCTTGTAAATGTTATCAATTCTAGACAATTCTGCATTGATATTTAACTACTTTTTTTGGTTTGTGTAGCTGATTTATTAATAAATATATATTTATTCGAACACCACAGTTTAAATGCCTAGAAAAAAAATCTTTATCCATAAATAAACAACCATAAAGTACAGAATAATCATTCATTCAGTAGCCATTCAGAAATAATTGTGAAACCATTAGCATAGTTATTGGTTGAGAAAAGAGTTTCTAAAAATGATTTCAGAGTTTGAATAAATACACAAGTAATCTTCAATTTATATGATCCTTCTATTTTTAGGGCTTTAATCATTAGAGTGTTGAAAATTAGAATTAGAACCGGCACTTTGAAGTAGACACTAGGACATACTGAGACCTAATGGGGACCTCAAATCATCTTTTTTCATTAAAGAGATATTTCCCTACCCCATCTATTTGAATAATTTGATTTTATTTCAAACCATTTGAGGGACCAGTTTTCTGTTCATGTCTACCCATTCCATCAGGAGAGGAGATTATGACTCATATTCATTATGTCCCATCCATTATCTAATGGAGCCAGGACGGGATATTGCCCACTTTTAGAACACCAGATATTAGACTGACCCCACCTCTGCTGCTTTTTTTAAGCCCTTAAAAATGTGGTTCTGTTATTGAGCTTGTAATCCTGATGCACAGTGAATCCCATGCAGGGAATGTGTGGCTTTGTTGTTGATGGTTTTTTGTTAAAAAAAAACCCTTCACATTATAATTTTATTTATCAATTGTGTTGTGTTTCTATATAGTTTTTAATTGTTGCTAGCTGCCTAGAGTCTTGAGTTTAAGATGGGCAGTCATATAAATTGAAATAATAAATCAATTTTGTTTTATTTATTTATTTATTTATTTGATTTGTCAATCGCTTACAAGATAATAGGTATAAGGGTAAACATAGTTATGAATACAAGAAATGAGTACATATAAGAAAAATAAAAGAGAAACAATAGGACAGGGATGGTAGACACTTTGGTGCACTTATGTATGCCCCCTACAGACCTCTTAGGAAAGGGGTGAGGTCAATAGTAGACAGTCTAAGGTTAAAGTTTTTGGGGTTTTGAGGAAGAAACCACAGAGTCAGATAGAGTATTCCAGACATTGACACTCTGTTGCTGAAGTTGTATTTCCTGCAATCATGTTTGGTGCTGCTAACCTTGAGTTTGTATCTATTGTTTGCTCTTGTGTTGTTAGGTTGAAGCTGAAGTATTCATTGACAGGTAGGACATTGCAATGTATGATTTTATATAATATACTTAGATCGGACTGAAAACAATGTAGTTCTAGGTTTTCTAAGTCTAGAATTTCAAAGCATGTTGCAGTTATCTAAATGAGAATTACAACAGCTTTAGAAATGGTATAGATAGGAGAATGTCTTCATAACTTATTTGGGGATGGAAGTCTGATTGAGTTGCATTTTAGGAGAAGTGGTAATATAGCATATTTAGCTAAATCTTGGTATGGTTGAATGGGGAGGAGAACTTTAAACTGAACCTCTCTGGACTTTGGAAATGTTAAAGCTAGAAAGAGAACTGTTAGTAATAGAAGGAAGTGAGAGTACTTCTGCTACTATTAAAATATCTAAATAATAATCAGAAAATAGTATGCATAAAGTCCATACCCTTTAATGTCTCCATGCCAGTGTTTATAGTATAAGAAATAAATTCTTGACATAAAGATAAATAAGGGAAATAATAACATAAGAAGTCTAACAGAGATCTATTGGGATGAGTTTCTTGATATTGATATAACAGTTGAAGGATACAGTTTGTTCAAAAGTGATAGAAAGTGTTGCAATAGGTTAAAATATTCATATTATTCAGAAATCAATGTGAAGGCTCTTTGGCACCATTGCAAAGATAAATTGGGTTAAAATTAGCAAAGGAAAAATAAAACAGTATTGGTGTTGGTCTATAGTCACCTGTGTAATGAAGGAGAAAAGGTGAATTCTGCTTTCTAGTAGCTAGATAGTTCCAGCTCTTCTTGAGGATGATCCATGGAATAGCTTGAATAGAGAGCTAAGATGGCGACCGGAGGAGGTCGGCTGGAAGAGCTCCTCCGCGACGGCTGAATGGGGCGGTGAGTTCCTCCCCCCGGGTCCTCCTCACCTGTGGCAGGGGTGGTGAGGGGACCCGTGGGGGGTGGGCAACCCCCGAGGCCATGGTGCGGCGGGTCTGGCACTGCGCCCAGCGGCCGGCGGCCCGCGGCGTTGGAAGATGCCGCTGGAGGATCACGCTCAGCGCCCGGCGGCCCGCGACGCTGGAAGATCACCGCTGGGGCTGGGGCCTTTGCAAGGGCCCCAGCCGAAGTCGGAGCTGCCGCCGCGCTTCGGGTGGCTCGAGTCGAAGCAGGACGGCCGCCTGGGCGGCTGGAGGATTATCGCCGCGGCGACTGTCACCGTGGCGACTGGAGGTTTGCCGCCGGAGCTGGGGCTGGGGCCGTTGCAAAGGCCCCAGCCGAAGTCAGAGCTACCGCCGCGTTTCGAGCGGCTGGAGCCGAAGCTGGAGGGCGGCCGTCTGGGTGGCTGGGGGGCTGTCATCGCGGCGGCTGGAGGACTGCCACTGGGGCTGGGGCTGGGGCCATTGGAAGGGCCCCAGCCGGAGTCGGAATTGCTGCTGGAGCCGGGGTCGGAGGACAGCCGCCGGGGCGGCTGGAGGACTGTCGCTGTGGCGGCTGGAGGACTGCCGCTGGAGCTGGGGCTGGGGCCATTGCAAGGGCCCCAGCCGGAGTCAGAGTTGCTGCGGTTCGAGCGGCTGGAGCTGGGGGAAGAAGATGGCCACCGCGGTCGGAGCCGGGGCGGCTAGAGGACTGTTGCCGCTATCAGAGCCGGGGCCGGAGAACTGCCCCCGTGGCTGGAGCCGGGGCTGGAGGACTGCCTCCGCGGCTGGAGCCGCGATTGGAGCCGGGGTGGCTGAAGGACTGCCACTGTTGTTGGAGCCGCGATTGGAGAACTGCCGCCTCAGTTGGAGCCGCGGCCGGAGGACTGCCGCCGCGTTGGGAGCCTTTCTTCCGTCTTTCATCTATTCGGAGGCGGCGGGGGCAGCCTGGACTCGGGGCCGATCAGCTAAAGGAGAAGATTCGGTCCGGGTCGCTTTCTTACTCTGTGAAAGATCTATGGGCCCTGAGATGTGTCCCCCTGTCTCAGGAATGGCCCTCTGCTCTCTCAAAGGCCCATCTCAAGGACGGATCTTGGGATCCGGAGAGATGGTGGGGTTGCAGGAAGCGTGGGAGGGAGGGATGCTTAAATAAATTTTTAGTTAAGTTTTTAGAGGGGTTAGGAATGTCCGGGCGGGGGTTGGGGGACAACTCGCCGGGGACTGGGACCAGGCCGTGGGTTGGCCGTGGCCGGGAGAGTCAGGGTCCGGACAAGACTGTATTAACGATGGGGGGGGGTTGCCGGGGAGGGTGGAATTGCATCTATTAGTACGGTGAGCGGGAGAGGCAGATTTGGCGGTTACAGGGGGCCATACCCTGTATTGGGAGCGCGTCCCCGCTGTTTGTCTGCTGTGGCGCGCTCCGACCCCCTTGTTATTTCCCGTTCCCCAGGGGGTCTGAGCGATCGGGCCCTGGGCCTTCGGCTGATGTTATGTAACGCCAGGTCCATTGTTAATAAGGCTCCTCTCATCCACGATTTGATCTGTGAGGGGGGCGCGGACCTGGTGGGTGTCACCGAAACCTGGCTTGGCCAGGGGGGGAGATCACGATTTGATCTGTGAGGGGGGAGTCCCTCTGGTAGAGATGTGTCCAGCCGGGTTTCGGGTTTTTCATCGGCCGAGGGCCCAGGGGAGGGGAGGGGGGGTTGCGGTGGTTATTAAGGAAGATCTGTGCCCGAGGGAAGCCACTGTGTCTCAGACGACCGGGTGTGAGCTCCTTTTCGTGAAGTTTGGTCCCAGGGTTCAGGTGGGTCTGCTGGTCGCATACCTGGCTCCCTGCTATGCGGCAGCAGCCCTGCTTGAGCTCCTTGAGTTTATAGCTGGCATGGCAGTTGAGACCCCCAGGCTTATGGTCATGGGGGATTTCAACTTGCCTTCTGCCGGCGGTGCCTCGGGGGTTGCTCAAGAGTTCGTGGCTTCCATGACGGCCTTGGGCCTGACCCAGTTAATTCGGGACCCTACTCACGTGGGAGGTCACACCTTGGATCTGGTTTTTGTCTCTGATCAGTGGCAGAGTGATCTGGGTATAGGGGATATAGTCATAGAACCCCTGTCATGGACGGATCACTCGCTCCTGAAGCTCGACTTCCGTTCCACACCCTCCGACCGCAGGGAGACGGCACCAGTAAAATGGTACCGCACCAGGCGCCTGATGGACCCTGATAGGTTCCTGACGGAGCTTGGGCCATTCCCCGAAGCTCGTACACATGACTCGGTTGGGGGCTTGGTTGCCACCTGGGATAGGGTGGCTGCTGGGGCCCTCGACCGAATCGTGCCCTTGCGGCCTCTGACCCGGTGCCGATCCCATGTGGCTCCTTGGTTTTCTGAGGAGCTAAGGGAGATGAAGCGCCGGAAAAGACGCCTAGAGAGTAATTGGAGGGCTAGTCGCTCCGGGTCTGACCGAACACTATTACGATCTTATATTAAGACGTATTTAGTGGTGATAAGGATGGCGAGGAGGTCTTACCTCTCCACCCTTATTGCGTCCGCGGAAAACCGCCCAGCCGCCCTGTTTAGGGTGACCCGCTCCCTCCTTGAGGTGGGAGCGCAAGAGGACCCCTTGCAGGGGCGAGCTGAGGAGTTTTCTAGGTTTCTGCAGGACAAAATCGCTCAGATCCGGGATGAGCTGGACTCCAATTGGGCATCTCCGGGCGGGGGGGTGGGGGTGGATATCGGTGAGGTCAATTGGGTTGAGTTTGACCTTGTTACTTTGGAGGACGTGGACAGGATACTGGGGGGGCTTAATGCCACCACCTGTTTGTTGGACCCGTGTCCCTCCTGGCTGGTTTTGGCCACTCGGGAGGTGACACGAGGCTGGTTCCAGGGCATTATAAACGCTTCCTTGAGAGAGGGGCTGCTGCCTGCTGCCTTGAAAGAGGCGGTGGTGCGGCCCCTCCTCAAGAAACCGTCCCTGGACCCAGCATTGTTATCTAATTATCAGTCCTGTCTCCAACCTTCGTTTTGTTGCGAAGGTTGTTGAGAGTGTGGTGGCACGTCAGCTCCCACAGTACCTGGATGAAGCGAGTTATCTTGACCCCCTCCAATCGGGTTTCAGGCCCGGGCACAGCACGGAGACGGCGTTGGTCGCGTTGGTTGATGATCTCTGGAGGGCTCGGGACACGGGTTGTTCCTCTGTCCTGGTCCTGTTAGATCTCTCAGCGGCTTTTGATACTATCGACCACAGTATCTTATTGCGGCGGTTGGAGGGGTTGGGAGTGGGGGGCACCGTGTTGCGGTGGTTCACCTCCTTCCTCTCCGACCGTTCGCAATTCGTGTTGACAGGGGGCAGAGGTCGGCCCCGAGGCCCCTACTGTGTGGGGGTGCCTCAGGGGTCGGTGCTCTCGCCCCTGCTGTTCAACATTTATGTGAAGCCGCTGAGTGAGATCATTCGTGGCTTTGGGGTGGAGTTCCATCAGTACGCTGATGATACTCAGCTGTACATCTCCACCCCGGGCCATCCCAACGAAGCCGTCGAAGTGATGTCCCGGTGCCTGGAGGCCGTGCGGAGTTGGATGGGTCGTAACAGGCTTCGTCTCAACCCGACCAAAACCGAGTGGCTGTGGTTTCCTGCGCCCAGATACAGCCAGCTGGTTCCTTCGCTGGCCGTGGGGGGAGAGGTTTTGACCCCCGTGGAAGGAGCGCGCAATCTGGGCATCCTCCTGGATGTACGGCTGTCCTTAGAAGAGCACATTGCAGCCGTCGCCAGGGGGGCTTTTTATCAGATTCGTCTGATCCACCAGTTGCAGCCCTTTCTGGATCTGGGTGCACTTCGCACAGTCACTTCCGCCTTCGTTATCTCCCGCCTGGATTATTGCAACGCTCTCTACATGGGGCTCCCCTTGAAGAGTCTCCGGAGGTTGCAGTTGGTCCAGAATGCAGCCGCGCGGGTGATTGTGAGTGCCCCTCGGAGCTCCCACGTTACACCGCTTCTCCGCAGGCTGCACTGGCTTCCTGTGGCCTACCGGATTCGATTCAAGGTGGTACTGATGGTATTTAAAGTGCTCCATGGCTCGGGACCTGGGTACTTACGGGACCGCCTACTGCCATCGTCAACCTCCCGCCGCCCAGTACGCTCCCACAGGGTTGCCCTACTTGGGGTACCGCCACCTGGCCGTTGCTGACTGACGGCCCCGAGAGTTCGGGCTTTCTCTGTGGGAGCTCCCTCCCTATGGAATGATCTCCCCCCGGAGATACGAGCCATGACGGATATCCTGACCTTCCGGCGCGCAGTGAAAGCCCTATTTTTTAGACAGGCTGGCCTGGCCCAGTAACTGTGTTTTGGTTTTAATTCAATTTTAATTGGGGTTTTATTAGAGTTTTTTAATTTTTAATTGAATCCCTTAGATGGGACACAGACGGACCAAATTGTTTAATGTATTTTTAATTGTATTTATATATATTTATTGTGTGTTTTTAGTAGGCTGTACACCGCCCTGAGTCCCTTTTTGGGAGAGGGAGCGGTATAAAAGTTTAATTAATAAATAATAAATAATAAGTATCAGATATTTCAAAAAAGCATGAAATAGTAGTGATGGCAAAATGTAATTAACACAACATTTATTGGGAAAAAAACTTTGCCAGGCAAGAACCTTGGCATTCTCAACTCATCTTGCTGACAATTTTCTCCTTCAAGAAGTAGCAGAAGGCACAGCTATTCTTAATATAAGACAAATAAGAAAGACTGAGTTAATAAACTGGAAGAGTAAGAACATTGGAGGAAAGTGTCCATGTAGTGATGAAGTTCAAGAAAACTAGAGTGCAATCAAATGTCTTGGATTTGAAGGAAGCAGAGCAATCATTAGGATTCTTTTGCAGGAAAAAATAAAGACCAAGCTGAATGGATGGATACAAAAGATAATATGAAAGAATATGAAAAGAAAAAAAATCAAACAAAGAAAAAAGTAGAAGACCCAGAATAAGCATCTAATGCATCATGGTGACAATATAAAACAACATCATACACATATGAAATGGAAAACAAAACAACACCAAGGAAAGGAACACAGATAGACTGAAATCCAGTATGAGCTGAGGCTGGCAAAGGATACAAACAACAACTATGTTGCTATGGCCAAAATAAAGAAAGAGAAACAAATCACTATACCAGGTGCTCAGTGAAGATGGCAAAACAACAAATAGCAAAGAAAAACACGACCATCTAACTGCCTCACTTTTCTCTGAGAAAAAGGTATGCATTCCCTTCGGCCAATGAAGAAGAACAGTATGAAGAAACAAATTGAGTTTTGATGCCAACAGAGACACAGGCAACAAAAGTCTACATTGTCAAGGCCTGATATATTTCATTCTAGGGTATTAAAGGAACTTGATCATGATCTATCTTGAAAGTTTCTGGAGAATGAGTAAAATAACAAGTGCCTATCTTCAACACAAATGAAAAGAACCTGAGAATATAGACTTAGCAGACAAACATCGATATATAGGAAGATTCTATAGTAAATCATAAAGCCACAAAGTAGTATTGTGAAAACATATTTTGACAACATGGATTTATCAAGAACAGATCTTGCTATATCAATTTTATCTTCTCGTTTTCTGTTAATACCTCTTATCCTATTGCATCGTGGGGACTGCAAATAATAATATGTCTTGTCTTTTACTAAAGAATCTTGGCATTCTGATTAGCAGTAGACAAGTAGACATATTTAATACAACCATAGAATTGTTTGATAACACTAGCACCTTAGGAGACAGAAAGAAAGGACAAATCAGTCTTGGTATGCCAAAAAATAAAAATAAAAAGGCTGAAAAACCCATAATGAAAAGTAACAGATATAATACAATGTTCTTCATTCTATAACCTAAAAACAGTAGGCACGGAACTGGGAAATTGGACATGACAATAATACTTGTGAAAAATTGGAATAGTACTTTACCAGTGGAATATGATTTCATTAGTGTGAAGTGGCTCCAAAAATGGCAGATGCAATGTTAGAGTGTGTCAAAAGAAATACAGATTCAAAATTCTCACTTTATTCAATGCTATGTCTCAAGTGTGTCATCTATTTCTGAACACTCTAGGAAGTATTCAGACAAAGTTGAAAAGGTATAGAGAATGTCATCAAGCCTAAGAAACCAAATCATATGAAAAAAAACTTGAAGGAAATGGGAATATTCAGGGGTGGGATTTTATCAGTTGGCATCTATTCGCTAGAACCGGTTGTTAACATTCTAAGCACTTTGGAGAACCGGTTGTTAGAAGAAATTACTGGCCTAATCCTGTAAGGAAAGCAGGAGGGAAACATTCTGGTGTTGCTTACAGAAACTGCCTCTCCTTTAACTCTTATTACATTCTTGGCAGGACTAGACTTCCTGTCTCTGGAATGTCTCTGGAGTTTTTTTCCCCTCCTTTGCTGGTACTTTGCTTGTGTGGAGTGACCATTCAAAGTTACAATGACACTGAAAAAAGTGACTTATGACCATTTTTCACACTTACGACTGTTGCAGCATCCCCACAGTCATGAAAGACCAGGCGAGGAGATGCGTGCCTCGATGTGAGTGATATTGAGTTGGCCACACCCAGCCCATAACATGACCACCAAGCCATGTCCACCTAGTCACGACCACCAAGCCATGCCCACACCTAAGCCATGCCCACAGAACCAGTTGTTAAAATTTTGAATCCCACCCCTGGGAATATTTATTCTGAAAAGATGGCCAGGAGAGGTGACAACATTCTTCAAATACTAGAAGGGATGCAACATAGAAGAAAGTCAGTTCTTTTACTATGGTCATGGAATAATGTATTTAGTTAAAGGTGGACTTTATGACTGAATATTATTATTTTTTCAACAGCAAGATCGGGTTGAGAATAGAAGTGATCATCCAGAGAGATAGTGGTCTCCCCTTAACTGAAAGCATCAAAGTAGAGATTGGATAGCCAATCACAGAACATAGCACAGGGCTACTAGCAGACCCTTCCAACTCTCTGATGCTATGATGGTTGCAGTGTTCCAGGGACATTTGATCACTTTTGTGACCTTCTGACAAGCAAAGTCAATGGGGAAGCCAGATTCACTTAACAATCATGTTACTGATTTAACAATTGCACTGATTCACTTAAACAAATGTGGCAAGAAAAGTTAGGACAAAAATAGGACAAAGCTCACTTAACAAATTTCCCACATAGCAACATAAAACCTGGGCTCAATTGTGGTCATAAGTCGTATGTTAAAAAGTAAACTATATATAAAAATTGATCATACTTTGGAAGTTTTAAGGGGCCATCAGAGCTTTAGATCAGGTCAAATGAAATAGAAGGATCCCTCCTACATGTCTAGCAAGGGGGAGATGAATTTTGAGGTTTTTTTTTTGACCAACCCCTATAGATGACCTTAAAGAGAGCACAACCTCTCTGCTCTTTTTTTTTCAGATAAAGTTCCAAACAAGTTAAGGAATGCATAATATTGCTACATGAAGTAGCAATACGAGACTACAATATCACAAATATACTTGAGATTATATTAACTTTATTAAGATTTTATGTGAAAAATATATTACAGAAGTACACTGTAAGATGCAAATCTGTGTATGCTCAGATAACAATAAGACGCATTGCATTCACTTTAGAGATATAACATGAGCCCAAAGGCAAGTCCCTTGAGTTGCCCATCACCTCATAAGAATACTCACACCTGTACTAGATGGGACCTATGCATTAAAAGACACTTTCAGTGTCTGCAAGTTCATGCGACTTTGAGAGGCCAACCTGAAAAAAGTTAATGATTTTAATTAATGTAGATAGCTAGGTTGCCTTGTGCGATTTATTTATTTGTTTCAAAACATTCACAATCCTATTGCACTTTAAGTCACAAGTTCAGAAGTATATAATTCTGAAACCTCCTGCCCTTGTAAACCTTGCACCAACTATACACCACAAGATCATTTCTTATCTTAAAAGCTTTCTCTTCTTTAAGCTTCATCTCACAGCAAATCCTCTCCTTCCCCTTATGTGGGATTTAACTCCACAGACTTAATCAGCGCTATAAACTGCATGCATGGCCTTTCACATTTATAGACCGTACTGAGGCTCTTAAGGAGAGACTGACCTGCCCTCTTCACTTTGCGAGAAACTGGCTCCAGCGATACGAATGAAATCCCAGATATTGCTGCGCGCTTGCTTTATAACAAATTGCCAGGAAAGAAAAGAAGCACCTTTCAAGGAAGGCTGCGAACATGGGGAGAAATGTACGGGAAGACCAGCGGACTTGCCTTGCTGTAGCTTTCTTTTGCCAGCATTGATTTTCCTTTGCAAAGCATGAACCAGTGGTCGCTGCGAGAAGGTTTTTTTTTTTTTAATATTTTTAAAAGAAAATGACTTTTGACATTCCTTTCCTCAAGATGAGCCCTTCAATTCCGATTATTCCGCCGTTGCTGGGAAGTTTCCTTGAGGTTCACCTGGCCATCGCGTTTCCTAACTGTCCGCTGGGTGGCAGCAGGGTCCCACCGCAGAAGTTCCTTTCTCTTAACAGCAAGTGTTAATGCAATTGACCAATCAGTGCTAAGATGATGGGAGGTAATTGGGTAATTGTATTTTACTGATCACAAGCGGGGCAGGGGGAGAGAAGGGGGGGACGATTTGAGAAAGACTCGTCGTATGAATGTGTGAACCTAGCGGGGAAAGGGAAAGACCATTGGAAAGTGTGTTGTATAGGTAAAAAGATCAGCCCGGGGCAGCTGGTGTATCTCGTGCGATTGCAGAAAGGAAGCGCGAAGAAAGCCAGCGTTGCCCTCCGCGGCAGCTGCTGGGTGGGAAGCGGATTCTTTATTTACTTGTCCCCTCTCCTCACCCCAGCGGGCGGAGGAGTTCAAACCGGAGCTGACGGCCGCGAAGAAAAGCGGCTGCAGCTGCGCGGAGGGCTGAGCGTTTCTGGAGAGCGAAAGCTTGGCGGTGTCAAAGAAGCCCCGCGGCGGCCGACTTGCCTCGGAATGGGCCCTTTGAGGAGGAGAAGGGACTGACCTGGGGAGGAGGAGGAAGAGGGGAGCCGGAGGGGGACGGTGCCTTAACTTGTATATCGAAAGGGTCGCCTAGCGGATGTGGAGCTGCTGTGGGGTGGGGGGGGAGACAGTTGAAGAGAAATACAGTGCCTGCCCTCACCGGCTGCCTCGCCACCTCCCACTTTAGCTTCTTCTGAGTATTCTAAAGAACACATTTTCCTCTCCGGCATCCCCCCCACCTCTTTTTTTCCCCCTCCTCGCGGCTCTCCAGCAGGCTGTGAAGCAAAAATGGAGAGGAAGACGAAATGAAGAGGAGGGGAAATCCCCGGCTGGCAAAATTCACGGCGAGCCGGACGAATCGCGCCTCCCCGGGGAGATCGGCGGCTTCCGACAGGGGAGTTTTGAATGCCGGGGGTGATCTGGATGAGGAAGAAAGGAGGAAAATGCAGCGAGGGGAGCGCGGGAAGAGGTGGGTGAAAGCCGCCCACTTCAGGTGGTTCGAAAAATGACGGATTGGTTTTTGACAGCTGGTGGGAACCTTGTTTGCTCGCACGCTCGCTGGATCTCCTCTCTCCCCTCCGCGCTCTCTCTCTCTCTCCCCCCTTTCCAAGCTCTCGGCTGCCGCCGCCACTGTTCGCCTCAGCGTCCCCTTTCCATTTGATGTGAGGTTCTGAAAAACGCAGAGGAGTTGGAAGGAAGGCGAAGGGATATAGTAACGTGGAGAGTTGGGCTTGCTGGCTTCCTGGCTGAAATAAAAAATCCGATTGCGCACTGGGTTGTGATTGGAAATCTAATCAGATCCTTGAATCGGCGGATAGGAAGGAGGGGGTGTTGGTGGCGAGGGTGACGAGAGAAACCCTAAAGTTGGTTGGGGAGAAATAATGTAAGAGGCTGCGCGCCCGGCTGGTGAGAAGAGGGAATCGGAGCGCCGAGATCATGGGAACCCCCGATCTGTGGTGGAAGCACATGGATCGGAGAATCGAGCGAGCGGCAAAGAAAAAAGGACGTGAAGGATTTTCCTTGGCTCCCGCTGGATCTTAGCAGACCGACCCAAAAGAAGAGAAATCGCCTTCAACAGACGGGCCGTAGAGTCGTTGCGGAGGCTGAGGAGACGAGAGAGAGAGAGGGAGGGAAAAAAACAACAAATCGGCAAAATCTTCCCTTCGGGGATTCAAAGGAGTGTAAGTATTGGAGAGAGGAGAGGCAAAGGATGCAAGACCTCACCAGAAGATCCGGCAGGAATGAAAAGTTTCTCAACGAAGAAAGACTCTTTTCGTCGAACTGATTATTTTCCCTTCTTCGTTTTTTCTTCCCCTGAAGCCTGTCCTGTCCGTTTGTGCCCTGATGAAGAAAGAAGTTGATACATGCAGGGACATTTGAAAACAGCCACGTCCTAAGTGCGACGGCCGGGGTGGGGAGCGAAGAAGCCAGGAAAGAGAAGTATCGTGTAAAGGAAGCTGGAAAGGGGGGAAGAAAAAAACCAACAACCAGCAGGCTTGGAGCTCTTTTGGACCGAACTAGATGGAAAATTGCAGATGGATATTTAATTTTCTACCCTTTTTTCCTCCCATCAAATTGGATCTGTTGCCGAGATGATGTAGTTTTGCCCTTGATGGTGGTGGTGCCTGGGTTTTTTTTTTAATTTTTTTTTCCAAACAACCCCCCCTCCTCTCTTTTCTAATCTTTTTTGGAATTTCATTCTGGATATCCTTCTTTTGCTCCTGGGTGATTTTCAAATACAGTGAGTGTCACTTTATTATTATGTTTTCCTTGGGTCTTTATGCCTGCTCTTATTTTTTTTCAAAAAGGTGATGGAGCTGAGGAGTGATTTATGTATTTGAAGGCTAGGAGAGACCAAAGGGGAACCGAAAATGGTACCTAGCAGGGACTGTAGGGAGGGAAGTACTTGGATGAGGGTAAGGTGGGGAAGGGAATCAACCTTTGGGTAACCCTTGCAAGATACCTTGGTTGTCTGGCCATCCTTTCTATTCATTCTCTAGTAAAGAAAAGCAATGCCTGTCGTGCTTCTGCAGTATCTGGCATATAATGCTTGAGTTACCAACTGGCCCAAGGCTGCCAAATTCATCACCATTGCATAACAGTCTTCTCCAACCCCAAAGTAAGGTCGATGACAGTTCTCATCATCTATAGGATACATGGCCATCTCCATTGTCTCAGGGTAGGAGGTAATAGGATTTGAAGTCTGGTATATCTGGAAGGCACTAGGTCTGGTTCAGAAGGTCAGCCAAAAAAAAATTGGTATGAAGAGAGTCAAATAGGGGAAGAAATGGAAATGATGGCAATTTCGCCATCTGAAGAAGTCTTTGTAAGAGAAGGTGTAGTAATAAGGCATGATTATCAGGCAAACTGGGGAAAGGTGATTTTGAGATGGTGGCACAAGTGATGCGCTTGGCAATCTGTATCTAAAGAAAAGTGAGGAAGACCTTTCCTCAAATGTCTCCTAGAGTATTCATTCTACTATGATTTGATGGTAAATCCTCTCCAGAAGCATGTCTGCGGCCGCGTGGTCCTCATAAATGACGCTCACTTGAATTTTGTGGGTATATCTTATTGTTTTGATATTTATCTTTCTATGTTGCATTGGATGCAATGATCTTAATGCTTGGGTTTAAAATAAAAGAGCAACATTGATCGTATGCATATTCACTAAGGAAATAGGATTGCACATTATGTTCTGTATTCTTGTATACCTGGGAGGGACTCTGGATCTCTGTACAACCTACTTATCCATTTGGCTTGGAACATCATACATTCAATTAATCCGATTTTCTGGATCCATGCAACACAGCCATCCACTAACAAGAGGGGTTGAGTTAGCACAACAGACCCGGTTCAAATTATGCAGTGGTTAGACAAACTAGCCTGTAATTGAAGCCATTCATAAGTTGGAAAAATGAATCTGAATAGTTTTTACTTTCCATTAAGAAAATTGATTGTTGGTCATTTTGTTTTATTAATTACTCCTTTCCAAAAGGAGAGCATTTCATAGTTGTAAAAAAATGTATAGACACAGAAGAGGACAAGATATTTTAAAGGGTATTGCGGTAACTAATCAGTTTCCATTAGATTATTTTCTTCTGAATAATGCTCTTTACCATTTAAATGTATGTTTCCTTCTCACATGTGGTTCTTCTTATCTTGCATCGGGGCTGATAATCAAAATGTCTACACACATACCAATGTACTTAATCAAATTGGGAAGATCTGCTTTTTCTGAAAAAAGTAATATATATTACAGGTAACAACTGGAAATGTTTTTCTAACTATTCTCTCTCCAAGATTTTTTCCAGTTGTAATCTTATAAGAGTTTGAGCACTTTATCAATGTTTCCCCATTATGTTATTTAGACAAGACTTCTGAACATATTTGATAACCTATCAATCCCACAACATCAATATTTCTGAGTGTTAGTTTCATTAAGCTATGAAGGAAAAATTAAACCATTATTAAAGTTATGCTATATGGGGTTGTGTCATGCCTTCTAAGTGTTAGATACATAAAATATAGTGAACTTTGAGCCATCTTCTCAGAAACACATATGCAGGGATTCCTAATCCTGCAAAGCTTTCATAGCAAGGTATCTAGTTTTTAAAAATCCCTTTATTTCATAACTCTTAAATAAATCAGTGAAAAAAAATGGATGATTACAGTTTCTTTCCTGAACACATACCATTATTTGGGGGATCTGTTAAAATAAATCTTGCTTGTCCCCCACTGACTCCAATGGTTCTCTGCATAAATTTTGTCCAAGTTAGGGACAATCCTTGCATCAACAGCAATAGAATATGGATATTGTGCTTGTGTTGAGCAAGTCCTGAAAATAAGATGGAGAAGGAAAAAGCAGTATGTTTTTAAAAGGGAAAAAATAATAAAGCAATCCTCTTGCCATTGAATCACTCTGCTATGATTTGATAAATCAGAATTCATTGGCAAAGCTATCTTGCTATTTGGCAGGAAAATAGTGCCACCATTGTTTGATCCTGGGCCAGCTATATTGCAAAGCTGCATGTCCATTGAATGGAGGGGGTTGTTGTTGGTGGGAAGTCTTGATGAAATAAGAGTCAATCTCACTGTTGTGTGGAGTGGTGATAGTGGATGTGGACTTTCAGTGATGCTAAACCTGCTTGGCATGAGAGCTAATGTGGACGTGGTTCAGATTGGAATTCAACATTCTCTTCTGTTATAGTAGGAGAGATTTTGTCATTCAGATGTGCACACCGGTGCTGTTTATAGGTAATACCAGTAGCACTGAAAATATCCTCAATAATCTTTGGTTGTTTTTTTTTATGTCCTATTTTGAATGTGTGGTGTTGTTTCCATTGTGGTGGGGAAAGGCATTTCATCTGGTTAACTGTTTCCATTGCTTGTGTCAGAATATAAGTGCAACATTCATCAGCATCTGATAATTAGCCAAGATGCCTTCCAATTTTTTTTTTCAGGATAAAAGGGTAAGCAATTCTGTAATTACCATCAGACAGCTAGGAAGTGACAGCCAGGAGTTTCAAAATAAAGAACAATTTTGGGTATAAAATGCATGAATTGCTAGTGAAAAGAAAGAAGCTTGGGCTGTTAAAGGTTTGTTTCATTTGGCGTGTTTGGCTTAAAAAGACTCCAAATTAGCTAATTGGAAAAAAAATATTTTCAATAGTCCGGAAGGTTCATGATTCAAAATACTTTTTGCAGAGAAAACAGTTTCACAATGTTAAGATATATGAATCCCTACAGAGTCAAATGCAGCCTTTAAAAGAATCATCTTAGAACAGCAGAGACTATGCCTTGCAAAGTTTCTATTCCTTTCCTTTTCTTTCTCCCACTCCATCTCTCTTTTCTGTATTGTTAATTAATATTTAAATATCTATGTTTTGATGCTTTATGATATTGGAAGAAATTGTGATTACATTGATAAGTTCTGATGAAGCAAAGGCTGGCCTCCTAGTTTAATGCTGTAAGAAATGACAGTGGTAACGGAATGCGTACATAATATGCTGCTATGAATGTAGATTATTAGGCTGTGTTTATTAGGATGTCAAGCAAAATGATTTTCATCAGAGCATCCTTTCTTCCTATTTCAAATATGAAGTGAGTTACAGAAAGTTATGAAAAAGTTCTCAATAACCTCTCTCTTAACCAAATATGGCTAGGAAGGATCAATGTGTCTATAATGTTCTCTTAGTTATTGAAAGTTTGGTACAATTAGTAAAGCTATTAAACAGTAGAAAATTTTTGTATGATAATTTTAGAGAATACTTTTTGTCACAAGAGATATTAAGTATCTTATTGCATAAAACAACTTTCTTATTTACTTTATTTCTGTCACCGCCCAACTCACAAACAAGTGACTCTGGATGGTGATCAACAAAACTAAAACAATAAATATAAAACTATTAAATTATTTAAAATCATTAAAAAACTATAAAACAGCTAAAACAAAGAATAATAGATAAAGGGATTATAATAATAATGGAGCCAGTAATTAATAGTATTGCTTATTTTCTAGCCATAGGAATCCTTATACTGTAAAGTTTGTACGAACCATGATTTATAGTAATAGATGCTTTCATGTGGACAGCTTCTGTTTAATCAGGATTTATTTCAATTGGCAAGAGACTAGGGAAGTTATGTTAGACTATGATATAAATAGTATTCCCAAAGAAATGCAATCATATATAACTATTGACTTTTCTTGATGAGTCAAAGATTTGCAAAACAGTCTTTAAAATAAATTAACTAGTAGAGCTTCATGTTTGGGATTTCATAAAAATTGTAATTCTTCATTAGAACAGAAAGATTTGGCTTCTTATTGGAACATTTCTAAGCTGTTCAGCTCTTTAGCAATGATGTCCGTATGTAACTATTTTGTGGATAACTATGAAGTGGCAAAAACAATATGTAAGACACTACTTACATTGATTAAATCAGAGAGGAGGAATGTTATTATAAGTAAAGAAAATAACATATTTTGATTTAAGTACATATATGAACACCACAAACCAAGCCAGAAAGAGGTCATTTATATCTGGTATCCAAGGAAGCAAGTATAGAAATGTGCATCATTTTCTATGCATGGTTTAAATGTTGCTATAGTGATATTTCAGGATGCAAATTGTATGATTCCTCTTGCCCTTGAACTAGATAGCCTTATTCTACTTCTCCTTGTTCTTTGTTCTTTTTTAATATGGTTCACAACAGTAGTAACGTCTATATAATTTGGTTACAAGAGATTCAAGAGAGAGAAAAATGTTTCTTTTTTATTTCATATACAGATCTAAGTCTGCAACCAAAGATCCAATATCCTGCAACCTTAAATGAGGGAAATCATATTTCTGAGGCAAGTGGGGCAGATGACATTTCTTAAGGTTAAAAAATCAAATATATTACAATATTTAGAGTACTGGGATATGAATATTTCCAAGCAGATCAAATACATATAGCATATCTATATGTGTGTTATGTATGTATACACTTTTGAGAGTAAGCAACAGAATGTCATTTTTAATGTGTGCCACAGAGCCCACAGGAAAAAAATGACAATGAAGATTATTTATAATATTGTAGCTAAACAATCAGAAATAACATTAAGTCTGCTTGACTAAAATTTCATCTCTGATACCTCTTTGGAATAATGATTTCCATTTTGGTTAAACTAAAATTCCAGTCAGAATCATAAATAGATTCCTGATAATTAATAATTGCTTAAAAGTTCCTTAATCTGTGATTCTGCAAGCCAAGGGACCTCTCTATCATGTGGGAAAGTTATTTACGTTTTTAAATTAAGTACAAGAGGCAGTAAATAACTGCAAATTTTAAAAAACATACCTAGTTTTTTAAAGGTCTATTACCTAGCTTCAATCTGTAATATATAATTATAGATTTTTTTAAAAAAAATGGAGATCTAGAGCCATGGACATAACTATTGAACTAATAAATCCTTCAATATTTTTTCCTAGAATAGCAGGATTTATGCACTTTTGGGAAATGGGAAGTTTTACTTTCCAAAGGTTAAGCAAGATATGTAAGGTTTTATCCTAGTTCAGGGGTGTCAAATTTGCATCATCATGGCAGCATCATGTGATGTATCAGGACTTTCCCCCCTTTGCTAAACTGGGCATGGACGTGGCTAGTATGTGATTCATCTGGCCTGCATGAATTTGACAGCCCTGTTCTAGTTAATATTACACATAAAAATAGTTCTGGATCATCTATCTCATGGATCATTCTGCTTTCCAGAAAAGTGAATAAGAAATATTCATTTTAAACAGTTCATTAGAAATAGAAGCAACCTCTGACGAGAGCTTCTCATCTGAGCAAAATAGCTTTCCTACATTCAAACATATTGAGCCTTGGAGCTGCTTCACGTGTTATGCAGTCAGTAGGGTCTTCACTTTAGATGAGATGCAATGACTCATAAATTCCCTTGTCATGTCAATGAGTGACTCTTGGGCAAAGTGACATCAGGTGGTCTATGAAAGTCAGTTTGCCTCTTGCATGCTAGATTGGAAACATTAATATACCATTGACCTGGATGCAATCTGTTACAGTGATAATCTTAGCAAAGAGGCTGCCAAATCATACAAAAATATAATTAAAAGAATTCTCTTGATACTTATTTATTTAGATCTCAGTTTTGTAATGAGGCATGACTTCTTTAATAGAAGTTCAAAATTCTCCTGTTTCACTGAGGTACTTCAGTAGTGTACACAAATAATTTCAGGTAATTCATGGTTTGTTCCTTTATTTTTGATTGCAGCTTGACTGTCTTTTTCTAGATGTGATGGGGAAATAAGGGCATTTTCTCCTACTAGGTTTTTGTTTGTATGTATTTGTGTGCAGTATGCATGTATGTACATGTACACAATAGGAATTAGACATCGTATGTTCATAAAAGATTTTGAAAGGGGCTGTGTAATACAAAGTTTGTGTTGTATATACATAGATATTCCAAACATCATCTGGAATCAGTAACATGCTATGGAAACCCAATAGTTAGTAATCAGAGTGATTGCTATGAAATTTGTGACTATAAAAATCATTTAATTGTTTAAATAAATTGCAGAGATGGAATAATCATACTTTCAGCACTTGTGATAAATGTGGTCTGGAGTGTTAATAAGAAAACACAGCTGAAATTAACAAGATGATCTTTTATAAATAGCTGCTATCTATAAAAGATGCTATTTTGTAGATAGCTGTGACCATAGAAGATCTATGGTCTGTCTTACCCGGGATTCTTATTAAATGTGGACTTTAGAGTAAAGAATTACAAACTAGAATAGAATAGAATAGAATAGAATAGAATAGAATAGAATAGAATAGAATAGAATAGAATAGAATGCTTTATTGGCCAAGTGTGATTGGACACACAAGGAATTTGTCTTGGTGTAAATACTCTCAGTATACATAAAGAAGGAACATTCGTTAAGAATCAAGAATCATAATGTACAACACTTAATGATAGTCATAGGGTACAATCAACATCAAATCATACTAGGAAACAGAGGATACAAGCAACAAAGTTACAGTCACAAGTGGGAGGGGATGGGTGATAAGGAGTGATGAGAAGATTAACAGTAATAGTAGTGTACACTTTGTAAATAGTTGAACAGTGTTGAGGGAATTATTTGTTTAGCCGAGTGATGGCTTTTGGGAAAAAACTGTTCTTGTGTCTAGTTGTTCTGGTGAGCAGTGCTCTATAGCGTCATTTTGAGGGAAGGAGTTGAAACAGTTTAAACTAAGTACAAATATTCTCATACTGTATACTGTTTTGGTTTTTGCACTGCTTGTAAGACAATATCCATTTGACAATGTTATATCTTTTCAAAAATATCTGGCTTTTGTATTTTTTTCAGCTAGGTATTAACTAAAGAAGCACTGGGCTATAACTTGGTTTACTAGTAGAAAAACTAAAAATAAATAAAGATTGACTTGCCTAGTGCTGCAGATTCAGTTCAATGCATATTGCATCTGCTGCAGTGTTTTAAAGCATCCAGAGCTTTTCTCAGGATCCCAGAGCTTTATTAAAATTCTACAGATTTAATGTGGGTCTGGAAGTCCCTTTTTGTCAATCAAATCTGTGGTGCTTTAATGCTTAATCCAAGTTGCTTTGGGAGGCAGAGGGACGATTGTACATGGAGCTATATTTTCAACTTGTATTCCTTTTTTAAGTTATCAAGAGATTCAAGTAAGTGTGTGGAAGTCAAATAGCCAATTTCCCTTCTGTTCTTTTGAGCATCCCAGATGAAACAAAATGTACATCCTGTGCAGAGGGAATCATTTAATTAGCTGTGCAATCAAGATTTTTTTTAATGAATTGCAAAGAACAGTAGAAATAAAAAGGCTGGACATGCACAACAAAGAAAGATTTCATTCCATGAAATTGTCTCAAGTGTTGAAGAAATATATTGAATTCAATGTCATGTTGTCATAGGCCTCTTCCTCAAGAATTTTGCAAAGAATTGTATGCTTGATCTGACACTATCCTGTGAGTTGGATTTCTCCAACAAGTTATTCTTAGATTACAGTTTAGGGTTCCACTGTTGATATTGGTCAAATGACTACTGGATAAAGCTATGTGAGACAACAAATACATATTGATGTTTTATTAGCCATTCCAGTAACTTTAGAATAATAGACCTGAATCTGAATTTAGCAAGAGATGTTGTATCTTTGTATATTGCCTGTGTCCAATAGAGCAGGATACCCATAACAAAATTTCTAATTATCATGTAGGTAACTATTAATAACATTTCTCTTGATTTAAACTATTTACATACTGAGAATAGAATAGCTTGTCTCCCTCTTCTTTGTGGCAACCCTGAGATATTGGAATACTGCTATCATGTAACCCCAGTCCTTCTTTCCACCAAACTAGACCTACTCCGTTCCAGTAACCATTCTTTATATAAACTTAACCCTAACCCTGGTCCTTCTCTTCACCAGACTAGCCATGTAACCATTCTTCATATGTTTTAGTCTCCAGCCCCCTAGTCATCTTGGTTGCTCTTCTCTTCACTCTTTCTAAAGTCTCAACATCTTTTTTACATTGTGGTGACCAAACTTGATGCAATATTCCAAGTGTGGCATTCCCAAGGCATTATAAAGTGGTATTAACACTTCACGTGATTCTATTGATTCTATTCCTCTGTTTATGTAGTCTAGAACTGTGTTGGTTTTTTTGGCAGTTAAAGCACACTGCTGGCTCATGTTTAAATGATTGTTCATTAGGAGTCCAAGATCACTCTAACATTACTACTGTTGAGCAAGGAACCTGTGCATTTTTTCCTAAGCTAAATGTAGAACCTTACTTTTTTCACTATTGGATTTCATTTTGTTAGATAGCACCCAATATTCAAGTCTGTCAAGATCCTTCTGTATCTTAAGCCTATCTTCTGGAGTGTTGGCTATTCCTGCTAGGAATATGTGTTGTATAATTGTGTTGTATAATTATACATTTTGATTTCTTCTCTTGTAATTCTGAGGAATTACCTTTAATATTTTCCCAAATTGTGGATGTTCCTCTGTTTGTTATTTACCCTTTGTGACTGATATTAAGTCAGTACTGACTGTCCTCTTTTTAAGCTGAAGGTTCCTTCCATGTTCTGCATTCTGCTGAATGTCCAGTTTTCTATTGTAATTATTTCACACAAATTTACAAATGGAAGAAATGAATGTAAAATAAAATTACCAGGATAATTGTACTGTAAAATTGGATGTGCTATCTAATGCAACTCTTTAGACATAAAAGTATGCAATAATCAGAAGCTTACATATGTATGTATGCATATATGTACAGTATGTATATGTACATGTATGCATATGTTTGACGCACTCAGGAGGGAGGCCTCAATATGAATGAATCTTTACATCTGCAGACCTAGGAAGACACAATTGTGCAGCATTTACTTATTTTAGTGGGTTCCCTTTAAATATTTATTATTTTACTGGTTTACCTTGAGGAAGTCTCTGTTTCTCAGTTGAATGTATTTCATAGAGTTTTTGAGAAGATAAAAAGAGGTGACTTGTTCTTTTGGGTAAGGACAGAATAAAATTATATTCAATAAATAGGCTGCAATTTGATATAGTTTTAAATAAAGCACAAGGAAATAGTGGTTTATAAAATTCATTTTTAGGATCTTAAAATAAGCATTTTAGAGTGTGCACAAACATATGTTCCCTTAGGTAATTACATTTCCAGATATAAACTGTGTGCAGAAAGAATAGAGTAATTAGTATAACAACTTCATAAATCTGCAGTTGTTTTTATTTTTTAGCACAATGGGTGACATTTCCAAGTTTCTGGCTTTAGAAACTTAAGTCTATTCTTAACCTGTAACATATATTTTATATTTACAAAATTTTCTAAGATAGTTACATCTATAATAACAGAATCGTTAACACCTCACAGCTACATATTTTATTTATTTATATTTCGTATTTCTAAACCATCCTTCTGCCTCAGATTAATTTAACACGTACATTAATAATAAAATATATTTTGCTAATTGCCACCATGTGTTTGTTAAACTATTCTTTCTAAAACATGTACACCCAAGTAGGTTCTTAAAATACTTCTGAAGAACACAGTGGAATAAATAAATGTTCATAAATATTACTTTGCTTATACTTTTCTATACATAAGGGATATGTTTTAGAACTTATGTGTGCATTGTCCCCTGTGGTTAATTGGAATATATGTTATATATAATATAATGTAATGTAACATAATAATATAGTGTAATATAATATAATATATAGTCCCTAACTAGGTCTTTTAGATCCTCCAATAATACTCATTACCACTGTAATTTACCATCTTACTTCACTTTGTCTTCTTCTCATTCCTTTCATTATTCCCAGAATTAGAACCTTCTCTAGAGAGCTAAGTCTTTGCATAATGTGTCCAAAGTAGAAGAATTTGAGCCTGATCATTTGTGCACAGTGTCTACAGAAGCTGTCAACCCTTGAAATGATTTCGGCCATGCTTACTTTCATTTCGTTTTTCAGTTGCCACTTTTGGGAGGACGGGGGGAAGTCAGAAGGTATTGGAATGTGGTGCCTTAACCCGCTAGACCAAACATCGATCAGACTCAGCACAAGAGCTAAGGTCATGGCAACGAACATCTTCTGAGACTGAGGGGGAAGCTGCTACCGGACTGTTTAGTTAACATGACCTAACACACCTGAAGGGGATGGGAAATTTCTATTCTTTTAACTACCCTAAAGCATGGGAATTACTTAGAGCTAACTTCACCTTTCCACATGTCGATGTGATGTACTCAATAAATGGTTTTTTGAGCCTGACTGAAGTTTCAGAATCCTGATTGGATTCCTTACTCAGAACTATGACAGAAGGCTTGTCTAATATTGACATTCAAGAGGACAGTATTCTTCCCATCTTGCTCCTTCAAAACCCAGCTTTTGCTTTCATACAATGCATAGGGAATACTTTGCAGAATTCTAATCTTTGTAGGTGTAGAATTTGAGTGGCTTTTCCAAGACTTTCAAGGTTATTTTACCAGATGCTAATCAGGGGCATATGTTTTGAATGCTTGTTCCTTTATTGTTGATGGTTGTTGATGATGATCCTGTTGACGATGCTAAAAGGCAGAATCTAGACACCTCTTTGATATCTTCTCTCTCAATTTTAAGGGTGGTTGTTCTACCTGTTGTAGAACTGTTAATGAGCTTGGTCTTCTTTGTGTTTACTCCCATTTCACTGTGATCCTTGACCTTTATTACTACTGTCTGCAGATATTTTGCATTTTCATGATATGAAGACCGTGACATAGTTTGTTTTTGCTTTAGGCACACCTCAGTCTTTCTTGTTGTTATTAACATTAACAGAGAAATACAAAACTACAAAATATTCTTCAAGGTTCTTTTTTTTTTCTATACAGCAGTTGTCTAAAGAGTATATACACTACCAGTTCCCTGGGATTGAGAATATTCAATTATAGTAAGTGAAAATAAAAATATGGAGACAATTTACCATGTCACTTGCTTTTTTTCTCACTCCACAACTATTAATGTATTTTTATGAAGACAGCTGTAGTTTCCAAACAAGAATCTTTCAACAAGAATATCCATCATTAAAAGAGAATCTGAAATCACACCCAGTACCTGCTATATTTTAATGTTTATTTTATTTAAAGCAGTAAATTGTTATTGCTTATTTTTATTGTTACACAATGTCCTCCACTCCAGTCCAGTCTTGGGAAGATTGGGTCAAATTATTTCCCTTTCAAGAACTTGAAAAATAGTGTTATGTTTATCATAAGTTTTTTGATATGTTGGAATGCATATAATGGTGTGAGTGTCCTTGTTGAAGCTAAGCAGATTTAGTTCAGTCTTGTGCCTGTATGAGCAATCTCAAGAGCTCACCAGTAAAGGGGAGATATTAATGCAATAATATTTTAACAACTGGACTTTAGGGTACCATTTCCAAAGCCACAAGTGCAGTTAGAAAATGTAGCTAGCTGTGTATGAACATGTAGCTATGATCCTTGCAAAACAAAAACAAAACTCAATCCCTTTATAGCTGTTATTTTCCTTAGGAACAGGAAAATGTAAAATTATTTTTAATTTTACATTTAGAAAAGGTATTCAGTCATACATTCAGCATTTCATCTAATTTATTTTTTAATCTTGAAAGTACATGTGACATTAAAAATATCACCAGAGGAAATGAGTTGGTATTTGAGAACATGAAAAAAATAAGTTTTACCAATATTCACTGCAAGGGAATTATCACCTAGCAAGCAGTTGTTCTTAGAAGTAAGGAAAATGCTAAATGGGTAATTAAAGCAAAACCACTGTTCATTTTGTCAGATCTCCTTAGTCACCTATGGACAAAACCCATCGCTTATTTATGAACAACTATCAACACTATCAAATAAGAGCTGACAACTCCCAATTTGTTCAGTTAAGAGAAGCAAAAAAAAAAAAAAGGCAATAAATTTATCTGGCTCAGAGAAAGAATTCTATAGTGTTGAGCTTATCTGAAGACTTTATTTTGTTTTCAGTAAAATCATATGCAAAATGAAAGATCATGCCAGATTTGTGGTTTATAGTTTGAGTAAAGTATCCCTGAGATATAATATAAATTTAGTGTACACAGTAAACATTCTGTAAAAACTGCAATTCTTTGTATTTGACTACTCCTGTTTTTTTGAAGTCCTAAAGAGTATTACCTTAATTTTTCAACTTTGTTTTTTTCCCCAGATTTTATTATAATAAGAGTCAAACACATTTCAAAAATAGTCCTGGTGATTAATCTTAGTTCAACATTTCATACTCACTCATGATTTCTGTGTTGCTATTGGACAACAGTAAACACAGCATATGCAAAATGAAACAGTTACAAAAAGCATAGTGACTCTTACAGTTATGACTGACTGAAAAAGACTGCTGTGGTATAAATGGCTTATTAACAGATGAACTATGTGTGTGAGAGACTTCTGAGTTGTAATAGATCTTGAATTATTTAATATGATTTATAAGAGTAAATCTGTAATTTGGCACACTAATTTTGATTTCAGATTGGGTAGATTAGCCCACCCTAGTTATTTTTTTTAAAGTTATGTGTTCCTACTGATCTTTATCAGTTCTATTAGGCTTGCAAACTTCAACACATTCTGCTGTATAGCAATATTTATGGACAGTAGGTTTACAGACAGGAATATTTGCATCCAGAAATTAGGAAAATTATTTTTTTTAATTAATGCATACTCAAAAATCTCAATGCATCTCCAAGGGCTTCAGAAAAACAGTGGAGCTGTTCACCATCTATCTTTATCATGAGTCTCCCCAAGTCTGCCCCATCGTGCCCAATCTCTCCTTATGTACTTAGTTATAATGAAATTTTGCTGAAAACTTTTTTCTGTCTGGGTTCCTAGAAGCTATTACGGCAGCTGTCCTAATGACATAATCTTATACTACAGTTCTCCCAGGGTGTGTGAATGTTATATAAATGCTAGCTAATATAAGGAGCCCAGTGACATTAGCTTTCACAGTATCTTATTGGAGTGATCTACAGGTGCCTCTAGCAAGCAACCATTTCTTTACAGAACTTTCAAGGATTGTTTGGAAGAACTCTCAAGAAGTGGGAATCTTACGTTTCCCTTGCTATGAGAATCTCCCATGAGCTGCCTTATGTCGAAGGGACCAGTTTTGTGGCTCTCTAAGAATTGTCAAAAATTGACAATGTGCAAAATGTATTTTCCACAAAAGTGAGAATGGGCACGTTAAAAAACACCAACAGACATAACTGGTGGTAGTTGTTATATTTGCCCATGTTAATATATATTAATGAGATTAAAGCCATCATAATTACTTTGTGGTTATCATTTTGAGTTTTAATTAGGGAAGATAGAAACTTGCATGATTCATTTACTTAAAATGCTACTACTGAATCATGTTTGCTCAGGAAATAGTATTTTATTCCATGTATGAAATGCAATCTAATATAAATGTGTTTATGATGGTTTGTTTATTTAATATGTATGTCATCTAATTCCCAGTAACGGTGGGTGATTTGCAAAATTTTAAAAACAATATATAAAACAAGAAAAAATAAATAAAACAAATACTTGTTGGACAAATATCACATAGGAAACGTAACTCAAGGCAACTAGGGATGAAGGGAAATGCAGAATAAGAATAAGAAAAGGAGGAACTTACCAGAGAGAGAAATTTGCACTATCTACCATTGATTCTCATTTCTCAAATTCCCAGGAAATACTCTTACAGAGTATGATGTAGTTTAATTCCACTTTGAAGGGAGCTGGTCCAGAAAAGACCTGTATTTATATCTGGGTCTGTGTATATTGAGTAGATGTTGACTCCTCTTGACTGCTTGTCAAATCTCTGCAGTTTTGTTTGGGCAAGATTTTGTATATGTAATTTGTTTAAGAATGTTTCTAAATTATAATATGAGCTAAACTGAAAGAAAGAAAAGAGAATAGAGACTAAAATGTCCAAGGGGAAAAAACAGGAAAAAGAGAGAGAAAGAGAAAAGTAAGAATATAATAAAGACAAAATAAATATGTGAAGAAGTGACTTTCAACCTTTATCACAAGTACAAACAAAGCTATGCATCTCCTCCAAGATTTCAAACAGTTATCTTTTTATCCTATAATCCATTTCTTATCTATAACAAATACATTAAACATCATCAGTTTAGACTTGGTGTCAGTAGAAAGTCCATAAAAAGTTGCCTGAAAAAAAAAACCTTGTTGCAGGATCCAATCTGGGTCAATCACTGGGACCAGATGTTTTGTCTTCCAAGCTTTCAGAATCACTCTGAAGCTCATCTTCAGGGAACTTCCAGCTAGAGGAATTTCCCTGAACATGGCCTCTAGCATTAGTCCGAAAGCTTGGAAGACCTAACCTCAGTAACGGTGACTGACACAGATTGGGTCCTGCAACATTATCCTGGGACATATATATTTGCCTTCATTCATAATATATCTCGTTTTTAAGTTTGATTGAATAAATCAACGTTGATCAAATAAACCAACTTTATCTACCGTCCTTTTACATTTGATAGCCTTAATCTTTACTATATTCAAATATTGTTGTAGAATTTGATTTCATTTCTTCTTTCGTCCATTGCACTGAGTTCTTCAAGGCTTTAATAAGCCTCTTTTGTAAATCCAATGGGAAAAATCAATTTCTTGATTTGTCATTTACTGTAAATCTATCTCCCTTTTGCATTTTAAAACTTCAGCTAGGTGGGGGTTTTTTTGTTTGTTTGTTTGTTTGGAGATCTAATAAAGCATATTTTTTTCCAAATCATACTTTTGGCCTGTTATTCATATAGCTGTCATTGCTTCAATAGCATCTTTTGGACATAATCTAGCCATAGAAGCAGACATCATTATTAACATTGTTGCTATTGTTACTGCTATTTTCTGATTCCATTCTTTAAAAGCGTCCATTAATATTTTCATTGTTAGAACATTTTGCATCATTTTACAGATCTCTATATCTTTTCTGTACCTAAAATCTTTAGTCCTGTCTAGTGTCCATTTTCAAAATTGCTTATTTTTGTTATCTCCTGTAAAAATCAAGCAGGATCTATTTCACATATATTCACCCAAAAAGATAGTGCCTCCAATTCTGGTAAACACTTGCCATTTGCTACAGTATATAGTGATCTGAGTGGGAATAAAAGCTGGTATAAATTTTAGTTATCATTGATAAAAAACTTGTGATATATTTTACATTTGTCACTACCACTGGAGGACATGAAATAAAATTAACAATAGGTGAATGTGATATACTGTACACTCACATACAGAGACGGGGAGAGAGAGAGAGTATTTCAATCACCTTTTGTTAATTTTATTTCATGTGTTCTGGTAGTGGCGTCTCTCTCTCTCTGTGTCTCTCTGTCTCTGTCTCTGTCTCTCTCTCTCTGTGTGTGTGTGTGTGTGTGTATTAGTTATTCAGTGAGTATAAGGCAACATATTGACTTGGTGGGGGGGATAGAATTAGTAAAGCTAGAAAACCTTATAGACATGATGACCCTCTAATTTCATTCTCAAGAACATGCTTGTCAATTCCAACAATGGCCAATGACAAACCAATTGATTTAATGTGAAGTTTAATTTTTTGTATGTCTATTGTTACTCCTCTTAAGCACTACATGGAGGGGGTATATATAATTGATATAGTGCAGCAATATCTAACATATTAATATGGTATGGGGAATTACCTGTTTTTTCTGGAATCCTTGAGGAAACAGAGATTGCAATTCATATGCATCTATGTGTAACTCTGTGTGTGTGTGTGTGTGTGTGTGTGTGTGTAAATTATTTAACATATAATTAATATAATTCACAAAAGTTTGGTCTGTTTCATCCTATTAGTCTAAAGGTCAATTGATAGGGGAAGTGTCTTCCATTACAACTTATAAAATTTTCTACAGAAACCATCAAGAATGGGTTTCCAATAGTCCATGTCTCAATCTCTCTGAATTATTTGAACAATATGCTCAAATGCATGTATAAAGAGTCTTGATACATCCTTATGTATAGTCACTTTAAAGAGGCTTTTTAAAACAGTATTTTAACAATATACATTGAGGAAAAATGCATGAATGAGCAATACAAGCATGATGTGTTCAATGCTGTGTAGAAAATTTAAACATTGAAAAATATCTCAATGCTTTAGTTACGGCCTGTGCTATTTAAGTCAATAATTTTCTTCAGATAGGTAGCCATTTTATATTCCATGTATATTTATCTATAAATATATGCACACAGAATTATATTGGTATAGAGAAATGCAGAACAGGTGTGGCCAGACATATAGACTATTTGAAAAATACCTTAAAATCACTACGAGGAAAGAAAATTGAAACGGAGTGGAGGGAAGTCTATGAGCAGAAATGTATTCTTAATATTAAAGAGAAAACAATGTAATTGCATTCAATATGGCAAATCAACTTAGAATGTAAGTTTGTTGGGTCAGCATTCTATCAGGAGGAGATATCAAGAAACAATAGTATCCACAATTTAGCAATATCCTTTTCATGTTGTCATTACTTAAAGCAAATGGTTAATTTTTGTTTCAGTGTCTGTTATTTTAAAAACAGTAGAACTGTCCTGAATTCCTTTTAGTCCATGTGTTCTGTGTCATCTTCCATCTGCGAAGTTTCAAAGTTTAGTACTGTATCTTGTCCTACACTGCCTGTATGTTTATATACTTAGCACTAAGGACTTTCAATTCTACATTTATTAATGTAATAATGGATAATTCTTTTATTCACAATGATATCCTTTATACACTGTAATATTTCTTAGAAACATACCATATAGAACTCAGCATTATGTTGAAGTCTGGATGTGCCCTTTCTACATTCTACTGTATTAATACTGCATGTTGACTAAGTAAAAAATGCTTTATAGATCATGGTTTGCTTTTAATCTTCATGTCATAGGCAAAGTTGCCCAAGGTCTTGTTTGTGGACCTCAGAGCCTCTAAATTCCATTTTTTAAAAATGCTTGGAGTATAATATTAAATCTAATCAATGTAATTCATTTTTATGTAGCCTCAATTCCATTGTATTTACTTTTTCATCTAGCATTGACAAATCCTTTTGCCTTTGTCCTTTCTTTAGCATGCCATTCTAAAGCTAAATAGAGTTTTGTTTGGAAGGAAGGAAGAAAGGGAGGGAAGGAAGGGAGGAGAGGAAGAAGGAACGAAGAAAGGAAGAGAGGAAGGAAGGAAGGGAAGGACTATAAAAAAGGAAGGACTAGAAAAAAAGCTTAATATAAAATTGTTTAACAAATTTAAAATCAATAATGCAATGTGAAAAAATATGGAGAAAACTGAATAAACACTACACTTGAAGAAACAATAATTAATATATAATATATGTAATAGAGTATATAGTAACAAGGAAAAGAGAGGGTCTTACCTTAAAAGACCCTCCCTCTCATGCAGGCTTCCCACTCAGGCTTGGCTATCCATCAAAATCTACACCTTTCCTTTTTTAGAAAGTTTGCAAGAAGATTCTTTTTGAATACACAAATAGAACCTTTTATGTCATGGGAAATCTGTTGAAGCACGCTTCCCAATCAAATTAACCTATGTAGAAGTTTCTTGTCAGCCTTTCCATTTGGCACAGCTAGTTCAGGAACATTAGGTATAGAGGTGGTGTGTGCTCCCCCATCTTTTCCTTTATCTAGCTTTACTGTATTCAAAATCAATATTTAAATGTGTGTGTAGTTTGTTTGTTTCTTTTTAATCATCATCATCGCCACTGGTAGCTCAATGGCTTAACTACTTGCATGAATAAATCAAAGTCTATATCTGAGTGATTTTATGCATTGCAGAATTCTATTGAGTGATATTTTACACACTGAAAAAGTTATTCTGAAGGATTATATTAACTATTTATGTTTGTCCCCTGTTGAGAAATCGGATAATGTAATTGCTTACTGATACGGATTTCTGAGTTTCTCTAGAAGCAGCAACAGTCTCTTTTTTCCCAAGAAGTATTCCAAATACTTCATAACACCTTGGCCTGTATGCTTTTATCCAAAATATGGCATCTGAGGAGTTTTATAAAAATAAAACCATACATTTTATTAAAATAAATTATCAGCACCTCCTTATATAGTATGTCTCCATTGTCATCTGTAATTCCATTCTATATTTTCCATTTGTCTATGTTTTTCAATTACGGAATAAACAGAATGAATATAATTTCAAGTTACAGAAGTTAACAGGGTGGAAACAGTACATAAAATCATAACTTGCTTTTTCTGGCTTTGACAATTGTTTCCTGGCTACTTCTTCTGCTTAGCTCATGATTAACTGAGGAACTTTAATTGAACATATTAGCAATTTTTAAAGGAGGCAGTGCATTGTTATATTAGGAATAGAGCTGATCCAGACTTTCTTTTATTTTCACTGACTATGTAGAGATGCTTTTGAAAATATTTTTACTTGCAAGAGTCGTGTAATGCAATGGCAGAAAAGAAAAATTATGAAAACTTGCAAATCTGCACAATAAATATGCCATGGAATCAGCGCAATCATTAAAATACCAGCTTTAGGGGAGAAAAAAAGCAAAATAATTAGAGCAGTAGATACAGAAGAGATTACAGAGGTACAGGATGGAACCAGTAATCTTAGCAAGGCAATGTTCTTCCATTCTGTAGAGGAACGGTCAAAATGTAGGAATTTCATTAGAATAGCAATTCTCAATGTGTAGTCTGGATACCCTGAAGGTCCCTAAGACCCTTTTTGGGGATCTTCAAAATTAAATACATAAATATTTAAAAATTTCTCAGATTTATTTCTATTAAAGTAAAAATGATGACTATTATCTACATAAACCAAAGTTCTTTGAGGTCCTCAGTCAGTTTTAATAATGTAAATGGTCTTCAGATCAAAACATTTGAGAACTGCTGTCTTAGCAGAAACTACAATGAAGATGGCCAACCAAAGAATGGGTTGTAAGCTGATATAAACTGGATAATGCTACTATCAACATGGAGTGAAAAAATATAGATGTTTATGACTTGAGTTCATTAAACATGATCTCATCCACTCTTTCAGAAATCATTGGTGACCTATTCTGAAAGAGGGCAATCTGCCAGCATGAATATGCTAATTGTTTAATCATTCATAGTAGGAGCAAATTAAATATAAACAATGAACAATAACAAAAGCAATTAGAATCATGCCAGGGGTTAATTTTGTACTTTAGAACTTTTGTGATGGCTGATGAGCCATGCAAAAAGACAGTAAAACACCAAGTTTTTAATCTTCAATACTATTCAAAAAATATCCTAGTGCATGGGTTGTTCTCTGCAAGAAATTCCTAGCGGATTATTATTTACAGAAGGCACTTTTAAATTTCAAGAAAGGTAATGAAGAGCATCTACATATGATGGGTAGACAACAAAAATGTTCCGAAAATGAAATCTGCTGATGAGAAAGAAACAAACATTCTTTTAAAGGTCATTGTCAAAGTATAAAATGAAGGTCTTCATATGTCCTAGAAACAGCAACTTGAACTTTAGAAGAAACGCATTCAAGAGTATACTTCATTCCACAATTTTTCACTGTTTTCAGTTCAAAACAACTATAAAATATATCAGCTCAGTTTCCTATTTGCATATTGATTAAAATTGAGCAGTCTTGTACACGTCCATTCTGAACTCAGGCTAGAACCTGTTCCTATGAAAATAAGTGTGTGCATGCCTGTACATTTCTGCCTCTGTGTGTGTGTGTGTGTATGTGTACAGCAATAATTTTGCAAATCACCTTATCTCTGCTGAGGCTCAAGAGATCCTGTAACTACCCATAAATTGTTGTTGAGCTCTATCTTTTAAGGCAGCCCATGGATCCAGTTGTTTTATAACAGTGCAGAAGTTGATAATTTTTGTATAACATCAAACAGTGATACAAGTGAGAGCAACAATCCAAATAATAAAATAAATTTACAAAAACCAAATTGTCCAATAATACTTTTCATAGATCAGATTTGGAAGGGATCTTGGAAGTCATCTAATCCAATCCTCTGCTCAAGCATGAGATCCTACACCATTTCAGGCAAATGGCTTTCTAGTCTTTTTTTAAGGTCTCCAGTGTTGGAGCACCTTCAACTTCTGAAGGCAAGTCATTCTAGTGATTGATTAATCTCACCGTTTTTCATAGCTCCAGGCTGCAAGGAAAATCCTTGTAGGTGCTACCAATTGGTTTGCCTGTACAGACTTTACATGCTGCATTTAATATTGTAATAAGAGTGCTGAAAATGCCAACCAATGAAAAAAGCCTGATATATTTTTAATTCTTTATCCCCTATTATTTCCATTTTCAGCTTACTACCTATTTTATTTTACATTATACATTATCATCATTAACTTTCTCAAGACCAATATATATAGTAAACAATCAACAATGAGGATGAAATGATCTTGATATTGAACTCATGAATTGAAATATGAAATGGAAACTTAGTTAAAGATTAGTGGAATAGATAATGACTTGATGTGATGTTAAATAAGAAAGTTGAAAATGTAATTATGACTATGCATAAATGTTGTAATCTGGAACCACATTGGTCACGTGAAGAGATATGTAAAAGAATAAAAATAAAAAAAACCTTTTTATTAAGAAAGAAAAGAAAAAAGCCTGATATATGGTTATGATGATACCTAAGTGCCCTAAGTGAAGAGTCTAAAATAAGTAAATACTGTAGCTCAAGAGTCCTCAACATTTGGGCTGTGGCCCACAGTGGGCTGTGAGCTGTTTGTAACTAGGCAAGGAAATGGCGGGTGAACGCGCACATGCTTGTGCATTGCCCCTTGCATGAGCAGCAGCATGTGCATATATGCTCCATTTGACTGAGCAATGGGTAAGCATGGACACCATTCACACAAATGGAGCTGCATGTGTACTTGCAGGCCACTTTTGTGCAACCATCCCTTCTCCCCTCCAGTCGGCAAAGCTGGAACATTTGGGGAACTCTGCTGTACTTGATTCCTGATGTCAATGGACTAGAACAAAAGTGCGTGCTTGAAACATTTCTAACACGGCAATTGCTGCCTAGCTATAGATAAACACAATAAACTAGACTCCTCATAACTATAAAGCTGTCACTAAAATGTAGGAGAGAAGAGATTAGAAAGCTAATTCTTCTATCTTTTACCCTTTCTCCCAAAGGAAGGGTTTTTAGTTTCATGCTGAATTACTTAGATTCATCCCAAATCATACTACAGTATGAATAATGATCCAATCTTCCTCTGCAGCAAATAATTTTGATGAGGCAAGCAGCAAAGCAAACACTGAAATCAGAATATCTCCATCTCTGAGAAATAATTCATTCCTAATAAGCATATATTCAGCCTTAAGCATGAGGACTTTTCACAAAGAAATTGGAGAGGTGGTACTATTCTACAATACAGATTCATGTCCTAGAACACAGGTAAAAACCAAAGGGTTAAAGTGATATTATTGCATGATATACATGCTACATGATGATTATGAACATTTTAAGGTATCAGAGAACTTTTTATTACTTCCCTAAGGGACTAGAAAATAAGTAATATTGGGCAATTTGGCTTTTGTAAATTGAATGGGGCTTGACAGTACCTTTTCCATAGATCCTTTAAACTTCAAGGCTTATATTTTGGGATTGAGTTCCAGGTTCAATAATTATATTTAAAATATTATTTTGAAATAAGGTTAGAAATAAGATAAATATGTTATTTTTTCTAAGATAAATATAATTATAAAAATTTCTGAGAAAATTGATTTAAAATATACATTAGAAATGGTGCTATTTTTTTTTGAAGAAGAAGAAGAACAGACATACTGATAGATATGAAAACATGTTAATGAGAAGAAAAGATCTGGATGTGAAAATGAATCTAGAACCAGATCAACTTACACAATTATCAAAAATCTCATATTTTAAAATATTTTTGATAGATTTAAGCTGTGCCTTTAAAATATTTTGCAAGTCTTATAGAGGGATGGTTACATATTGACCAAAAGTAGAAGGAAGTCTTACTTTAAATAAAATGCCTTTTTCAATATGCTGTGAGGTCCACACTTCAGTTAACAACCAAGTAATGAATCATTCAGCTGATTTATTTCATTTGAGAGAGGAGTTCAACTATCTGTAACTATCACCCCATGGTGCTACACTATGTTGAACATTTTGTGATTATCTGTAATCTACTTAATTCAATATTCTGTGAGGTTTTTGTATTTTTAATCTGACCTGTAAATTACATGTCCAAAAAACCAACCACCATCACTGAATGATGACAGTAGAACTAATATGGAGAAAGTTAGATGAGAATTTTCTTCAACCATTTTCTACTTTTCCAGGTAAAGGGAACTTTGCTTGTGGCACACTATTTAAATATTCACCGAGATTTTGACAGTGGTCTGCCTCGCTCCCTCCAGCTCCCTCACTTCCTGAATATTTGGACAATGTTTGATATTCTTAGCTGAATTAGTTTACTAATTTAAATTCATCATGGCGGAAATGAATGAGTGCATGCAAGCTATGAAGAAAAACTAATCAGAAACATGCTTGTGTTCAGTGGTATTTAAAAGACAAGGAAGTGGGTAATAAGAGAGAGGAAGATCAAGAGAAATAGCAAAATAAAGATTCTCCTTTCTAGCTTTAAGTTGTGATTAATTTCCATTTCCCTATATGAGACAGAACATCACCTCTAGTACTCTGAATGTATACTCAAAGTAAATGGCATATTGTTGTATTTCTTTCCAGTTGCCAGAAATAGCATCTGAATGAGAAATCAGAAAGATAATGTAGAGTTAGAATTTATGAGGCAACAAGGAAAAGTTGGCCTCATTCTTGGCTGTATAGAGTGTTGGGATTATGATTTGCTGGAGAGGTAAGGAAAGAAGAGGAGAAGAATGCTACTACCAACAAGCCAAGGAGGACAAGTAGATGTATTGATGAAGAACAATGGATAACTTGACAGAAGTGTTGAATTGAAATGTGAAAGTTCCAGTCTCTTCCACATCAACCCTGTGAACTGTTATTCAGAACAGTTCTGTTGTTGCCTCACAACAGTTGAAACCTTTAGGCACCAGGAGTAAGTCAGGTGGTCAAATCTCTAACAAACATTTCATGTGTTCTTCACAAGTCATTAACCTCATCAACATCTTATGAGGCATCAATTTGAAAATATGAAAATATTCAGAAGATGCAGTGTAAGGCAATGCTATACCTTTATTTCCTCACAATTGTTCCCTCCTTCAATTTGGTAGGAACATCAATTGAAAGGTGAGTAGAATATTCATTGATGCAAAATATAGATGCCTTTAGCAAAATAGCAGGATACTCTTATTAACTGGTGCAAATCAGAAATGATGCCAGTAAGTGAAATTGGATTACCCATCCATTTAAGAAATATTAATTCCATATTAAATTTTAGGTATGTATGTAGCAAAAGAAATCCAATTCAGTAACCTTTCATAAATAAAATGTAGAGCAGGGGTCCCCAACCCCCAGGCTGTGGCTTGGTACCACACAAGCAGAGGTCTTCTGTTTGAGCATGCACAGCTCCATTTGCATAAGCAGCAGGCACTTGCGCAGGAAGTTCCATTTGTGCGAGTGGCATGTACAAACACTCTCCACTTGTGTGGAACTATCCCTTTTCTCTTCCTGCTGGTCCGCAAAGTTGGAGACCCCTGATATAGAGAGAGGTTTCTTCAGATATCCATAGATGGGAGTCATTAAACCTTAAACTTTGGGAAAGATGAACACTCTCAACATGAATATTAAGCCCAGATTATTCAATACAGATCTTGCCTCTTTAAAGCATAAGTTTCTACAATATCCTTATGAAGTTTGGGAAGAAAGGAGTGAATTATATATTATAAAAATGATTGTGCGACAAAAGCTACAACTTTCAGAGAGTAATATTATTTTGATCAGCATACTTAATACATTCTATTTTTTCTTTGTTGCATTTTCCTTTTTTCTCTGACAATATATATATAACCACCATTATTATTTCTTTTTCTTTTTCTCTCTGAGTTATTCTTTAAAACACAATACAAATAAATAAAAAAGAAGTGTAGAATTTTTGATGAAAGTCTCACAGAGAATATATGGAATTCTTAAACTGTGAATGGCTCAGGAAGGTATATGGATGTTATATTTTTCACTTGTAAATTGATCTTTCTGATAGTTGTCCACACCTCAGCAGCCAAGCAAAATCTTGGGATGTAGGACTCATTCAACTGGTTTATTTCATTTGAGAGAGGAGTTCAAATGATGCAAATATCTGTAATTGTCATCCTGTGCTAGACTGTGTTGAAGTTTTTGAAATTGTCTATAACCTACCTGATTATAGCAGTAACATGAAACAATGTCATATTTATTTCTGATTTTAATGCAGTTTGATGTTGATTTTAATATGTAGTAAGTTATAGACTATAACTGGATCTTAAGTAAATATGTTAATAACTATTGATATTGGAAAAATGCTATTTTAGCATGTGCTAAAATAAAACATCTGGAAAAACAGATGACTGTTTTAACATTTTTGGTACAGCTATTTATTCATGTTTATAAGAAGTAAGATCCCAGATAAATGGTCAGCAAATAGTGCTACAAGACTCTCAGTATTTTAGTGTTCTTGCAAGATTTTTCCAACAATGGAATCTCACAGTCTGAATCTTACAAGATTGTGGTATTTTTGTACAAGATTACATGTGGAGTCCCTACAATTTTAGAAATAGTATTGCCAATTTGTCATGAGCTTAAGTTTTTTTTCTTTTTAAAAAGAACTGGATCCAGCTTGATGCTACAGAAAGAAACATTTCTAGGAAAAATTTCCCAGTGTATCCCAATGGGAGAAAAATTTGATCAAAGATTAATGTTGAAGATTGTTTAATTCTGAATTATTCTCATTCCTGGTTATGTAAACCAAAGCGAAAAATATGTCTTCTCTGTGCCTTTTGATTGTGTTGCACATAAACAAGTCAACACAATCAAAAGGAAGAACACACAAATAGACATATGCATACACACATAAAGAGAAGGAACATATATTACATCCTCTCTCATAAATGCATCTAGGAGCAACATTACACAAAATGTTCATTATTAAAGAAATTGGAAAGTGTTCTAGAATGCTTTCTCCATTTTGCTAATTATTTTATTTTATTTTTTAAAAACTATCCCATTAAGATTTTACCCATGAAATGTTCACCAATCTGCATTTTAAGGTATAAGTTGCTTTGATGAGAGCACATAAAACATGAAACCTGTGAAAATCATTCTCTATATCTCCCAGTACCTTCCAATCTATCCCAGCATGTCCATTCTTTTCCTTTGATATAATTTTTCTATTGTATAGAACCCTTCATAATCTAGATTTACCTAAATATGTGGTATTATAATTTATGCACTTTGGAAGTCTGATTTTAATAATACCAATGGAGAAGAAAAAATATGTTTAAACATTAGGTAACTCTGAAAAATGTTTCAGTAGCATTCCACTTTTGGTAGTACAGTTATTAGAATGCAGTATTATAGATAAACTGCCCACAGACTGGAGTTTGATTCTCAGAGACTCAAGATAGATTCAGCCTTACATGCTTCTGAGCTTGATAAAATGAGAACTCAGATTGTTGGAGGCAATATGCTGATATTGTAACTGCCCAGAGTGCTGTAAAGCACTGTGGAGCACTTTATAAGTCTTAAGTGCTACTGCTATTACTATGCTACACATAGGGATAACCCACCAGAGTGTTCCACCATTAAAAAAAAATTCCCCTCCATTAAAAAAGAAGTCTTATGTGGTATATTATTATGCTAGATGGAGAAACCCTTACATATTTGCATATAATCAGAAAATATACAATTCAGAAATGGTTTCATTGTTTTATCAGGTGTTTGTGAAAAGTAAGACTAAATAATGTAGTAGCAACAATAATTGTAGCAGTACAAAAGAAAATAGACTGAATCAAAAAATTGTATTTTCAGCATTATTTTCATATATATATCATTTTCTGAATGAAACAAGAATAGACAGGCAAGGCAATGATTGTTGCCAAAACACCATAATCAGTAATTGTGGGTCATCTGAGTGTGTGTTGAATATGTGAGACAGTTTGTCTGGAAGGGAAAAGTTGATGGCTAGAACACAGTGAGAGTTGAAATCTAGGTGAATATTTAGTCCTTGCTCAGAAAGAAACAAAGCAAAACAAAATCAAAATACTTGTGAAACTTACAGAAGTTTAAATAGCCACAGCTATAGCTGAGGAAATGACACGGGATGGATCTACTTTGGTCCAGTCAGTTGTTCATATTTCACTAGTTTGGTTTGCCTAGTCTTTGAATCAGTTTGTGAACAGAAAAATTTGGAAAAGAAGTCCATATGGTTTGACTGGTACACATCGCAAATATTTGAGAAATGTGAAAAATGGTTGGGAACACAAACTGTGTGCCAATTTGGGCATTCATTTAGTACATATTAGGTGCATTTGTTAAAAAATGCATATTGTATATAATTTTCCATCATCTCTTGTTGAATGAGAGATGATACTTAAATCCAATAATGGTGTTTTTAATTTCATCCTCCTTCATAAATGTGTCTGTATTTTTCAAGAATTCCTGATTCAGAGTTCAAAACCATTTTTTTCTACTTTCGTCAAAAGGAGCCAACTGCCAAACCATTCAAGCTAAAGTAAATTATTAATCCAGTGGAAATTCGATTATATCCAGGTAATGAAACCAAGTGAATTCCACTGAACTTAATAACATTGCACTTGAACTCAGATGTTAATGACTGTAAATCTGAGGTGCCTTTATTAGTCATTTCTTACTTCAAATACTCATCATGCATAATGGAATTCGGGTCTAATTCCATTGCTTGTTCAAAATGTGGAACTAAGGTGATATGTTCTGATTTAAGGGAGTTAAGTCATGTCTACTTAGCCCATCTTCAATTAGGTGAATAAAAACAGCTGCTATCCTGATTGCCTCTAGCTGCAATTACCTTATTTAACATCACACTCACACACACACATATGCTCACAAATGCATGCACACAAACACACATATAACTTTTTATTACTTTTCTGTTAAGCAATTGAGGTGAAACATAATCAGACTTTATTCTATCTCCTTATATGAAGGATATCTATAGCTTTGGGATGCTATCAGATCCACATATTCCAATCAGTACATGTGGTTTAGGTCAGTGGTCACCAACCAGTGGTTCCGCAAGAAAATATTGGTGGTCTGCAGAGAAATGTCAACCCCAAAGCACCTCCCCAAAGCACCCCTCAAAGCAATTAATCCAGGCTGTGCGGGAACACAAGGCTGCACTGCCCACATGGCCCATGGGAACACAAGGCTTGCATCACTTGCATTGCAAACAACATGAGTAGTAGGGAAGGGGGGAAAGGGCGGAGGGGGGAACTTGCCCCACTCGCCTCAGTACCTCGCCTGCTTCTTTCCGCTTCTTTCTTCTGCTTTTGTCTGCATGCAAGGAAAGCAGCAAAAATCTTTCTTTCTCCCCCCACCCCCCCCAAACTGCCAGAAATGAGTCTTTGGGACCTTGCAAGGCATCCTGCTCCAAGAGACTGCACCGGCATGACAAGTCTCACGAAGACTCATTTCTGGCGGAATTTGGGGGAGAAAAAGAAAGATTTCTGCTGTTTCTGCTGCTTTCCTTGCATGAAGCCAAAAGTCTCTCTCCCCCTCTCCCCCGAGAATGGAGCTGGAGATGGTATCCTGTGATCCCAAATAAAGAATGATCGATCAGTAGGAAAATAGGGTGGAGAATTTTCCTGCAGACTTTTTTTGGGATTTTCCCAGGGTCTCTGGTCAGCGGGATTTAAAATTATGAGTTTAGTGATCCCTGAGGTCCAAAAGATTGGCGACCCCTGTTTTAGGTCATTATTTATTGCTCAGTTGCTATTGTTCATATCCAACTTTTCATACCATAGCATACCAGGCTCCCCATACTCCACTGTCTCCTGGAATTTGCCCAAATTCATATTCATTGTATGGATGATGCTATCTAATAATCTCATCCACATACATTTGATAAACACCAGTTTGCATATAGAAGAAATAGATCTACAAAGAACGCTATAGCCATCACTCTTCACACTGCTCTGACTCATCTAGAACAGCAGGTGGGCTATGTGAGGATGCTGTTTGTAGATTTAGGTCTGCATTTAATACAATTCTTCCACATAGACTAGTTTCTAAATTTCTGGACCTTGGACTTTCTCATTCAACCTGCCTTTGGATTATGGATTTCCTGTCTGGCCGCTCACAGAGGGTCAGATTATGTAATCATATCTCTTCAGCCCTTATTCTTAACACTGGTACACCACAGAGCTGCATGTTGAATCCCTTACTCTATACTCTTTATGTGCATGACTGAATTCCCACTCACGTTAGTAATACTATTACTAAATTTGCAGATGACACAACAGTGGTGGGACTCATCTCTGGGGCAGATGAGTCTGCCTACCAAAATGAGGTGGACCCATTGCTTTCGTGGTGTGGAGATAATAACTTGGTCCTCAACACCAATAAGACCAAGGAGTTTATAGTGGACTATAGAAGGAACAGATCAGACATCCAGCCTTTGCTTATCAATGGAGAGCGAGTGGAGCAAGTGGCCAGTTTTAAGTGTCTGGATGTTACCATAAAAGAGGACCTGACCTGGAGTGCTCACATTGCAGCAATGGCCAAAATGGCCCAGCAGAGATTATACTATCTGAGACTTCTCAGAAAACAACTGAATGAAAAACTGCTGGTGATCTTCTACCGCTGCACCATAGAGAGTATTTTAACTTACTGCACCTCTGTATGGTTTGCCAATTGAACAGTGGCAGATAGGAAAGCATTCCAGCGGGTTAATTCATTGCCCAGAAGATCATTGGTTGCCCTCTCCCCTCTTTGGAAGAGCTTTATAGCTCCCACTACCTTAAGAAAGTTCAAAACATTCTCAAAGATCCATCTCATCCTGGGCACCCTTTTTTTTGAACTATTATCATCTGGCAGATGGTAGAGAATAATAAAAACAAGGACAAATAGGCTGAAAAACAGCTTCTATCCCAGGGCAGTAGCTCTTTTGAATTATATTGTATAGTGCAATATTGGTGTGATGTCGGGGGTTTCGTTTCAATGTGTGGAGTGTGAAGGATGTGTGTTTGTGTTTATTTTCATGGTGATGATGTGCACTGAAGATGGCACTTGATTTAGTTGTACGAGGTGCAATAAAGTAAACTAAACTAAATCTTCTGCCATCCCTTTCTCCTTTGGCCTTCAGACTTTCCAAACATCAAGAGTCTTTTCCAATATGTCCACTCTTCTCTTAATGTGGCCAAAGTATTTGAGCTTCTGCTATGGTATCTGTCCTTCCAAAGTACAGTCAGGGTTGGTTTTCTTTAGAATTGACTTATTTGATCTTCTTGCAGTCCAAAGGACACTCAAGAATATTCACCAGCACCAATTCTTCAGCACTCATTCTTCCTTAGTGCTGATTCCTTCCTGGTCCAACTGTGATTTAGCTTAGTTATATATTATTTACATTGTTAGATCAATTTTATATGATGGTGTCAGTTCTACTGCTTCCCAAGGCACTTGATTGCATTCCAGTGCTTTCCATTGCATTTGGAAATAGCATTGCCTTCTCTCCATGCTGGCAAAGTGGTTAGAATCCAGTATTCCAGGCTAATTCTGTTGACTGCCAGCAGTTCAGTCATCACCATCAAAGTTGACTCAGCCTTCCTCCTTCCGAGCTTGGTAAAGTGATGAGCCAGATTGTTGAGGCCAATATGCTGTCTCTGTAAAACTCCTGGAGAGGGCTTAAAACACTATAAAGTCAGGGGTGGGTTTCTACCAGTTCTGTCCACCTCTGTAGAACTGGTAGCTCTGAAGAGCAGCAGACATAGAACCCGTTCTATGTCTGCTGATGTTTTTGCCCACCTGCCCACCAGGGCTCTTATTTGATCTTTATTTCCTGATTTTTCAACTTCAGCTGCCTAAGGAGGCACAGCTGTAGTTTAAAAAGCAGGAAAACAGGGCTGTTTCAAAGGCTGCGTCTCTGCACACAGCATACTGATAACGATTTACAGGCACGCGGCTCAGAAGCTTGTAAATCCCGAACTGGTAGTTAACCCTGTCGTATCCCACCCCGGTATAAAGTGGTATGTAACTCTGAATGCTATTGCTATTGCTCTCCCAAGGCCATTTTGTTTATTCTGATAAAAAAGAAGGAAGAAGAAAAGTAAGCTTTATTTGTTCACATTGTAAACAGGTATAAGTGGATAAATATAAACGTGTTGGGAATTTCAAAGCAACCCTGACTCCTGGTGACTGCCTAACTTGTCTCTGCAGTTGTTTTGACAAAGTTTTTCAGAAATTGATTGCTGTTGCCTTCTTGGTAGGGCTGAGAGAGAATGACTGGCCCAAGTCACTTAGCTAACTTTGTGCCTAAGTTGAAACTGTAACTCATAGTCTCCTAGTTTGTAACTTAATCCTTATAACAGTACACCAAATTGCCGCTTATAAGTGATTCATAAGACACTTATTGGTCCCCGTATGTACTGGAGAAATGCACCCCCAGGAGGCAAGTCTTTATCTGCTGGTGTGATCTGAATCATCCAGCCGCCAAAGTGTTTTTAAGGTGGTTTTCCACTGCAAAATCCAAAAGAAAATAATACAGCTAAAAACTGTTACGATGGATAAGTGAAATAATTAAAGCAAGAGAGTCATAAACAATTGGGTCAGTCGTAAAATAATTGCATCCCTGTGTGGGAGATTAAAACAGATAAAAGAGATTTTAGATAAAAGAAAAAAAAGTCTTTGCTGCTCTTCTAAAACTCAAAATATTCAAGGAAATTTCTTTGAGGAAAATGATGCAAACTGAAAGTTAAAAATATGAAGAATTGCTTTGGGTTATCTATCAAGTTCATTTCTGAAGAGGATAGATTGCAGAAAAACACTTCTGCTGTTGTATGTATTGCATGAGTAGATTCATGCTTTAGACAATTTTTTAAATTTTTTAAATAACCTAAATATAAGACTTTATAAGCATAATGACTAGCTCTTTACTCTTTGCCCAGAAACAAAGCAGAAATGCATGTGTAGGAAACAGTGCTGACAAAATAGAAATGAACATCAAATCCCTCCGGCCGGTGCATTTTCTCCGAAGTGGGTATAAGGGATGACATTCAAGGAAATCTTCAGTGTTACCCTTTAAAAGGGAACCTAAAAAAATCTTTTTCCAGCATTGCTTTTGAGTATTTGCTTGCTGAAATTAGGTACATTATTTTATTTTATTTTCCAATTGAAATTAGTCATGTTATTCCTTTTCTGCCATTGTATGCTATGTTTAATTTGTTATAATCGCTTGTAAACCACCCATAATTATATGTGATTTAAATAGATAACAATTATTATAACAACAACAGTAGCAACATAATCCTCATGTCCTGTTTGGATGCAAGTAGTAAATGAGTGACTTTAGAATAGGCTGGGAATAATCTAGCAGTGGATGCAGCTGGATTTTAAGCAGTCTTCCACTCAGACATTACTTCTAGAAGCAAAACTCTAGAGCAGCAGTCCCTAGCCTTTTCAGCTCTGGAAATGGTGGTGGTGGCAGTGGCAAGCAAGCGGGGAGATGATATTGTATGCCGCTTAGTGAGCTGTCCTGCCACTTGTGTGACCTGGTTCCCAAAAGGCCACAGCCCAGTAACGGGCCATGGACTGGGGAATGGAGGCCCCTGTTTTATAGCTTCAAGTTCAAAGCAATTCACATAATTTCTGTTGTTTTTTTTTTGTCTGAATTCTGTCTATTGTCAGTATATGGCATCTATTGCAAGCCTACATTAGATAGAATGTTATTATTTTATATATTAGAAAGAGAAGGAAAGAAATAAAAGGATTTCATCTGAAGGCAGGATGAATTAAAAGAAGAAGAAGAAGCACTCCATTTAAAAGAGTATTTTAATTCATTTTTCCCTAAGCCAGGGTTTCCCAAACTATTAGGTGTACCTCCCTTGGGTTGATGCAGACAGAGTCCAAAGAATGTGTGAGGAACCTTTTAGCTGTACCTTGTATTGATGAATCCATCTTTCTCTAAATACTATTGTCAATAACATGATAGTGCAGGAGGCATGATCTTTCATTTTTCATTTTTATGTCTTTAATTGCATTGTGTTATTTATTTATTTATTTATTTATTTATTTATTTATTTATTTATTGCATTAATAAAGTGTAATTGAATTGTTTTCATTGTTGATTTTTATTTTTAGATTTTTAGGGAAGGTGTGTACATTAAGATTTTACTAAAGGAGATGTGATGACAAAAGGTTTAGGAAACAATGCCCTAAATTATTTAGCAAGGTCCTCCTTCCTGCTTGTGGAAGTACATTCAGAAAATGCCTTCTCAAAGCTTATTTTGTGAAGTATTACACCGAAATAAGAATTAGTGATGATGAAGTGGCCCTAACAATATAGTGGGACTCTAATCTAACTTCTAGAAGATGTTGATCTAAATGCCAAATCTATACTTTTGAAATATCTGAAGTAATAAAAGGACATCCAGGGAATGCCAACTAGTATGCTAACTTTCAGTTTTATTTATTTTTATTAAATGACTACACCCTCTTTTTATCAATAGATGGTGCTCAAAGCATAAAAGTAAAATAATAGAATTAAAATGTAATTACAATTTTCATTAAAATTTGTTAATGAAAACCCATTTCAATGCCCATATGAATAAAACATCTGCCTGCTGGCATTATTACAAAAAAGAGGAAGCTTGACTTCCTTTGGTAAATTGCCATTTCCATTCAATCCACCAGTATGTTTTAGATCCCTAGCTGTACATATCTAACTCTGGTTGGAGAATTAATTTTATAGAAGTGTTTATCCAGTGCTTGGATGCTAGATCTGGATGAAGGAGAACAAGTACAACTCAACTACACAAAGAATAAGTGCCCTTAGTGATTATACCCCCTAATTCCAGAGCCATTCCATCAATAGTTTTAAATGGGGTGCCACTCCTCAGATAGAGTTGCTGTGCAGACTTGTTTTTCTGGACTTACAACTCAGTGCTTCAGAAGTGGAAGTCATGGTTTGGAAAGTCTTTTCACTGATCCATTTTGTGCACTCCTGTTACAGGGGGTTCCTCCTACTCATGCCTTAGTCACTTACTATCTGGATTAGTACAACATACTCTATAGTAGATGCATTCAGAAACTTCAACTGATCAATACATTGTTGGGTGCACCAAGCTTTCTTCAAGCTGCATTGGCTTCTATAGTGGTGTTGAAAAGTTTGCGAGTTCATTTTAATTTTCAATATTTCTGCATAAATATGATCTAAAACATGATCTGTTTTCTAAACAAGTCCTAAAATTAGATAAAGAGAACCTAAGTAAGCACATGAGTCAAAAATATTTCTTCAACTATAGTCTCCATAATCCAATTCATAGAGAAGCTAAAGTTATGCAAATGTTTTGTGTTAAGCAATTTAGATAAAGAGTGTGGGAAAAAGTTCTATTCTTCAGAGGCAAAATTATTCCATTCTTGGAGGAAATGTTTAGTGTTGGGGATAATTTCATTCACATCTTGGAGAATAATTGACAGGTTTTATTAGATAGTTGACTGTATGAGATTTTTTCCAGTGATTCTATAGCAGGGCTGTCAAACTCCCAACCCACAGGCCAGAAATGTCATGTGCTGGCCATGCCCCCACCCAGTTAGCAAAGGGGGAAAAAGTCCTGATATGTCACATGACACCACTGTGACAACATGAGTTTGACACCTCTGTTCTATAGCAACTGAACATGGTTATAAGACATGAATATTAATGTAGCCAATTCACATATAATTTGTATAATGCTCTGTAGATCAAAGCTCCAAGTTTAGATCTACCCTATTTGGGCTGCGTAATTCTGGAGAATTACTAGGCAGAAGTAAAACATGCCCAAGGGACTAACTTTTTGCTTTCAATAGAAATGAATAAACATAGCTCAGTGTCAAAATGTTGAGTCCTTAGTGCTCTTTGAGCATGATTATTTACTTAGACATTTTATTACTGACTGATGGTGTTACCTAGTTAGGTAATGAAACATTTGCAAGCAAGTATCCAAGCTCAGAGAATACCAACAATATTTTGTGGCCATCTAGTGGTCAATATTTCTCTTGGTGAGAAACGAGTATTTTGTCTCTTGTTTACCAATTATTATTCCCATTTACTTTCTATTCTGATTCAATTTTTTAATATTGTTATTCCTTCACATGATAAATTTGATGCTTTATTTGACCGCTTCCCACAGAATGCCTGCTAAGATACTTACATGAATAGAGTGGTTCAGTATATGCAAAATGCTGCATTCTAGCTTTACAATATTCAATTTCTATCTCTTTTGTATTAGGTGCCTAATTGTGTACCTGGTAAAAATTATTACTATTAAAACAAATAGAGCTACCCTATTTGGACTACAAAAATCCAGATAACCTTTCGATGGTGTATGTGAGTGTGTGTGTGTGTGTTTACTAATCCTAATGGGATAGCCTTATCTACAAGTATATTTCTAAAGATCTCTCCATCTTCCTTTAGATATTGAATGCTATTTTTAAATTGCTGTTAGAAAACTAGTTTTGTTTCTTCATTATTATGGTTCAAAATTATTTTATAGAATAAATAGTTATATGTTGGTGCGTGCCTAAGCACACCAACGTGCCTACCGCCCCCTGTCCTATTGTTTCTTTTATATTTTATTTTTCTATTATGTATCCATGTATTCATAACTATGTTTTACTTATACATATTATCTTGTAAGCAATTGACAAATAAATAAATAAAATAAATAAATATATCTATAATTGGTATACATAATGAATTATTGGTAATGGTAATAATAGAATAAATTTCCATCAAAGTAAAGCCAAGAGTTTACAGTTACTAAATGGAGCCTTGAATTCTGATAGCCTGAGCTGTAAAATTAATGCAAATTATTCCTAGATGTCCCCTGGTAAGATGGTAAGATGTTTGAAAGCATTGATTTCTTTTTTTAGTCTCTTCCCTTGTGAAATCCAGAGAGCTAGATGATGCAGCATTATTGCAATTCTCCATGCATCTGTAACAGTACAAATGTTTTAGAGATAAAGTTATTAATTTTTAACGGTGACTTTACTCTTGGCAATTCCAGATCTTCCCCCAAAAATTGGAATATAATTTAAAGAAAAAAGACATATGGGTATTTGTAATAATCACTCGCTAGCTAATTATTGTCTACTAAGTGAACCAATGTAGTGTAGTAGTAGTTAAAGTGCTGGATTTGGTTGACATCCTCAATCAATATTCATTCAGTGAGATTTGGAAGCCAACTCTCAGCAAGTCTGGGAAGCTTACATTTATTGACAATAGAAATAGAAAAATGAAAAGAAGGGGAAAAAGACCTGGACATCTAGAAGTATCTAATACAGCCAAAGAAAACTAACAGAGGCTTGATAGTTACCTTAAGCCCAGCATGGTAGTAAAGCTGAAGAGCGAGAGCTTTATGGATCTGCAAGAAGATGCTATTCCAGAGGGCAAGTACTTTGACAGAGAATGAATGTTTCCTTGGTTCTGATAGATGACACAGTTTCGTAGAAAGGATCTAAAGCACAATCATTCTGCCAGATCTTATTGAGCTGGCAAATCTATTGCAGGTAGGTGGCCTGAAAATAACAAAATCCTATGCATAAACCAGCATCTTGAATTGCACCTGCAGCCAACTGGTGCAGCTCATGAAGCAACACATGGATATAATGTGGTGCATCCTTCATCCTCCACACCAGGAGTGTCAAACTCAGGTCATCACGGCAGTGTCACGTGATATATTGGGATTTTTCCCCCCTTCGCTAAACTGGACATGGGCATGGCCAGCATGTGACGCATACAGCATGCAGGCCGGGAGTTTGACAGTCCTGCTCCACATCATTGCATCCTAGACTAGCTGCAGCTTCTGAGTGGACTTCAAGAGCAGCTCCATGTAGAAAGTATTCTTGTTAACTGTTGTGACCATGAACCTCCCTTTGGAAATTTGGGCAGTCATTCTCTTTCAATTTAATACAGTCCACAATATTGTTACTGTAGGGATAAAATAATGGGAGGCACGTTTTTCTCCAAAGCAAGATATTTTAATTACTTAAAAGTCAGCTAAAAATGCAACAAATACATAATGATGGTTTTATAGCCAGAATATCAAATGCAAGACATTTTTAAATGTAACACATTTTTAAATTATCAAATGCAAGACATTTTCCCTTTCTCTTTCATTGGTTATAAGAGAACTTCAATGAGTCTATGAGAAAAGAGGAGAAATAAAAACAATGTAATAGTGAAAGTAGATATGGTAGCTAACCAATGAAAGATGATAAAGTGAGAGATGATAAGGAATTGTTAAATATATGTTAGGACCAAAAACAAAATAAAATAAAACCTAAAAAACCAAAGCCTTTCTCACTCAGTGCTTTCCAAATCTGCTGGATTTTAAATTCTTCTTAAATTGGAAGACTTTGATTCTATTCATAAAACTACTGATGGAACAGAGATGATTTCTGGGTTTCACAAAAGCTGCATTGATAAGTAGCCACATAAGAAAGCAGATATAATTTATACAGCTGTGGGTAGGGAACATTTTCAGAACCAGCATGCAATTGATTTTATCCAATGATCAGCATTCAGTGGACTTTATACTGGGCTTTTACATCCTGTATATTTTTGCACTCAGCATTATAATTAATCCCTATCTCTGAATTATGTGATTATAAATGAATCTCCTTCTGTAAAGGGAGGGTAAGGTTGGGATAGACCAGCATGTTCCCTCTGAAATTTAAAAATATGTGGTACTACAGCTGGTATATTAGATTTTCAATGATATGTAATCCAGCCAGATATAATTTTGTTTCATTTATTTGCAGACATTGGATTGTACTTTGCTTTATACATAAAGTGGTTTATAATGAATGTAAAAGTAATAGCCAATTATATCCAATAAAATAACAAAGTAGCGGAAACACAGTAGAGCTATTTTATAAAAGTATTTTCCTGCTATATAATCTTTTCAAAGATTTGGCAGAAGGAAAGAGAGAAAGAGAAATTTGAAAAGGATTCAATAATGTTGACTCTGAGTAAGCTCCCTTAGACAAGGTATCTCAGATTAGCAGGACAATTTCCAGGGTTTTTGGGTTCAGAGTCCCTAATCCACCAAAGAGTATATATTGTATATTACTGTATTTGTATAAATTTGTTTAATAAAATATTTTTATAATAAAAAGAGTGTATATTGTCAGATGTAAAGCAGAAAGTAAGAATAAGGAAAGCCAATATTTTTGCTACCAACCATTTAGAGCAGGGGTCTTCAAACTTGGCAGCTTTAAGACTTGTGGACTTCAACTCCCAGAATTCCTCCTCCAGTCCTGTTAGCTCAGGAATTCTGAGAGTTGAAGTCCACAAGTCTTAAACTTGCCAAATTTGAGGACCTTGATTTAGAGCTTCAGTGAGACTTCTCAAGAAAGTCATGCACACTTACAGCCTTATTTACATATAGATTCCATCATCTGAAAGCTTATTCATGTTTGTGGAAAATCCACTGAAAAAAATGTAGAAGCACACATTAAAGAAAAAAGGAAGTCTGTTACTATTCTTAAACCATCAGATCTACTTATTCATCCTGCTTCTTAACTTATTCATCTTGATTCTTTATATCTTAATAGTCCATTTACAGGCAATACTCCAGATTTGGCAGGAATTTATTTAAAGCAGGAGTCCCCAACCCTGGACCATGGACCAGTAGTGGTCCATGGCTGTTAGGAACTGGGCCACACAGCTAAAGGTGAGTGGCAGGCAAGCAAGTGAAGCTTTATCTGCATTTGCAAACACTCCCCAATGCAAGCATTACTGCCTCAGCTCCACCTCAGATCACCAGGCATTAGATTCTCATAGGAGCAGAAACCCTACTGTAAACTGTGCATGCGAGCAGGGATAGGATTCTACCAGTTCGGATTGGTTCATAACAACCAGTTCGGACTGGTTGTTATGATTCTGCGCAGTTCGGAGAGCTGATAAATTGTGCCACTGGCTGACCCTGAGCCTTCCTACCCACCCACTTTCCCCACTCTGCCCAGTTATTCCTCTTCTCAACCTCCATTATTAACCTGGCTTCTCCTTCCATTGCTGCTTGCCTTTCACCATGGCCCTGATCTCCCTGGGTGAGTGAGCCTACAAGCAAGCCCCGGTCAAGTTGACTCCTGGGCTGGCCTAAGCCGCTGCGATGTCCCCCCTGTCTCTGGGATTGCCTGGCTTGCTTCACCCTAGCTAGCTAGCTGCCCCCCCCCACTGCATGGCCATTGCCGTGCTAGCTGGGAGAATGTTATCCCCCTGGCCATGAAGAAGCCGTGGGGCCATGGCCATGTCGAATGGGAAAGAAGGGAATGTTCTTATTCTCCCCCTGGCCATGAAAAAGCCGTGGGGCCATGGCTGTGCCAGCTGGGAGAGAAGGGAACATTCTGCTTCTCCCCCTGGCCACGAAGAAGCCATGGGGCCATGGCCATGCTGGCTGGGAGAGAAGAGAAAGTTCTCCTCCCCCTGGTGCTGCTGTGGCTGGATCTGGCTGCCACCAAAAGCCCTCACCACTGGTGTAGTTCCGGGATGTGCCGCCATCACTGTCACTCAACTTCCCCCCGCACCACTCGCCTTTTGCAGCAAAGGCCACCACCGAAGCTGCCCAAGGAAATTCCCCACCACTGGTGCAGTTCCAGGATGCACTGCCACCCCGCTGCTCACCTTCCCCGCTCACCTTTTGCTGTTGCAGCTGCAGCTGCAGCTGCAGCTGCAGCTACCGCTACCAAAACCATCCAACAAAACTCCCCATTGCTGGGAAGTTCCGGAATGTGCCACCGTTGCTTGCCTTCTTGGCAAGAGCCTTTCTATTGGTGAGAGAGGCTCTGCAGCTCCTCTCACTGATGAAAACAACTGGAACATGCTGCCGCCACCACTGCCACCCCCCCGAGGTATGGCGAGCCCCAGATTGGCACACAGGGCATTGCTGGAATCTTCCCCTCTGCCACCAGCTGCGGGACGAAGGTTGGGCAAGGTAAAGCTGAACCGTTGCTCAGGCAAGAGCTGCCCGCGGGGGTGGTTAAGGCTTTAGGGTAAATCTGGCTGGAAGTTGTTTGTAAATCTTCCCAAAAGAGGGAGGGAAGGAAGTTCCACAGCTGTCCAGGATGATTTTAAAATAAGAGAAGACCTGGGTACATTTTTATTAGACAGTCTTTCCTAACAAGACTGATTTTTGCTTGTATTACTGTTGGTCTCAATGAGCAACCCATCTGCCTTTTGGTGCTATGCAGTTAATCATGCATTTCTTAAATAGTATGTTAAGTACCTATCTTTTCTGAGAGCAAGATAATTATATTTATAAATTGCTAATATCACCCTCCTGAGTAATTCCCTTTGGAGCACTTTCCATTTTGACAACTTAGAAAGAAGTATTGTTTTTTGGGTTTACCTGAATTTATGCATTTATGCAGGTGTAGGCATCAGGGGAGGGTTAATTTGAAAAGATCAGTAAAAGAAAAGCACATTTCTGTAAATAACAGAAATGAAAGGAAAACACTGAAAAGTGTTGAAGAGCTGATGTGTGTGAATGTGAGTCAAGGAATTCCAGATCAGAAAGATTGTTTTGTATTCCAGTTAAATTAGAAATGGTTCTTTATGAAGTATCTGTGAAAATTTTGGAATATTGCAATAAGGCCAAAGGAAAAAAAATAAAGCAGAAAGATTTAATTAAAGGAGAAGAGAAAGAATGATAAGACATCCATTAACTGACTGCTTTGAAAATACCTTTCAAATGTGTTTTCAATTGTAGGATTGGAAATATCTGCTTGACTGTAGGCTTTAATGTTCAAAAAGAATAATCTTTATCAGTATAAGCAGAGATGTATCTTCAAGCTTTAATGCATTTTGCAAAAATCATTGTAGTAAACTGAATACCACTGTAAAACAATTTAATGGAGAGTAAAGTAAGTTTTTACACAGGCAAGAAAAAATGTACAGAATAGGTGGTGCCTGGCTCAACTGGAAGTAACTATGAGATAGAAACTTATCAAACAGATTCAACCTAGAAATAAGAAGAAATTTCCTGACGGTGAAACCAACGTGCCTACCGTCCCTGTCCTATTGTTTCTTTTATATTTTATTTTTCTTATATGTATCCATGTATTCATAACTATGTTTTACTTATACCTATTATCGTGTAAGCAATTGACAAACAAATAAATAATTAAATAAATAAAATAAATAAAAATTAATTAATTAATTAATCAGAGAAATGGGATGCCTTCACAAATTAGGGTATACAATCACTGGAGATTTTCAATAAGAAATTTGTCCATAATAATATAAGGTCTCATGCTTCAGCAGGGGTTGGACTAGAAAACCACCAAGGTCTCTTCCAACTCTGTTATTCTTTATAAATCTCTCCACTCAGTCTTTCCAAGAGAATGGTGATAAACAATATTTGGAAATGTCCATCAGGTCTTCTGATAGCAAAATATCATCTTATTGGCTAGTATCAAGGGGAAGATGACTTTGAAAAAGCTTCCTCTCTCACCATAACATGAAATAAATAAATTTATTTATTTATTTATTTATTTATTTATTTATTGAATAGTTTTGTATACCGCCCTTCTCCCGAAGGACTTAGAGTGGTGAACAGCCAACTAAAATATATAAATAACAAATTACAAGATTAAAAGAAATTAAATTATGAGGCTGCTGTTAAAAAAGTTAAAAACCCCAATTAAAATAAGCTAAAATTACCAGATTATCAGAATTAAAATTACCAGACGAAGTGAGGACTGGCTGGGAGGGGAGGGGTGAGGAAAAGCCAAGCGAGGCACCCCTCCGTGTGAGTGACATTGAGTGACATTGAGTTGGTCACACCCACCCAGTCACATGACCACCAAGCCACAAATTAGGCCATGCCCACATAACCAGTTGTTAAGAAATTTGAATCCCACCCCTGCATGCAATGGATCTAGGTTACAAGGTCCTCCTCCCACCCCTTCCCCTGTCTGTGGAAACATTGTGTTTCACAAAACTGTTCCCCGGTGCCAAAAATGTTGGGGAACACTGATGTAAAGGATACTTGATGCTTTGATGTAGTACTTTAAAGCCACTATTGATCCAGTGGAAGCATTTTTTTTTTTAAATTACAGAATGAGCACCGGCAGCTTGACTTGTCTATTCTGAAATGTTTCTGCATGTAGTTCTGGGTGAGTAACTTACTCTGAGATTACCTTACTTAAATGAGAAAGTTATTTAGAGTCCTGATAGCATATTCATCTACTTATGTTCCCCTGTGCCTTTGAGGATGAGAAGAGATGAGGAGAATGATATAATTTCATGGTGCTTGAAACTCCTAAAATATTTAAAGGCCGGTTAAGCTGCTATATCAAGTGGTAGTTGAGTCCTATGCAGTGGCTTGGGAGACACAAATGGGAATTATATTGTAGATTGTTTTGTCAGCGTTCATTTCTATAAGAATAGTGGTACATGAGAAGGCATTAGACAAAACCTCTATTTGTTCCAACATTCCATTCCCATGAAGGCTGACTAGAGGCATGCAAGCACAGTGTAAATACAAAAGCAGGCTTGTTTTTGGATTTTCCATCAAGTTTTATTGAAATGTCTTCTCTCTACTCTGTTTCTGATAATTTAAGATTCATAAATTAATATGTACTCATTGCAGAGTAACTTTTTAAGCCACCAGGATGCATATCATTGTGGTTTGCCAGAGGGTTTGTCATCTAGCAGAGATTTTATTGTAGCATTGCTAAAATACACATCAACGCCACATATAATTTGTAGGAGGGCACCTGAACAAGGACCACTGACTAAAACTGAGTGGTCATTTACATAAATTTACTGAATGCAAGACATAGAATCTGATATGAGGTAAAGATTCCAGATACAGTCAGCTTTAAGTCATCTTATCTAAACCACATTGGCATAACTATAACATTTATAAACAATGGATCATGCCCAGTATTTCCTAGTCGAACCACAGACAACTACAATGATCTAATACATATCAATTTTACAGAAGACAATGTTGAAAAAGCACAATCTAAAACCATCTCTATCTATTGGACCGAACCGAATATGTGCCTACTTCTTAAAAAAGCTATCCACTGCTATAGCAGAACCTCTAAGCATAATCTTTGAAAAATCTTTCAGGACCAGCTCCTTGTCAAAACTATGGTCACAAGCCACGGTCATCCCCATCTTCAAAAAAGGAGACCCCAGCCTAGTTGAAAATTTTGAATATTTATGCTGCATCACTCATGGAATCAATTATTAACCAATCCATCATCCTCCATTTAGAAACAAACAACCTACTCTCTAACAAACAATTTGATTTCAGGAAAAAAACTATCATATAATCTGCAACTCTTACACTGCAAAACATATGGACTACACAACTCAATCAGGGCAAAGCAATAGACGCAATCTACATAGACTTCTGTAAAGCCTTTGATTCAGTGGTACACAACAAACTACTCCCAAAATTAAAATCTTACGGTATTTCTGGACACCTGCATAACTGGATAGAAGCATCCTGTCAAACAGACAACAAATGGTCAAAATTGGGAGTGTCCTATCAAATTCTGTACCTATCAACAGTGGTGTCCCCCAAGGCAGTGTTCTGGAACCAACTCTTTTCATACTCTACATAAATGACCTCTGTGATCATATAAGAGCAACTGTGTTCTCTTTGCTGACGATGTAAAGCTATTTAACACCACAGACAATACTGCTACTCTTCAAAATGACCTTGACTATGTATCAGAATGGTCAAACAAATGGCAACTTCAAATCTCAACAAATAAATGCTCTGTCTTACATATTGGCAAAAAAATAAGAAAATAAAATACAGGCTGAATAGTCAAGACCTTGTTGATGATCCAAACTCTGTCAAGGATCTTGGAGTACTCATCTCAAATTACCTAAGTGCTAGAGCCCACTGTAACTACATAGCCGAAAAGACGTTAAGAGTTGTTAATCTAATCTTACATAGCTTTTTCTCTGGTAATATTACACTAATAACTAGAGCATACAAAACATTTTCTAAACCAATACTCAAATATAGCTCATCAGTCTGGAACCCACATTATGTATCTGATATTAATACAATTGAGAAAGTCCAGAAATATATAACAAGAAGAGTTCTCCACTCCTCTACTCGTTGCAGAAAACCTTATGCCATCAGACTCGAAATTCTAGACCTAGAAAACCTAGAACTACACTACCTTTGATTCCAATCTAAGTACAGTATATAAAATCATACATGCAATGTCTTACCTGTCAATGAATACTTCAGCTTCAACTATAACAACAGAAGAACAAAGAATAGATACAAACTCAAGGTTAATCGCACCAAACTTGATTGCAGGAAATACGACTTCAGTAACAGAGTGGTCAATGTCTGGAATACTCTACCTGACTGTGGTTTCTTCCCCAAACCCCAAATCTTTAACCTTAGACTGTCTACTATTGACCTCACCCCTTTCCTAAGAGGTCTGTAGGAGGCGTGCATAAGTGCACTAATGTGCCTACCGTCCCTGTCCTATTGTTTCTTTTATATATATTTTTATTTTTCTTATATGTATCCATGTATTCATAACTATGTTTTTACTAATACTTATTATCCTGTAAGCAATTGACAAATTAATAATAATAATAACTTAATAAAAGTGTCAAGATCCTTTATAGAGGTATTGCTAATATAGCAACTGAAAGCTATTATTTCCTGATCTGAAAGCTTGAAAAAAAATAGAGCAAATAATTGCTTTCACACCCTGTACATTAGGAGGAATTCATTTCAGAATTTAGGAGCAGTGACTGGGAATTCCTGACTTCCAGGTCATCACCAACTCAGATGGAATAACTAAAGGTGGATTTATCATGTTGACTATAAAGGAGATCATGTCTGCACTAGCAGTGGGATCCTATCTAGTCCACTACCAGTTCAGTGATCACAGGTGCACCTAATGCACGCGCACAGCTTTCCACACACCAGCTGAGGCTTGCAGGGCCAATCACCTGAGAGGTAAAGAAGAGAAAAGCCCAGGAGTGGGTAGGATAGCTGACCCTGCACTTTTCTCTTCTTTCTCCTCTCAGATAAGGTCAGAGGCTTTTTTCCCTCCTCTCAGCTGTTTGTAGGAGGCTTTTCAGCTGAACTGGTAGCAATTTTTGCTACCAGTTCAGTTCAACCAGGCTGAATTGGTAGCATTTATTTATTTATTTATTTATTTATTTGATTTGTCAATTACTTACAAGATAATAGATATAAGTATAAACATAGTTATGAATATATGAAATGGATACATATAAGAAAAATAAAAAGAAACAATAGGACAGGGACAGAAGGCATGTTGGTGCGCTTATGCATGCCCCCTACAGACCTCTTAGGAAAGGGGTGAGGTCAATAGTAGAAAGTCTAAGATTAAAGTTTTTAGGGTTTGGGGAAGCATACCACCACTGGTCTGCAGCCTGTGGGTATGTGTGCACAAACAATACTTTGTGTTAAAAAACACAATCCATGAAAATGTCAGTAATGGAAAGAGACCAACATAAAAAATGTAAGTTTCTGTGTGACATTTACAATGTGTCAAACTTGGAGATGAGTGTAACTCAGAGGAGAGTTTTCCCGAAAGAATTGGTGCTGCTGCAGAAATGACTATGCAGCAATCTGTAAGGATTTATTTGATGAGTAGTCATTCCCCTTACAACATATGTTCTTGAAAATACTCTTCAAACTACTTTGATCCATGTTTTAGGACTTTGTGTATCAATATTAACACTTTGAACCTGGCTTGACAGCAAACTAGAAGCCTAGGCTTGTTTTATTATGTTCTGGGTTGTCCTGAATTGTTTTTTACATACATTAATTGGTGCCAAAGGACTGCAGTGTTTAGAAAAACTGTACATGAATTGAGAGTTTTTGTTTGACTGTGTTCGTAAAAGCAGCTTGGTTTGCCACTGGCTCTGATAGTCTCTACTGCTAATTATACTAAATTCCATCTCTCTCTCTCTCCCTCCCTCCCTCCCTCCCTCCCTCCCTCCCTCCCTCCCTCCCTCTCTCTCTCTCTATATATATATATATATATATATCATCATAAAATATATATATTTTATCAGCTTAAAAACCTTACACACATATATATATATATATAGAACTCATATGTTACCCAAGCTTTTTGTGTCACCATTGCTGCTCATTGCAAATGTATTTTATAGTCCTCATTAATTGACACCTTTCTGCTATTATGTTTATTATGGACAAAGCAATTCATGTGCTCCATAGGAAAAACAATAGTATGGGAAATGTATAGTAAAGTGGAAGTACACTAATTCAGAGTCTACTAAAAGAATCAAAGAAGCAGTAAAAGCTTGCATTTTCACAGCTAACCCACACAGCTTCCTTACTGCATTGTAGAAGAATTTTCAAGAAGTTAGCCCAGCATAAAACGGGAGGAGAGACAAATAAATCCACTGCAGTATTAACTCATGAAACATTTAGCAGGATTTCTTTATATATGGAAATATTTACCTTTTTTCTTAAGGGAGGGAGTCATGCATGTCATAAACAAATACAAAATCAAGGCAGTTGCATTATACCATCTTAATAAAGTATTTTTAAATGCTTTCTGTTGGTTTGGTGTCATCATATCAGATTGTGACACTTGATCTCTGTCTTTGTACATTAAACCAAGCATATAATTCCTAGAGTTCTTTCCTCTGATACAATCGAGTCCCAAGCTACCTGTACAAAGACAAATTCCTTTATTTATTTATTTATTTATTTATTTATTTATTTATTTATCTATCAATTTGTCAATTGCTTACAAGATAATAGCTATAAGTAAAAACATAGTTATGAATACATGGATACATATAAGAAAAATAAAAAAAGAAAAGAAAGAAAAGGACAGGGAAGGTAGGCACGTTGGTGCACTTATGCACGCCCCCTTTGTGTGATATGTGTGATTTCATTTTTGAAAATGTGATATCAGCCTCTCTCTGAACAAATTTGCCAAAGAGTGGGAAAAGAATGCCCCTACAGTTGCTTCTCTTTATTTCCTCTGTGTAGAACTCTGTGGTATGTGAAGAAGGGGTGTATTTTATGCCACATGAATGTTTGCTGTTCTCATTCTGATAATCAATGAGATGTAAAATTGCAGCAATTCCATGCTGCCTAAAGCCTCTGCTGATAAACCTCATTTGGTTTGTCAGAAGGCATAAACCACTCATTAGACCACATCATTAGCTAAGCTTGCCTTTAATGTGAAGGAAATGTGAATGAAGCCTTCCCCCCTCAAGACAAAGTTTTACTTTGTAACTTTAAAGAAAGTGTATCCAGAAGTTGCTTTCTGCATTCAAATACAGTGTTAAGATGGTACATATTTACCCAGATTTTTTTTCTTTGACCTTCCAACAGCCATTAACTAGCAGGTAAAGTCTGTAGGAAGAATGTGAACATATTCCTGGGATACTGGTTACAGCTAATAATATGAAAAGATGTGATTTTCTGAAAAAAAAACTTAAAAAAAAAGCTCTGTGAAAGACATCTATTTCTCCTCCTTATTTTTGGATGCTTTAGAATTTCTTTCAGCTATCTATTGTTGCTGTTGTCAACTGTTCTTTTATTGCTCTTCAGCCTCAGTAGTAGCTCTCATTTTCTGATTAGAGGAAAAAAGATTCATGGGAGGGATTTCCTTAGAATTCAGTTGACATCTGAGCAGGAAGAAGACTGCAAACTGTAGGACAGGTGATTGCTCAGTGAAACATAAAACCTATTAGTACCTTTCAGCTGTCTGGTAACAAAGGGAAGTGTAAGAACCTTTTCTTTTGGGAGAGGAGCTGCCTAATTTTTTTCTCCTTCTTTCTGGTAAAAAGTTGATAAAATGCAAGAGCAGGAAGAGTATCTTGCAGTTTCACTGCCTCTCCCCCTCTATTTTTTTAAAAAACACATTGTATTTGACACAATCACAATCTTGTCTCCCAAAGATTAGAACGCATCTATAATTCTCATCCCTTGCCTGTTGATACACCCTTGGGTTGGATTCACATATTTTATTATATTTTCTTCAGATATTCCCATTGATGCTTTTAGGAAGTGGTGCAATGGCTCAGTGATTAAGACACTGGACTTGTCAGCTAAAAATCTGGCAGCTCAGATTCAAGACCTGAGCATCGCATGGCGGGGTGAGCTCTGTTCATTGTCCCAGCTCCTGCCAACCTTGCAGTTCGAATGCATGCAAATGCAAGTAGATAAATAGGTACCCCTTCGGTGGGAAGGTGAACAGCGCTCTGCAATGTCATGCAGGCCACATGAGCACAGAAACAATTTTGGATCATGCTGGCTCAATGGCCCTTGAAACAGCACTACCCATTATAATTGACTACCAGAGTAAAATCCATAGGGATTCCTTTTTTAAAAAAAAATCCATCTATCTTTCTAGAAGGATGATCATGGACATGGCAAGAAATTGAAGTGATCTGGGACTGTTCAAATCCCCTCAAGAGCTAAGCTGTAATGGACCCCAGGTTGTTAGTCTAACACAGGACAATATTCACTGAGTCCCTGGGAAGAACCTAACGTTCCATGTAAAAAGCTGAAAAATGACTAATCACACCAAGTGAATAACTATTTTCCATAAGTTATGAGCATTCATCAAATTATTCATGAATTCATGAATCATTACGAGTGAAGAAAAATGTTTGGATATTAGCAGATTATTTTGTGGAAATATATCAACTGCGACAAATAGCTGAATCCTCTGCATAAATACTTGGATAACTTCACTCAGACTATTGAAGCAGAATGATATATAAAGATGTTCAGGCATATGGAGAAACACTTTTGATCTTCAGTACCTGGGAATTGACTGTGGTTTTGATGGGCAATTTTTCATAATTTGTTTTACTTCTTACAGCCTTCGTCTTCTTGTCTGTTGCTTCTCTGTTACAGAGTATATTGAGGGTTATTTGGTAGCAGTTTATAACGAAAAAGATCTAACCTTTGCTTTCCTGATCCTCCCTGAAGCACTTCTTTTTTGCTTTGCACAAAAAGCAAACTAATGTATAGTGCTACTGAAACACTGAAGTTTTTACTGCTGCTATTTATTTTAATAAGAACAATCTGTTTCATCTTTTTTTTTTGTTGTTGTCCCTAACCTACTTGAATGGACTAGCTGCATTTTGATGATGAATTACCTGCAGTCTGTGACTCTAAACACATTTACCAGAAAATAAATCCCACATAGATTGTATAAACTGCTCCTTAGGACAAACCATTCATTCATTTTCTGAGGTGAAGAAAAATTGAACCAGTTTTTGAATCAGGTTTTTTTTTTTTTTGGAACATTCTACTTTTTTTGGAACATTCTACAGGTTTTTTTTTTCTTAAAAAGGAGCAAATATTTTTAAATGTATAGTTTTATTGGAACTAACCAAATATTGTTGTGGCAATTTGAGCTAGTAGTTAAGGCATCAGGCCAAAAAACAAACAAACCAGGAGACCGTGAGTTCAAATTCCACTTTAGCCATGAAAGCCAGCTGGGTGACTTTGGGCAGGTCAGTCTCTTTCAGCCCAACTTACCACACATAGTGGTTTTCATGAAGAAAATATGAGGAAGGTGTGATGGATATGTTTGCCACCTTGGGTTATTCATAAAAAGAAGCCCAAAGTGACTTCTACTATAGTAAAAGCAATTAATCATCTATAAAACCCTTCATGGCATAGGGACTGGTTATTTGTAGGACCATGTATTTGTTCTGCACACCCAGTACAGAGAATAGTGTATTGTGCCCTCTCCAGTGATTCTAGAAGTCCTTCAAGCCTGGCTTTGTTCACATTTGGGAACAGGGTTAGTGTGTTTGTGAAGTCCCTGTTGGGAATGTGATTTTTTTTTTAATTGTTATGGTTGTTCATTTTAATGTAGGTGGTTGTGTTTTTAACAAGTTTAATTGTATAGTTCAATATTATATAAGATGAACAGAGCATTTTAGAGTGGGTGATCATAAAGATTTCATAAATATTATAATAATTATAATAGCAATAGATACCTTGGATGCAATCCCAAAACAAGTGGAGCACCTTTGTAACTCCATTGACATTAACAAATTTACTGTCAATCAATTGTAAAAGGCAGCGTTACTTGCAACAACTTACATCCTGAGACAATATCTCTAAAATCATCAGACATCAACATCTGCCTATCATGGGTCCTTAGAAAGGACTCGATAGATGGATAAAAATGTTGATTCAACCTGAACATCTGGGTGGACGTGCAATAAACCATACTAACGAATAATGAAAATTATTGATACTAGTGGAAGAGAGAGAACACACTCAATATTCATATTATTTGACATCAAATACCTAAATATCCTTATGATATACATAAATTATTAAATAATGGTTTTTTATTATTAACTAAATTCATTTCTTGTTGGACAAAGAAGAATTTTTTTAAAAAACTAAACTAAGTCTTTGACTTAAAGACTTCATATTTTCATAAGTGTGTCAGTGATTTTTAATTACAGCCCATGCCCTAAAGGACATATTCAGATTTTAAACCCATTGGTTGACTGTGATGGTGGTGGGAGAGCTGATAAGGATTGATAAAATGTAATTATGTTTTGGGTAGATGCACTTAAATTGATTTGACTGTTAATAATTTTAAATTTTCTAGTTATGAATTTAGTTATTTCTTAATTATTTCAATGAATTTTGTGTAGGGTTTATTTTGAATTTGCCTGTTTTGCAATTTAATGGAAACTGCACTTCTGGAAAATAGACATAAACTCTTCAATTTTTTCCAACTTTTGAAATGTATTTTAGGAATAAAAAATGTGTACAAACATGTATTGGCTAGGAAACTGGAATTTGATAGCAACTCTATCCTGTATCTTAACTGCATCCAATAATCAGATTTCAGGCTTTTCTAAACCACAAAGAACAACTGATACTGGTCAAAGTTTTTTTCCTGATTATCTGAGAGAAGCTTTTTTGTTGTTGCTAATGCACATGATTTCACTGTGGTTTCTAATAGAAGAATGGACAATAAGAATGGATGATAAGCTATGTGTATGTGTATACAACTACTTTTCATTGTGTGTGATTTTTGGATCCATGTGGTTATGTTTTTCATAGAGAAGAAAAGACATACCTAGTAGAATTCCCTTATTAACTGTGCATCTTAAATTTACTGATGATTAATATAATGCTAATTTTCTTTAATACAAGTCAGTTTTGCTTTTATGACTTGCAGTATTCTGTTAATTACTTCCTCCTTCCTTGATCAAATACAAACATAATTCAGTCTTTACAAATTCTTATACCAGCACTGAATATTATTTTGTGCATGATATTGAATTCAATATTCTCTTCCTGCTTTAAACAGGTTAAGACTATGAAGAAAGACTGGCACTTTGACACAAGTGGGTTGGCTTCAATCTTGCTAGGCCCCCCAAAAGAAGATCTTTGTGTATATGACTCAAGCAAGTAGAATTACTTCTAGAGCACCAGCTTTACGGGCCAGGAATTAAGAAGGGTAGAAGATGGACTAAGTATTCTGGTAGGTTGTTTGCTTACTCTAGCAATTTCTATAAAACCTCTTGTTTAATTGCTGTACATAATGTAATGTCCTAAATTTATCATACCAGTGTGATTATGAAGTTGTATAGATATATATAAATCATTTGCTCATATGGGGGGGGGGGAGGAAGGGAGGGAAAGGGAGAGAAGAAGGGAGGAAGAGAAGAGGAAGAGAAAGAGAGGGGGGGGAGAGAGAGAGAGAGATGACATGTAGACATAAATCCTGAGCATTCTAATTTAGTTGGCCTTTGGCATTATGGTAAAAATGTTCTAAAATACTCCCTCCCCCCACCCACCTACACACCAACAACAAACAAACCCTAAGTTCAATGTAGTTTTGCAGCTACATTGTTTTATTTGGAAGGAAACCCTATGGAGCCCTGTGTTGACTAGAATATGACATATTTTGAAATTCAACAAACATTTGAAACAAGTATTATATGTTGCTTTATAGGAAGCCAATCCTTAGTGATGTGACTGTTCAGCAACTTAAATATAAGGCTGACAGGAATAACAATACAAGGGTCATCAAAGTTTAGAATTGACATCCTGTGAATTTGACACAAAGCTCTGAGATGGACTCTGAAATGATGTTGTTAAGAAATGAGAAACCTCTGCAATTGATGAGACTTTCTCTTCTTGAATCATCTACTCTGGTGGCATGATTTCAGCATCTGCATCTTTATGTATTTCAGTGTGATCTCTGGTTTTTTAATTCTTCCTGAAAAGCAGAGAAGAAAACCATACCAACAGCAAACTCTGTGTGTGCTTGTGTATGCATGCACATTAGATGGCTTTTATCTGAAGCAGATGTAGCATGGAATGCACATTAACTGGAAACAGAAATCTGTAGAGAATACTGGCAGATTTGCTTGATGATCTCTTACAGAATCTAGCATTTTATGTTGTAATATTTACATGCTCCTTTTTCTCATCCCCAGATTAGTGTCATTGATAAGAGGTCCACCTGCATTTGTTCATTTATATTTCATATTTCTTAAATGCCTACCTCTCTCAGAAGATTATAAATATTACTCATATAGTGCCAAAGTGGGGTGTACCACAGTACATGTTTTAATGCAAAAGATCCTAAAGTTGATCTCCAGCATCTCCATGAGAAATTCTGGGGGGGAAATTACATGATGAAAAATTACTGATAATGGTAATTTACTGATAATTCTGTGCTAGATGAACTAAAGGTCATCATCCTTATGTTGCATTCAGTTCTCTTTGTTCTTTGGTCCCTCCTTCATTAGAAAAATCTCATTATCTTGTGCAAACATTAGAAATGGAAAAAGTGAGCATATTCTATTTGTTTGCATCATCAATGTATTTATGCAAGAACAAACTTTTTTAAGGGTACACAAACACAAAATTGAATTAAAAGATGGAGGAAGGAGATGATCAAGCAAGGAATAACATTAAAGAAGGATATGACTGAAGGGTCTGATCTCTTTTATGTTACTTGGAGAACCCTGAACAGGTTGTTGTGCCTAAATGTAAAACCAATATGTTCAAGTGGAGACTCTTAGCAGAGAGCAACATGCTATGTGAATATCTGCTGATATGTCTCTTACTACCAGAAACATGTATGGATAATTACTTATTTTTGGCCAATGAAAAAGGCAAGAAGGTGGCTTCATTCTGGAATTATAAAGTTTGATTTTACATCAGTAATGTGTCTGCACTACTACTTTTGAGGAAAAAACAGACTTCCATATCTACTTTGTCATGTATTTGGAAGGGAGCAAATTTTACTACCACTTATTTGGTTTTGGTCAATTAATAACTTCGTAATACAAAATAATTCATCCCTAAGAAATATACTTATAGACAGATGGTCTCCTTTTTCTGAGCTTCCCTTTAATTTTCTGGAAAGCCAGCTAAATGTGTATTATCAGCAGTCTGACTTATGAATAAGAATACTCCCCAAGCAATGTAGAAGGAAAAATTAACTCAGATTCCAAATCAGAACATTTATTAGAAGATCCAGCAAAGAGGCTACAAATGTTTAGCAGCTTTTTAAATTAAAAAAAAAAAATGATTCTGCAAACTAAAACTGAACTAATATTTATTATGAGCTATGACTTTTAAGGATCTTTGCAAGGCAAGAACCTGAATTTTACTGCTTTTTAGAGCAAACAAGTTCAGACAGTTCATCAGTTACTAATGAGTTGTAAATAGCTTACAAAAATAAAATTTGAAATGTACAATAATTTAGATAAACTGATCTAAGATATTTCAAATTATTGCTGCAGTACTTGTTTAGTATAACACTAGTAAAATTAGCTTAAGATAGGGATACCTGTACAGTATATACTCTAAAAATTATTTAGCAAGTGGCTAAAGGAAGTCTAGGTTATTCATGTTTATGGATTACATAGGTATCAAGCTGATCCATTTTGAATAGCTACGTTTTTCAATGATAATGATCTTTCAAGAACAAAGAAAAAAGACTCCAGTTTTTAAATTACTGTCCTTCATAATATTCATAAATCACATAGAGCTTTCCCTGCTCCCATACCAGCTTCTAAACCTGGCTGTTGTTATGCCTAAGAATCAACAACAACTTGATGGAATCAATCAATAATCAACCAATCAATCATATGACAATCTTCCTCTAAGCCTCCAACTCTTTGCTCAGAATAGATAATCTCAGATTTTCTATCTATTGCTGAATTATAACTAAGAAGCATGGTGAGAAGCAATAATTCTAAGAAAAAGTCATTCAACAATATATGGTATACCATAACCTTCCTTCTACTCTATGTTGCTTCTACGAATAGTTAGCCAAATTTGCCTCCAACCTCTAGAGTTGAAAATGGAAGTCAGTAAATACCCATAGAGAAAAAAAAAAACATGGATTTGCCTTGTGTCAAGATTAATAGCTTGACTGAGGTGCTCCTGATTTCCGAGTCATTCACAGTCCTACACAAAGTCATCTCAGTGGATTTTGCATTCCAACTCAATGGTGGAAGAGTCCACAAATGTTTCTTTTTGATTTAAAACATAGATTTGTTTAAAGTGCTGAACAACATAGTTTTTCTCCCTTTCATCAACATCAAGTTACAACATGCTTGGTTATAAAAGATCAGAGATTTCTTGAGAAAAGCAGATATGTCTTCTGTGCCATCAAGGTTTAATTTATCTACCTTTTACTAAAGCTGAAACCTAGAAAGGGCCAGAATAAAACAAAGATGTCTCTCTTGCTCTTTCCTTATAATTATAATCTTCAACACTTCTTGATGGGAGATCACAGAATAATTTATGACCCAAGACTTTCCTATTCTTGGAGATTGTGCAGCATATTATTTTCTTCATAAAGAGAAAAGAAAGTTCTCTCATAATCCGCACTTTGAAATGTACTTCATTGCTCAGATTCAGAGAACTAAATTCACGAAGAAGCACAGATCCTTCATGTCCACTTTTATTAATAGTTATATGAGGTCTCAATACTGGATTATTCCATGCATATTTCAGTCTATTCAATGAGTGAACCTAATAAAAATGTAAAATTTCAGTAGGGAATTAGCCTATAGATATCTCGTTTTAGCAGTAGGTGAACATTTCACATATTAATCAAGAGACTGTTTGTAAATACTCAAATACTAAATGTATTTGAATTAAATTCCATTATTTATTTAGCATATGGTGATATTACATTAACCGGGAGGCTACAATGTTAATACATAGTAGTTGTTTGGCTGCTAATGATTGCTAGTCCATTAAGCTTACGGTATCATGCTATTCAGAGCACATCACAGGGTAAACTAGCTCCACACACAGAAAGGTTCATTGGCATTCTGCAGTGTCATCTGGGACTTTTCCAATGTCACCTTACATTCAGGTGTCACCTTTGGGCAGATTTGGCACCTGTTGAATTCAAAACTGCCACTTGGGGCCATTTTTCCTACCAAGTCTCTATGTACTTGCATGTAACATTCTTTCAAATTGTTAAGTTGGCAGAAGTTGAGGCAAGTGATCTTGACAGTTAGAACAATTTGCCTCCAGAAGCTGTGAATGCTCCAACACTGGAAGTTTTTTAAGAAAAGATTGGACAACCGCTTGTCTGAAATGGTATAGGGTTTCCTGCCTAAGCAGGGGATAGGACTAGAAGACCTCCAAGGTCCCTTCCAACTCTGTTATGCTGAGATTCTAAGATAGGAGCTCATTCTGTCACACAGTGCTAGAACTTGAACCACCAGAATACAGACCTTCTCTAACATCATTAAGATAGAGCCACCATGCCCCTTTTGTTGAACTCCATGATATAAAGCTATAGTTTTTATCACAATTAGTGTTTTTCTCCTTTTTTTTTGGTGGTGCATTTATTTTTGTTGATTTTATCAAATAATATCAGTCTATAAATGCCATAGTGAGATTAGGTCCCATTTTAATAAGAAAATAATGTGACAGTCAGTATGGGGTCTCCTGCTTGAGCAGGGGTTTGGGTTGAAAGATCTCCAAGGTGCTTTTCAATTCTGAGGTTCTATATTCTATACTGAGTCCCTGACCCTGCATATTGAAGTAGTGATTCAGTTACTTATTCAGTTACTTATTTAACTTTACTAACTTCCTGTTGGCCCTTTGAGGTAGGCCATGTCAATTGCAGATGCCAGAGATTCCAGAAATGCTATTTTGTCATTATAGATCCTGTTAACAGAATCTTAGAAAAAAATCTGAAACATTTCTTCCTCTTTTTTAGAACAAGCTTAAGGGGTGGTGGGGGAGGAGGGAGGGAAAGGAGGGGCTGTTCTGAGATTTTTTTCCCCCACATGTTCAAATCTCCCAGGGCTAAGCAACAGTTTCTTCTCTCCCACTGCCCTTCTCAAAACAGATCTAAATTTCTTTTACCATCCTTTCTAACAACAGGAGCAATTGCAGATTGTATCTCCTAAGCCCCAGAATGATAGTAACTGATTTGCATTTTCTTAGTGTTATATCAGGATCCATAAGCTGAAGCAACAGGGATAATTTGTATCAAACCATGACAGTTGTAGTAAGGAGGAAAACATGAGAAAGGCCAGAGTTAATTTATTTATGTATAGTTTGGATAGTTAGTCAATGAAGGAATGTCACGAATTGTCTTGAAAGAAAGCAGGAGAAATGCCCCCATCCTTGTATAGATAAGATATTTATGTGTGATATGTCTGTGCAGTATATCCTCTGTAAAATATATATAAAATGTATATAATAGATATCACTACTTCCTGATCATTCTTAATTTGCAAGTGAATATTTTCTAAATCTCTTTTAAAAAAACAGCATGGTCCTCCTAAATGGGCTGAGTTCTTCAGATTTTTCCCCATTTTTTTTACAGTGCTATGGTAACTGTATGCAGCACTTACTCTTGCTGTGGCAGTAAATTTCCTCTAGCATCTATACATTTCTGAACTAACTATTACTGAAAATTTGGAGCAGTAAAATAGTAATTTCATTTATTTCTCTTCTCAATTTGCTATTAAATATTAAATATCTACTTCAATTCTCACTTGCCTTGTTTGCACATATGGGAAAATCAATTCTAGATTCTTCTACAACCATACATGCAAATCACTGAGTGATGTTCAGTTCAGCTTCTGTATTATAGAATACTAGAGATGAAAATATTTTAGATAGGTCATCAGTGCAGGAATCTAAATTAAATTAAAAGATGAAAGATGGCTGAATAGTCTCTGCTTAAAGATACGCTGTATAAAAGGGAGCCCACCACTTCCCTGGGTAATTGATTCCAATGCTCCTAATGTTTCTCATTTAATCAGAATCTCCTTCCTGTAATTTACATCCATTAATCCATATCCTCCATTCTGAGATGATTGTGACCTTCTTTGTGACATCTTTTATTTATCTGATAAATGCTATCATACCATCCCATGGTCTTTTCTTCTCAAGGCCAAGTATGCCCAAATCCTTCCATCTGTCTTCCTAGAATTTAATTTGTAATCGCCTGTATATCTCCTTTGTTCTTATTTGAACCTCTTCCAGTTTCTCTAAAATCTTGCTAAAGTGGTCACATAACCCACTCAAGGCAGACCAAAGAATAGTGAAGTGGAACAATCAGTTCCTATTATTTAGAAACCAATCTCCAAAAGTAGAAATTATTTCCATTATTTCATGTCCTGTTCTTTCACCACAATACTTCTTTCAGTTTCTATATATGGCAGCAGTGTAATATTACTCTGTCCATCTTTTCCAGTGGCTTATAACGATCTAGTGTGACTCCTGCTTTCTTCCATTTTTGTTGCTTTTAATATTGAAACAAAAGTAAAAGATCAAAGTCTTTAAATGAAACTGAATTCCTGGTAACTTCAAGGACACAGTCATATAGCTTTCTGGGCAACAATTTGGAAGTGATTTGCCTTTGCATCCCTTTAAGATTTTTTTTTTCTTCACATTCCCAGTCTAGCCTAGAGCTTTCCTTATGCCTAGGGATTTCCCATCATGACCTAACCCTGCTAGTATTTATGCCCTGACATTTAGTTTCTTGATTTCAAGAAAATGCATTTTCTCCATGAGACAGCGAACCCCCTTAAGAAAAACATCTGAATGAATAAATAATCTGAACCGTCTTCTGCATGCATGTGTAACTTCATATGTTCGGCATCGTTATGTCAGATTGGACAGAAAAGACATATCTTTTAAATGCAATCTGGGCTGTGCAACAGCCTATATATACATTTATATGCAAAGGAAAAGCTCTCTAAATCAATTATAGTTCAAAATTTATTTTCTAATTAGCTGTTTCATTGTGAGGAACCGCTTATTACTGGTCTTCATAAGTAAATTAATGGCAGCTCACCCGGCCTTACAGAAAGTAGGATTCTTTCCACATTTCTCAATGTGAACTCATGTTTTATAGTTTCATGGGGTGGGCCTGAGTAGAGGACAAGATTGCATTTTTTTTGGCCAGCCTTCACAATGCCTTTCCTTCACCCCTATCTAATGAGGCAAGGCAATTGCTGCACTCTATTAATAGCCCTGCTTCACACTGCTGTAAAAGCTTGGTATCTCCCTGCTTAAAGGTTGCAAGGAAAAATCCTGGGGGAGAGAAGAAGGATGGAAAGAGGGAAGTCAGCATTGTGCAGGACTTGATTGCTTTTTCCACACTTCCTTCTGTGTTTTTGCCAGATGGTATCCTCCTAGCCTTCCCCATCTGTATGGCAAAAGCTGTTCCTCTTGTTTCACTCTGGATTTATATTTACCACAAGAACCTGTTCCCCATTCCCTCACAGGACCGTCCCTTTTGATGAAAAGGGAAAATGAAAATAAATCTCTAGGCTTTTATCTCCTTACACCTTGTGCACGATGCAGGATCTGCTGGTGAGTCAGTGATGCGGCATAATCTCTCCCCTCCCTCATTCCCTCTCCCCAATGCTTATTACTCAGGAACTGCATGACGACTTGAAAGCAATAACAAAGCACAAGATATTCCAAGATAATGAAAAGACCTCAACTGAAATCAAACATTTGCTCTAAAAAGGGCAAGTCTATTTCCGGATGGGGCAGTAGCAAGCCATAAATGGGACAGAAAACCAGAATATTATCCTAATATGGTATGGGCACCAAAAAGTAACAGGAGGGGGTGTGTGTCAACTTTTTCAGATCCCCAGCAAATAGAAGGTAGCTATTGTCAATGCACTGTTTGATTAAAAAAAAAAAAATGACGGGCAGTAAAATACACAGGATTTTATGTTAAAAGATGAAGAACAAACACTTCTTTCTTCTTGTAAAACAAAAAAACAAAAACAGAAAAGCCAAATGTGTTATAGGCTTTCCAAAAGGAGAGAGGCTGTGGTAGGAATGAAATTCCTCTAGAATAAATATAGACTAAGAAAGCTCTGTGGAGGTTGCTAAGCAGCAGTGGCCAAAGAAGCAGAAAGCAGGCAAAGCTTTGAAACAAAATTGGTGACATATAGGTTAACTGAAGTCAGTGCTTACTCTCTTGTCTTCTTTTGCAAACAGGAGATACAGGATGAAGGATGTTTCCAACTTTGATATATCACTTCCGTTCTCTCATATATGCTGACCCATTCTCTCCTTTGGGAATTAGACATTATATAGTGGGGACAGAGGTGTGTGTGTATATTGTATCTGTTGTGTGTGTTTGGTGTGTGTTAAGTTGAACTTACATATTCAGACATGACTTACATAATTGTACATCTTACTCAAGGTGGATTCAGATTTTAATCCATCAGATTTACTGCTGCTGCTGCTTCTGTTGATATTGTCTGATGTATTTCCATAGAGCAAGTTCCTATCTTATATTCTTCACATCCATTACTTATAAAGTAGCATCCCTCCAGGCCTTAGGAATTGAGGCCAGGTAAGGCAGTCCAAAAGATAAGAATAATTATATTTGCATAAATCTATCTGGTGAGCCAGTTGTACCATTCCTAGACTGAGAGGTCCTTCAAACTATCACTTATGCTCTAGTCACTCCCCAAATGGATTATTGTAGTGCATTAAACATGGAGCTATCCTTGAATATTACTCAAAGCTATAAACAGTTTAGAATATAGAGGCATAGGCAGTGATGGGCATGCCCATAATGTTATATCCATAACAGTGATGGGGTTCAATTTTTTTTTTACTACCGGTTCTGTGAGCATAGCTTGGTGGGTATGGGAGGGGAAGGATACCATAAAATCTCCAGTTAGACATAGTATTAGCCGGTTCTATGAACTACTCAAAATTTCTGCTATCAGTTCTCCAGAATTGGTGAGAACCTGCTGAATACCACATCTGGTCCATAGTATGTCATCACTATTGCTACAGTGTGAGAGGCACTGGTTACCATCTTGCTTGTAGGCACAACTCAAGATGCTGGTTATTACCTAGGAAGTCCTTCATAACCTAGGATCTGGTTATCTGGAGGACTACCTATCTCCCATAGTTTCTGTTCATGCAGTAAGATTGGGGAGAGTGGACACACTTCAGCTACCTTTCATTGAACAATACCATCTGTTGGGACTAAAGAACCATGCTTGTCTGTGATCAAGTCTGCCCTCTCTAATATCAACCCCCCATAATTTACTATTGCTGTTACACTGATGAAATTTTTCTTCCCAGACCTGATTATAGTGGCTGGGAAACTCCCATCAGATTTTATTTTGTAATGTTTTTTGTTTGCTTTGTTTTTTTCTGAATGTGCCTCTTCCTGCTCCTCTTCCTCCTCTTTGTCCTGCTCCTCCTTCTCTTTGCCATCCAGAATTGTGTGAGTTGGGCAGCTTCTAAATTTAAATGATAGCAAGCTAGACTTTAATGGAATTCCTTATGTTAATAAAATATAATCAAATACTCCCCTTTTGCATTTGGGCTTCCTGGAGAAATAGAGTTACTCCTTATATTAGTGGTCCCCAACAGGTGGGCTGGGGACCACTGGTGCTCTGCGAGAAAATTTTGGTAGTCCGCAGAGAAATGTCCCCCAAAAAACACCCCTCCAAAGCAATTAACCCAGGCTGTGCAGGAATACAAGGCTGCGCCATCCACATGGCCTGTCCTCCCACTGCCCCCTGCCTTTTGGCCGAGAATAAACCTTACCTTGAGTAGAGCTATGCAAGCTGGAACTGGAAGGTAAGACCAATGACGGGAGAGAAATCCACCCCAGGGTGGCTTGCTGATGTTGGTGAGAAAGTCGGTCCCATATTCCAGAGCTGCAGTAGTCACAGAACTGGCCCTTTGGTTATCCTGGAGCAGCTGCTTCTCCACCCAGGTGCATCAGCAGATACTCCAGGATGACCAAAGGGCCAGTCTTGTGACTTCTGCAGCTCTGGAATATGAGACTGATTTTCCCACCAATGTCAGCAAGCCACCGTCAGTCAAAATTCATATTAGTGGTCTGTGGGATTGAAAATTATGAGTTTGGTGGTCTCTGAAGTCCAAAATGTTGGTGACCCCTGCCTTATATAGCTTCTTTAGACAATCATTTCAATGTGTTATGGCCCCTGGGATTATTTTTTTCAGGTCTCATTTGAATGAATTAAAGATTTACATTTTTAAAAAAGGAATATATACCTTGTAAGGCATTCAGTAACATAAAATAATCTAATTGTTGATTTGACTTCTTTATATATGTAATTCAGGCATTTAAATTTGTCCTAAAATGGAATAATATAAGGGACTGGAGAAATAATAGAAGTAAAAGCTTTTGCTGGACAGCAAAAACTAAAATCTCATCCGACAAAATTGATATAAGTTTTTAAAAAATCCATAGCAGGCGATATAGAGACTCATCAATGATATACTGTACATTCTTTCAGAAACTGGGAACTTTCAATTCAGTTTCTTTTCAGTTGCCATGGGGCTAAAAAGTATGAGAAGGGAGCCAAATCTAATCACCACCACCCTGTGACAAATGAGCCACATTGGAAGAAAAAATAAAAAACTTTGTATAAATACCGATGGGGTGCAAATTGGTTACACTATCCAGGGAAAAGATGTTGAGTTCACAACAAGAAAGCTAACTGAAAGAATCTGCTTTGTGTGTATGGTATCATTGGACAATATAAATTTGGTATTAAGAATAATTAAGAGAAAGTATAAGATAAAACAATGACATGATTTAAAAATCATGTGTGCTCATAACTAGCAAACTGGTTGTTAACCTAAGTGTAGCTCACCTCTAGACGAAACCTCTGATCCCGGTGCCTGACCCAGACTGGATCTTGCAGAAATGAAGATTAACATATAGGTTGCAGTGTCACAAACTGATTGTGGTGAAGGTTTTTTAAAGAATTGACTATACAAGTTAAAATTATTTTGATGATAATCTATAGAATTATTTTCTGATAGAGGGGATATATATTCTTGGCTTGTTTAGTTGGCTAATAAAAACTGCTACAGTGGTACCACTACTTACGAAATTAATTCATTCCAGAAGCCGTTTCGTAACCTGAAAATTTCGTAAGTAGAGGCACATTTTACCTGTAAATGTCCTAATCCGTTCCAAGCCCCCGAACTGTAATTCTTCGTTATTACTTCCTGCTTTGCTAGATTGCTAGCACGAGACTGAGAACGCGGCGCAGTGCATACGCACAGATCCCTCCTAGCCAATGGGATGCCAGGAAGATAACCAATGGCAGCGCAGCTCAGACGCACCATTTTCCAAGAAAGCCTTTTGTATCTTGAAACATATTCGTAGGTAGAGACGATATTTTCTCGAAGACACGTTTCATAACTTGAAACTTTCGTAGGTAGAGGCTTTCGTAAGTAGAGGTACCACTGTATTTATTTGGGTTTTTTTTTTTTTGTTTCTTTATATCAGGAATATCCATATGTGATCCTCTAAATACTATTGAAGTCCAGATCCAATTAATCAATCAAATTGTTCAAATGTCTGCACTTACTTATCCCTGAAAGTTGGGGTTTTTGTAAGATTAATTTCTGTATTTGTTCTCTACATCTAGTGTGATGTTTAGCAAGTGAGTTACTGTCTTTCCATCTGGAGCTGTCATTATCACCTCTTAATGAATAGTCCATTCTGCAAGTAGTGGTTAAAATTAAAGGATTGATAATTATGATAATGTGGCCTTTCTCCAGAATAATTCATGAGGCAAGAATAAAGGAAAAATTGGACACAGAAATATATTTATGGAATACAGTAAAATGTAGATGTTTTGTTGTTCTACATGATGTTAAGGTAGTGTTCTAAAATTTTAGTGCACATTTTCTATACTGTTTATTTTATTTAAAAAATGAGCCATATTATTGTTTTAAAAACATCAGTGACAATATATTCTCCCTTCCTTTTGCTTTACTCTAAAGTTATAAGGGTAGCACTCCTTGTCCTTATCATCATTACAGTTTTTTTTCAATGGTTCATATTTTAGCAAAGCAAAAGGTAGTCCTTAGAGACCTAGTCTGACTCACTGCTGAAGTAGGTGACAAAAAATGTTACTATCCCTTGTCCTAAAATCCTATTTTTAGTCAGAGGTGGTATTCAACCGTTTCACACCGTTTCAGGCAAACCGGTAGCAGTGATTTGCTGTGGATCATCAAACTGGTGGTGACCCTGGCTGGCCATGTCTCTGACCCGGTCGCCCGGTGGCTCACTTGCCCCAATCGCTCTCCTAGCTTTCCCTACCATGTGGTGGCCACGGTGCAGGTCGGGCAGTTGTCCTGTGGCTACTGCACATGTGCACTGCATGTGCAGCCGCTACACATGCAGTGTGCATGTGAGAAGCCCTGGGACATCCGCCCACCTGCCTGCCCTCCCAGAGCATGCTTTCCTCTTTCTCCTGGTGGACGTGCCTCTTCCAGCCTGGCCTGGCCTGGCCCAGCCCAGCCAGCCAACAGATGGCCACATGTCCACCCACCCCTTTTTCAGCACAAGAAGCCACCCCAACCAGATGGATGCTTTCCTCCTTCTCTGCCTGTTTGTTCTGTATGGCCAAGGAAGAGGAGAGTAGTTGGCCAGTTGGGGGAGGCTTCTTGTGCTGCTAAACAGGTGCCTGGAGACCGAAAAAGAGTTCCAACTGGCCGACTACTCTCCTCCTCCTCAGCCATACAGAACAAACAGACAGAGAAGGAGGAGAGCAACTGGCTGGTTGTGCTGAAAAAGGGGCAGCTGGAGACTGAAAAAGAATCACCTCCAGCCACCTCTTTTGCAGCACAAGAAGCCTTCCCCAACCAGCCAACTACACTCCTCCTCCTCGGCCATACAGAACAAACAGGCAGAGAAGCAAGTCCCTCCGGGCAAGTTCCTCGAGTGGAGTGGGGTCAGTGGGGTGGACTTGCATGGCCAGCATCTAGAACACTGCTGTGAAGAAGTGGAGCAAAGCTGCTGCAAGAAGCCTATAGCTGCCTCATGTTTTTTTCAGTGTGGGAGGAAGGAAGGTAAGGTTTCAGGCAGTCAGGAAAACTGCCTAGCCCAGAGCTGTTGGTGGGGGGATGGAGGGTGAGTCTGCAGCACATGCCTTGCTTGAATTTCCCAGCCCAAAAGTGAGAAGGGAGGAAGTCCCACCCGCAGCCCCTTTATTGGACCCAGAAGCCTTGCCTGCTGACTTTTTTGGGCAACGCGGGACCGGAGACTGGCCGGGAAGAACCCTCCTAACATGCGACACTGCCAGGCGCGTGGAAGTTTGTGTGTTTGTGTGTGTGTGTTTGTTTCAGGTGGGTCTCCTTTCCTAGCTTTAGAAGGAGAGAGGGAAGGAAGAAATAAAGGGATAGAAAGAAAGAGAAAGAAGGAGGGAGGGGAGGGAGGGAAAGAGAGCGAAAAAGAGGGAGAAAGAGAGAAAAAAGAGAAAAAAGAAAAGAAAGATAAAAGGGAAAGAAGGAAAAAGAGAGAAAAGAAAAGGGATAGACAAAGAAAGACGGGATGGAAGGAAGGGAGAGAAAGAAAGAGAAGAAGGGAGGAGAAAGTGAATGAGATATATGGATGAATGGATGGATAGTTAGATACATGGAGGGAGGGAGGGAGAAAAAAGGAGAGGAAGGAAGGACATAAACCCTGGCTTCAGAAGACTCTTTGAAACAGCACAGCAATCTAGGGCTGGAAGGGATCTGGGAGGTCATCTTCTATTCCAAAGGTCTTCAAACTTGGCAAACAGACTTGTGGATTTCAACTCCCAGAATTCCTGCTCTAACATGACTGGAGGAGGAATTCTGGGAGTTGAAGTCCACAAGTCTTAAAGCTGTCAAGTTTGAAGATCCCTGTTCTAGTCTAGCTAATAGAAAAACAGAGTTACAAGGAGCCTTGGAGGGCACCGAGTCCAACCCCCTGCTCTCGCAGGAGACCTTATATCATCTGGAATCTGGATTATTTGGTGCCTCTAACTGAGAGGAAAATGGCAGAGGAGTTTATTAGGACAAGGCTGCCATGCAGAGGAAGGCAGAGATAGTCCTTCACTTATGACCATAATTGAACCCAAAATTTTGGTTGCTAAGCAAGAGCGTTGTTAAGTGAGTTTCACTACATTTTACTCAATCCATAATATCTCCTGTGGGTGTGTTTTTCCAAACAACAGTGAGGTTGAATGTGCATAGTTTTAGAAGAGCTGTGTGTGTGTGTGTGTACATACACATACAATATATATAGTAGATAATGTATCTTTTTGTGTGTCTTTACAAACACTATATTATATAATATGTATGTACACATATGGAATATATACATAGGATTAAATAGTGTATTTTGGATGTTCAGTAATAATAAATAAATAGAGGGGAAATTGTATCTCTTTGAGGTCAGGCAAGGCACCCCTTGACATGAGTAATGTCAAGCTGGCCATGCCCACGCAGTCACATGACCACCAAGAATACCCACCTAGTCATATGATCACCAAGCCACACCTATCTAATCACATGACTACCAAGCCATGCCCACCAAATAAGCCACACCCACAGAACTGGTAGTAAAATTTTTGAATCCCACCACTGTCTTTAGTATAAATGTTGTTCCTGGAACAAAGAACGGAGCACATATTTTCATACAAATGAGCTTACATTTAGATCTTCCATTGCAGGGGTCTTTGGAGAAGATATTTGAAAACTTTGAAAACTTTAGACTGAAGTCCTAGAAAACTACTTCCAGCATGTATTGATAGTACTGATTAGATCAAATGGTTCACAGTTCTGACTCAATGTAAGTTAATGTTCTCGTGAGATTTTTTATCAAAGGACATTGCTTTGGATCATTGCTAAGTGCTGGGGGAAGCATGGTGGGGAAGAAACAATTGCTTGGAGACATATGGTCAGATCCTCCTAGCGATTATTTTGTTAAGATCAGCAATCAATCAATATTTATGTGAGAAGGATTCTACCTGCTAGGCTAAACAAAAAAGTTTGACTTTGTATGAGGGCCTTAGATATCTGCATAATAGGATTCCAGTCTGTAGATAGATAGCATTTTATGTGGAACTTATATGATGTTAAAATTATAACTAGAGACAGTCTAGGAAGGAAAAGCAATTGTATTATAAAAAGAATAGGAGACTTTGGCTCTATCGTTTTGGATTGGTGGATTGCATATTCTCTGCTTCAGTGGAAAACACTTCTTGAGGTTCTCTGAGCTTAGTTGTTTGCTTTCATAGATCTCATAACACAACTAGGTAATCATACATCAGTGTGAATGAGTGTAGAGGTTGCTGCCAGTTTATATGTAGTAGCTTGCCTTGCCGGCAGTTATCTCCTTCATTTCAGCCAGCCTTTTATCAAGTCCCAAAGCAATTAAGTTATGGGTAGGATTGATAAAATTTCTCCTAGCTCTTTATTCAGTCTCTTAGGCTGCAAAAACTATAATCAAGGAACTAAGTACTGGACCTGTGAGAGGAGGGAAGAAGTATGGCTATAAAGAAATGTTTAATTATACTGATCTTAAAGTATTGGTTGCAAATAATGTTTCCTTGATTAGCAAATCATAGCAAATAAATGGTAGAACATATTTAACTAAACATACTTCATAAAGTATAGAAATTACTAACTCAAAATATACAGATGGCTATCAACCTGGAGAGCAAATAAAGAGGAATGCACAAAATAATTCTCTGATTTTGAAATTAAGCAGTTTACAGTTAAAAGTATTGGTGGAATATCTTCCATTCAGAGATCAATATTATCCTCTTCAACAAAAACTGAATTTAGGTAAATGATGCTTTAAATCCTTAGTTTCATTAAATAGTTTCTACTTTTAAGAAAGAAGAGATCTAATTCCTTTCTCAAAACTATCAAAAGAAATGATGCCTTATTTATATATAAGAGCTAAATAGAACTGCTCCATTAAACACATGGTGAAACAAAATAAATATTTTTCTATGTATACTTTCTCCATATAACAGCTCAGTTTCATTTGTTCCCTTTGAAATACATCAGTGCTGATGTCTTAATTTAATACTGTTTATTGGTTTCTGTATTTTTATTGCAAGAGTATCAGTATATATATGTTTTCTGAGGTTTTTGCGAGTATTTGTATGTGGATCTTTGGTTATTTGGGTTTTCTCCCACGTAGAATTGAAAGTATCTAGGCGATGTTTCGATGAAGTCTCATTCATCATCTTCAGGCTTGTGTCTTCGGCTTTGTGCTTCTCGGAGCTCACATTATTCCGAGAAGCACAAAGCCAAAGACTCAAGCCTGAAGATGATGAATGAGACTTCATCAAACGTCGCCTAGATACTTCCAATTCTACATGGGAGAAAACCTGAATAACCAAAGATATATATACAAAGTATATATATATATATATATATATATATATATATATATATATATATATGAAATATTTAAATACATTTGTTCAATACATAGCACTTATTCTAAGAGATTCTGTAAAATAAAATACACTAGTACAGAATAAACAATACCTAAATCAAGAAGGCTGAAATTTAATTGATCCTCAAATTTATTCAAGCACTTCTAAGTATTTTAGCTTGGAAGAAAGTCTCCTTGAAATAACCATGACAATTTTTAAGTAACACTTCAGAATAATTGAATAATAATTAACATATAGAATCAGCTTTAGACATTTGAAAGATTCTCTTATTTTTTTCCATGACTGCAGTACTGCAAATGGCTGCAGTACTTACTTCTGTGGGGAGATTAAATTTATGTTACAGTTTATCTAGTTCGAAAAGTAATCAAGTGATTGGGAATTATTTACAACATACTTGATAGCAGGATAAATCAGGGTTGCATCTTCAGATACAGAATTGTAGTGCGGTATTTGTGGCAGTGGCTATAGTATTCCTTCCTTCCTTGTTGCTTGTATGCTTGTATTTTTGTGTACAGATTTATTTTTACAGAGCACAACTGACATTGCCAATTGTCTATCAAATTTTCGAGCAGAAAAACCAGTCCTTTTCATTTCTGCAAGATAAATTCTCCAAAAATTTTTCACTGGCAAGACTTACCATTAGCATCATTGGTGAAAAAGCCAAACTGAGGAATTTCCCATAATGCCTTCTCTTAGAGTCAAAGGTTGGGAAACACAAGAGGCTGCACCCTGCTGGACATATGATTGTGTAATGAAACTGAAAGACAAAACAGAATGAGAGGCAACAATATAATAATAATAATAATAATAATAATAATAATAATAATAATAATAATAATAATGATAATAATAATAATAATAATAATAATAATAATTTATTTATTTATATACCGCTCCTCTCCCGAAGGACTCGGAGCGGTGCACAGCCGTACAGTTAAAATAATAAATATGTGGGAAAATAAAACTAAATTAAACCAAAACCCTGGCTGTAAACAACTTAAAACCCTTCACTAAAACCCTAAAATTTAATAAAAATAAAACACCCCAAAACTAAAATCAGCCCAAGCCGGCCTGGTCAAAGAGCCAGGTTTTCAAGGCATGTCTGAAGGTCCCCAGGTCTGTGGCTTTCCTAACTCTGGGGGCAACCCATTCCAGAGGGCAGACGCCCCCACAGAGAAGGCCCTGTTCCTCGGGGTCACCAGCCGGCACATAGATGCCGACGGGACCCGCAGGAGACCCTCCCTGTGGGAGCGCACCAGACGGTGAGAGGAAAATGGCAGAATGCGGTCTTGTAAATATCCTGGTCCGATGCCATGGAGCGCTTTAAAAGTTAACACCAAAATTTTAAAGCGCACCCGAGAGGCCACTGGCAACCAATGCAGCTTGTGCAGGAGGGGGGTCACATGCGCGAACCTTGACGCCCCCATAACCACCCTCGCGGCCGCATTCTGTACCAGTTGAAGCCTCCGGATGCTCCCATTCGGGAGCCCCATGTAGAGGGCATTACAATAGTCCAGTCGGGAGGTGACCAGGGCATGAGTGACTGTGCGTAAAGCATCCCAATCCAGAAAGGGCTGCATCTGGTGAATCAGGCGAACCTGATGAAACGCCCCCCTGGAGACGGCCATAATATGGTCTTCCAAAGACAGCCGTACATCCAAGAGGACACCTAGATTGCGAGCCCTCTCTGCAGGGGGCAAAATCTCACCCCCAATAGCCAGCGATGGAACTATCTGGCTATATCGGGACGCCGGAAACCACAGCCACTCAGTCTTGGAAGGGTTGAGTTGGAGCCTGTTCCCGCCCATCCAATTCCGCATGGCCTCCAGACACTGGGACATGACCTCCACCGCATCGTTGGGGTAGCTTGGGGTGCAGATGTACAGCTGGGTATCATCAGCGTACAGATGACATCTCACCCCAAAGCCACGGATGATCTCCCCCAGCGGCTTCACATAAATGTTGAACAGGAGAGGAGAGAGGACTGACCCCTGAGGCACCCCGCAATCAAGGGGCCTAGAGGTGGATCTCTCCCCCCCGCCAACACAAATTGCAGATGGTCAGAGAGGAAGGAGGCAAACCACCGCAACACGGTGCCCCCAACCCCCAACCCCCCAACCCCCACAAAAGGATACTATGATCGATAGTATCAAAAGCCGCTGATAGGTCTAATAGGACCAGGACAGAGGAATAACCCCTGTCACGGGCCCTCCAGAGATCATCAACCAACGTGACCAATGCCATTTCGGTACTGTGTCCAGGCCTGAAGCCCAATTGGAAGGGATCCAGGTACATGTCTTCATCCAGGTACTGGGGAAGCTGACCTGCCACCACACTCTCAACAACCTTCGCCACAAAGGGAAGGTTGGAGACAGGACGATAGTTGTTCAAGAGAGTTGGGTCCAGGGAGGGCTTCTTGAGGAGGGGTCGCACCACCGCCGTTTTCAAGACAGTGGGCAGCGAGCCCTCCACCAAAGACACGTTAACAATTCCCTGGAGCCAACTCCGTGTCACCTCTCTGGAGGTAGAGACCAACCAGGAGAGGCACAGGTCCAATAAACATGTGGTGGCATTCAGCCGCCCCAGCAACCTGTCTATTCCCTCGGCGGTCACAGGGTCGAACTCATCCCAGATAACCATCTCAAGACTCGCCGCGGTCACCTCCCCCGGGACCTCCCAACTAGAGTCCAACCCGGCCCGAATCTGAGCGATTTTATTGTGCAGAAATCGTGAAAACTCCTCCGCTCTTCCCTGCAAGAGATCATCCCTCGCTCCCGGCCCAATCAGGGAGCGGGTCACTCTAAACAGGGCGGCGGGTCGATTTTCTGCCGATGCAATAAGGGCGGAGAAGTGAGAAAGCTTCGCCGCCTCTATCGCCACTAGGTAGGTCCTAATATAGGACCTAACCTGTGTTCGGTCAGACTCGGCACGACTGGCCCTCCAGAAGCACTCCAGACGTCTTTTCCGGCATTTCATCTCCCTCAGCTCCTCCGTAAACCACGGAGCCGAGCAAAATCTCTGCCGGGTCAGAGGTCACAAAGGCACAACTCGGTCCAGAGCCTCGGCAGCCAACCTATCTCAGGCGGCTACCAAGTCTGTGGCTGAGTTATGAGCCAGAGTTTCAGGTAATGGCCCAAGCTCCGTCTGGAACAGTTCAGGATCCACCAGGCATCTGGGGCGGAACCACCTCCTCAGCTCCACCTCCCTGCGGTGCGGATTGGCGGTACAGAAGTCTAGTCTAAGGAGAGAATGATCAGACCATGACAAAGGTTTGACGACTATATCCTCTAACCGATCATTCAACCACTGTCCAGAGACGAAAATCAGATCCAGCGTGTGTCCTCTCATGTGAGTGGGTCCAAAAACTAATTGGGTCAGCTCCAAGGCCGTCATGGAGGCCAAGAACTCTCGCCCCCCCCGGAGGATTCACCAAGCGAAGGCAGGTTGAAGTCACCCATAACTAGCAGTCTGGGTGTCTCCACCGCCAGCTCGGCTATTACCCCAAGGAGCCCGGGCAAGGCCGATGATACGTAGCAGGGAGCCAGGTACATTATCAAAAGACCCATCTGCCCACCCTGACCCCACCTCACAAAGAGGGACTCACAGCCAGCCATCTGAGGTACAATGGCCTCCCTAGGACATAGATCCTCCCTAATAATTACCGCCACTCCACCACCCCTACCCTGAGCCCTCGGCCGATGAAATGCCTGGAAACCTGGTGGGCACATCGCTACCAGGGGAAACCCCTCTCTGGGCCCAACCAGGTTTCGGTGACCCCTGCCAGGTCCACGCCCTCATCCTGTATCAGGTCAAAAATCAGGGGGGCCTTATTCATAACGGACCTGGCATTGCATAACATCAGCCAGGTGCTCAGGGCCTGAGACTCTGCACAACCAGGCCTGCAAGACAGGTCAAGAGGGTTGGAGCGCATTACCGCTTGGAGATAGCGGGCACGCGATCCCCTAACCTTATATGACCCTTACCCCTGCCATATCTGCCCCTCCCACTTACGGTGCCAATAAGGTCCACCCTCGATAGTTCTGATCCTGGTTGCCCCCCCAACCCCCGGTCCCTCAGGTCCCCCCAGGCTTACTCACCGGCTTGGCTGACCCCAAATTCCCCACCCACTAACCCCACTAAAAATCTATCCCTCACCCTCCTCCCAACCTCCCTCCCCATACCCGTGGCACCCCTCCCTAACCCCATTAAAAATCTAAAAATAAAGGGAAACAATTGAGTACCCCTCCCCCACCCCCAACGTTTCATAGAATGGCCATGGCCATGCCCCCTCTCTGGATCCCAAGACCTGTCCTTGAGGTGGACTTTTGATAGTCCCTTCGGCCATGTCAGGGAGAGGGGCACCCTCTCAAGGGCGTAGAGCTCGGTCCGTGTGTACTGCAGTGGGCCAACTGGTCCCGACTCAGATATGCGATGTTGGTTCCAGCCGGCTCCAGATAAGACCCGCCGACCTCCCCCAGTCCCCCCCCCACTGCCACCGGTGGGGGAACCACGGGCAACAACAAGTCCATCCGCAGCCGTCAACACCGCTGCCACCCGATCCTGCCGTGGCCACCCAGCATAGATGCGGTCGCCGTCTTCACCGGCCCTGTAGTCCTGACAGTCCCTCCGACCGGTTCCTGATGACACTCGCCGGTCTTCCCCAGTCCTCCCCACCTCTGCCACCAGCGGGGGGAACCACGGGGAACAACAAGTCCATCCGCAGCCATCGACACCGCTGCCGCCCGATCCTGCCGTGGCCGCCCAGCATAGATGCGGTCACCATCTTCACCGGCACTGTAGTCTCGACAGTCCCTCCGACTGGTTCCTGATGACACTCGCAGGTCTCCCCCAGTCCTTCCCCACCTCTGCCACCGGTGGGAGGACCCAGGGGGCACGAAGGGACCATCCATGGCCGTCGTCAACGCTGCCGCCCGCTGCCATCCAATACCACTGTCCTCAATCCAGCAGACCTGACGACACTTCCAGCCGACTCCAGGTGAGGCATCCAAAGCTCCCCTGGATCTCCCCCACCTCTGCCACTGGTGGGGGGGCCCAGGGGAATGAAGAAGTCCTCTCGTCTGTTGTCGCTGCTGCCGATACCTTCGCGGCTGACCAACGCCACCACAGCTGCCGCTTTCGTCGCCCCTCCGGGTGGCCCCAGGCAGGACTCCCAACCACCCCCGGCCCCCCCCACCTCTGCCACCAGCGAGGGGAAGCCCAGGGGGAATGATGGCTCCATCCAACAGCCGCCATCCTCGTCGCGGCCCGGAACCGCCACAGGCGCCGCGCCAATGTCGCCACTGCCACAGCCGCCATTCTCCTCGCCCCAGCCCCCCCCCACGTCTGCCACCGGCAGGGGGGAAACCCGGGGGAACGGCGGATCCAACCACCACCGCCATCCCTGTCGCGGCCCGAAACCGCCACGGCCGCCGCACCAACGCCGCGGCCGCTGCCACCACCATGGCCATCGCTCCCGCCGGCCCTATGGCCTCGGCAGTCCTCCAACCGGCTCCTGCTGGAGCTTGCCGGTCTCCCCTGTTCCTCCCCTGGTCCTCCCCCACCTCTGCCACTGGAAACACATGTGGAAAAATTCTTCTACCCCACTTACATTGTATGGAAAGCTCTGGACTGGTATCACATTGCACAGAGTCCAGTGTCTTTGGGCACTTCCTGAATTTCACTTCATACCATGGTCATCCTGAAAAAGTTTGGTAGATAGAAAAATATGGCAAGTTCTGTTGGCTGTATACTAATCCGGCAATTCTGAAAAAAACGTTCTAGTGTTGTGAAATGTTTTCATATTCACTTCAATAAGAATGTCAAAGCGTTTTTAAAAATGGAAAGGAAAAGCTGGAAGTGAGATAGAACAAAATCAAAATCCTTCCTTTTGTTTTAAGTAAAGGGAAAAGTCAGGCTAGGAAGTTACAAATAATAAGATTGGTGCATGAATGAAGAAAGTAAAGTAATCTTGTTTAATGAAATTTTAGTTCTCAATGAATATTGAAGCACATGAACAAAACTGAGGTGTAGTACCTTAAAATTGCAGTTAATATTTATTTATTATTTATTAATTAAACTTTTATACCGCTCCCTCTCCCAAAAAGGGACTCGGGGCGGTGTACAGCCTACTAAAAACATAACAATAAATATACAATAAATACAATTAAAAATAGATTAAACAATTTGATCCGGCTGTGTCTATCCAAAGGATTCAATTAAAAGTTAAAAGCTAATAAAACCCCAATTAAAATTGAAATAAAACCAAAACACAGTTACCGGGCCAGGCCAGCCTGTTTAAAAAATAGGGTTTTCACTGCGCGCCGGAAGGTCAGAATATCCGTCACAGCCCGTATCTCCGGGGGGAGATCATTCCATAGGGAGGGAGCTCCCACAGAGAAAGCCCGAACTCTCGGGGCCGTCAGCCTACAACGGCCAGGCGGCAGTACCCCAAGTAGGGCAACCCTGTGGGAGCGTACTTGGCGGCGGGAGGTTGACGATGGCAGTAGGCGGTCCCGTAAGTACCCAGGTCCCGAGCCATGGAGCACTTTAAATACCATCAGTACCACCTTGAATCGAATCCGGTAGGCCACAGAAAGCCAGTGCAGCCTGCGGAGAAGCGGTGTAACGTGGGAGCTCCGAGGGGCACCCACAATCACCCGCGCGGCTGCATTCTGGACCAACTGTAACCTCCGGAGACTCTTCAAGGGGAGCCCCATGTAGAGAGCATTGCAATAATCCAGGCGGGAGATAACGAGGGCGGACGTGACTGTGCGAAGTGCGCCCAGATCCAGAAAGGGCCGCAACTGGTGAATCAGACGAATCTGATAAAAAGCCCCCCTGGCGACGGCTGCAATGTGCTCTTCTAAAGACAGCCGTACATCCAGGAGGATGCCCAGATTGCACGCCCTTTCCACGGGGGTCAAAACCTCTCCCCCCACGGCCAGTGAAGGAACCAGCTGGCTGTATCTGGGCGCAGAAACCACAGCCACTCGGTTTTGGTCGGGTTGAGACGAAGCCTGTTACGACCCATCCAACTCCGCACGGCCTCCAGGCACCGGGACATCACTTTGACAGCTTCGTTGGGGTGGCCCAGGGTGGAGATGTACAGCTGAGTATCATCAGCGTACTGATGGAACTCCACCCCGAAGCCACGGATGATCTCACCCAGCGGCTTCACATAAATGTTGAACAGCAGGGGCGAAAGCACCGACCCCTGAGGCACCCCACACATTAGGGGCCTCGGGGCCGACCTCTGCCCCCCTGTCAACACGAATTGCAAACGGTCGGAGAGGAAGGAGGTGAACCACCGCAACATGGTGCCCCCCACTCCTAACCCCTCCAACCGCCGCAATAAGATACTGTGGTCGACAGTATCAAAAGCCGCTGAGAGATCTAACAGGACCAGGACAGAGGAACAACCCGTGTCCCGAGCCCTCTAGAGATCATCAACCAATGCGACCAAAGCCGTCTCCGTGCTGTGCCCGGGCCTGAAACCCGATTGGAGGGGGTTGAGATAACTCGCTTCATCCAGGTACTGCGGGAGCTGACGTGTCACCACACTCTCAACAACCTTCGCGACAAAACGAAGGTTGGAGACAGGACGATAATTAGATAACAATGCTGGGTCCAGGTACGGTTTCTTGAGGAGGGGCCGCACCACCGCCTCTTTCAAGGCAGCAGGCAACAGCCCCTCTCTCAAGGAAGCGTTTATAATACCCTGGAACCAGCCTCGTGTCACCTCCCGAGTGGCCAAAACCAGCCAGGAGGGACACGGGTCCAACAAACAGGTGGTGGCATTAAGCCCCCCCAGTATCCTGTCCACGTCCTCCAAAGTAACAGGGTCGAACTCAACCCAATTGACCTCACCGATATCCACCCCCACCCCCCCGCCCGGAGATGCCCAATCGGAGTCCAGTTCGCTCCGGATCTGAGCGATTTTGTCCTGCAGAAACCTAGAAAACTCCTCAGCCCGTCCCTGCAAGGGGTCTTCCCGCGCTCCCACCTCCAGGAGGGAGCGGGTCACCCTAAACAGGGCGGCTGGGCGGTTTTCCGCGGACGCAATAAGGGTGGAGAGGTAGAACCTCCTTGCCATCCTTATCGCCACTAAATACGTCTTAATATAAGAACGTAATAGTGTTCGGTCAGACCCAGAGCGACTAGCCATCCAACTGCTCTCTAGGCGTCTTTTCCGGCGCTTCATCTCCCTTAGCTCCTCAGAGAACCAGGGAGCCACATGGGATCGGCACCGGGTCAGAGGCCGCAAGGGCACGACTCGGTCAAGGGCCCCAGCAGCCACCCTATCCCAGGTGGCGACCAAGCCCTCAACCGAGTCGTGTGTGTGAGCTTCGGGAAATAGCCCAAGCTCCGTCAGCAACCTATCAGGTCCATCAGGCGCCTGGGGCGGTACCATTTTAATGGTCCCGCCTCCCTGCGGTCAGGTGGTGTGGAACGGAAATCGAGCTTCAGGAGCGAGTGATCCGTCCATGACAGGGGTTCCACAACTATATCCCCTATACCCAGATCACTCTGCCACTGATCAGAGACAAAAACCAGATCCAAGGTGTGACCTCCCACGTGAGTAGGGTCCCGAATTAACTGGGTCAGGCCCATGGCCGTCATGGAAGCCATGAACTCTTCAGCAATCCCCGAGGTACCGCCGGCAGATGGCAGGTTGAAATCCCCCATGACCATAAGCCTGGGGGTCCCAACCGCCACGCCAGCTATGACCTCAAGGAGCTCAAGCAGGGCCGCTGCCGCATAGCAGGGAGCCAGGTATGCGACCAACAAGCCCACCTGAACCTTGGGACCGAACTTCACGAAAAGGAGCTCACACCCAGTCGTCTGAGATACAGTGGCTTCCCTCGGACACAGATCCTCCTTAATAACTACCGCAACCTCCCCTCCCCTCCCCTGGGCCCTCGGCCGATGAAAGACCTGAAACCCGGCTGGGCACATCTCCACCAGAGGGACTCCCCCCTCCTGGCCCAGCCAGGTCTCGGTAACTCCCACCAGGTCCGCACCCCCCTCACAAATCAAATAATGGATGAGAGGGGCTTTATTAACAACGGACCTGGCGTTACATAACATCAGCCGAAGGCCCAGGGCCCGATTGCTCAGACCCCCTGGGGAATGGGAGATGACAAGGGGGTCAGAGCGCGTCACAGCAAGCAAGCAGCGAGGGCGCGCTCCCAGCACAGAATATGGCCCCCTATAACCACCAAATCTGCCCCTCCCGCTCACCGTATCAATAGATTTAATTCCACCCTCCCCGGTGACCCCCCCCCATCCTCAATACAGTCCTGTCCGGATTCTGACTCTCCCGGCCACGCCCAACCGCTGGCCTGGTCCCAGCCTCCGGCGAGTTGTCCCCCAACTCCCGCCCGGACCTTCCTAACCCCCTTAAAAACCTGGCTAAAAATTTGTTGAGACACCCCTCCCTCCCGCGCTTCCTAAAACCCCACCATCTCTCCGGATCCCACAATCCGTCCTTAAAATATCATGATATTTTAAGGTGGTTGTTTTTTTAAAAAAATATTAAGGATTATAATGCTTTTTTCTTCAAATGTTTCTCATTTATAGAAACTGTTTAAATGGCCAAAGAAAAACGTTACTGCTTTTCTCTTTACAAACCCAAGCAAATACATTGGTAAATATATTTGACTTTTGGAACAATTTTCTATTTACATCTTTTAAATGTGATTAAATTAGTAGCTTCCTAACTCAATGAGCTTAAGAGTCCTAATGAAGTATTTAGTGCCAATGAACTGTTTTACCTGTTACTGTCCCACCTGTTCTATATCTAATTTTCCAGGCAAACAGTGGCTGCCAAAAGTGATTGAAAAGCTAGATATGTGCTTCGGTAGAAAGCTACAAACAACTGTGCTGAGACTGACCAAATTCATTTTATTCATTGATCCTTATTAAGCCATACAATTGACTAAATCTCTAGAGCTGAAAGCTTTTAACTGTACTTTTAGAGCAAGAAGAACAATTTTGGATCCACTTGGCTTCTTGTAAATGAAGTTTCAGTTTGATGTGGATCAGTCTGGACAATGGGATTCTCAAAATGCTAGCTACCCCTGAACAGCATTTGCAAAGATAAATACAAAAAATAAGAATGCCTAACTCTCTTCACAACACTAGTTGTTCATTTCAATGAATAGAGTTAGGGATTTTAGTAAAACAAATGTGCTTCTTGGAGAAAGAAAAAATGATTGGATCGATAAGGTCGTGCATTTAATGTTGCTTTTTTTAAAGTCTAGATGTCTGGACAATTGCTAGGATTTATGCTCTTCTGCCCTACTTTTAATGTTAACTTTTTTAATGCTATGGGAGCAATGGACAATCAATCTTCCTTTGATCCACTATTTACCCAAAATGCATCACCATTTCTTAAACTTCAAATATTCGGTTAGCACCAATGAAATATGCAGTTTTGATTTTTAAGTGCTGGCATCTGAGACAGAAGTGGAATGTTATAAACAACAAAATTCCTTTGTAGCCTACTATTTCTTACATTTAAATAAATAAAAAACTATAAAAAAATAAAATACAACAGACCTATCTGGTTTTATAATTTGTCTTATTTGCCACTGACTCAAAATTCTTTGATTCCTTTCAATTCATAGCAATAATGCTATGTTTACCTGATACAGCAATGATGTTTTCTTTAATGTTATAAGCTGACCAGAGTCATTTTGTAACAAAATGGGCAGCAAACAAATTTTATAAATAAATGAATTTTATAATCATATTTCTATACATATTTGTTATTCATTCATTGTATACTTAATACATGGAAATTTTAAATGCCTTGCTTTTGTTTGATCAAAATGAACTTTGAAGTGAAATATTTATGTGTAAAATAGCAAATACATCTATGTTTACAAATATGAATAAGTATTCCTGAGTATGTAGGACATATGGCAACTGACAAGGATTTTATAGTCAAGTTCTATAATCATGGGCAAATGGATGAAAACAACAAAATAGGCAATCATGTTCAAGACTGTGTCTGTTGTTAGGAAGAAAGAGGAATTCATTTTATACAGCAGATGCTTAAAAATTGAATGCAGTTTTCTACTATTGAGCCTTCCAATTTAGATGATCTGTACCAACTAATTTATTCCCATCCAGTTTGGTGTAGCAGTTAAGGGACCAATCTAAAAATCAGGAAACCATCCATTTTATTATTATTTTGGGCATAAAGCCAGCAGGGTGACTTTGAACAACATCTCTCTGCCAGCCCTAAAAGCAGTCAGTAGCAAATCCCTTCAAAAATTATTGGCAAAAAAGCTGCAAGGACTAGTCCTTAAAATTGCCAGAAGTCAAAGCTATCTTAAAGACATCCACACCTATGCAAAATAGTGATAATATTGCTCCATCATGAAATAGTCTGAATGGATTCTATATCTGGAACAGAGCCGATAAGTGAATAAGAATTCTAGACCCTGTGATTGGATGTCCTGCTGTTACAATGTGTTACCAATTAAATCATTTTGTTATAGGTTACATTGCAATTTTGAGTGCTATTTTACTTTTTCTCTAGATCTTCATTATAATTCTAATCTAATGCATTAGATGTGAATGACTATTATTATTCACAAAAAAAAAAAAGACTTATGCCTCTTTGATGAGAATGTATACCACAAAACTTCCTTATCAGCTAAATGTTGAATAGGTTACTATGGTATTCAGAACCCCAATCTACAGTTTGGCAAGTTTGTCAAGAAATTTACCAAGCTTTTATTTTTATAAGCACTACCCTTAGGGATACGGTGGCTCAGTGACTAAGACGCTGAGCTTGTTAATCAGAAAGATCAGTGGTTAGGCAGTTCAAATCCCTAGCACCATTTAACGGACTGAGCTCCCTCCCATTACTTGTCCCAGCTTCTGCCAACGTAGCAGTTCGAAAGCATGTAAAACTGCAAGTAGAAAAATAGTGACCACTTTGGTGGGAAGGTAACAGTGTTCCGTGCACCTTTGGAATTTAGTCATGCCAGCCACATGACCATGGAGCCATCTTTGGACAGCACTGCCTCTTTGGCTTTGTAATGGAGATGAGCACTGCCCCCTAGAGCCAGAAACAACTAATACTTATGTGAGGAGAATTTTTTATTAATCCACATCTGGAAAGATGAACTTCTAAGAATAAAAACAACAGAATTTTTCACCAAGCTCTGAATATACCTACCCCATGACATTCTTTATTACAAGAGATGAAACTAAATATGTTGTATTCATCTTTAAGTCAAAGTTCATACTAATCAAGACTGCGCAAAGTCTTTAAAATCTAAAATCTTATTTTGGTTGATTTTGAATCATGAAGATACTTCCAATATCAATGAAGTTTTTAAATCATTTTTTTAACTTTTCCCATAATTGAAACTAAATGCTCTAAAGATAACATGTTGCATACTTGCAGCTTATTTTCATGGCGTTACATGTTTATGTGAATTCTTATGAAGAAGTAATACTATACATTAAATATTTTGCTAAAACCGGCTGTATGTTACATTTTTTTATTTGTGCAATTTTCATCCTACATTATTTAAAACTATCTGTCCAAAGTATTGAACTGATATTCCATCCATGATAGATGGGTGGGAATTAAATGTGTTGAATGTAGTTGATTGCATGGATTTACCCAATTCACCAAAATAAGGAGAATGTATACCAAGCATTTCAAGGTTCAGATTTTCTCTGCTAAAAATGATAATTGCTTAATTTATAACCTCTAATTTTTTTTCTTCCCCAATGTCACTCTCACATGGCTTTCTTCAAAAGTACCTTTTTATTTAAACCTAATATTATTTCCACAACTTGAAAGGAGGATTCATTATCCTTCCATTGATTCTCTCTCAGATCTCTGAAGTTTGTATTCTTGATCTCCTTTGATTCTCTCTCTCTCTCTCTTTCTCAATAAATGTTAATACATGTTGATGTATTCATTTGCTTCTTTAGATCTGTGCTTCCTTGAATTTGTATTTCATAATATTTATATCCATTGAAAGCTCTCTGGGAGGAGAGAACAATGTGATTTCACCAAGATTTTGTTTTTAAGCAAACCATGATATATCGCTGATTGTTCTCATCACTCAGTGAGTTACTGGCTCCATCTCCAGTTCAAAAAAGAGGAAGATATTCTATTAGAGGATTATAATATCATATTCCTAACCCTAACCTTAACCCTAACTTCTTGATACCTTAAAAACATGGATCCTTCAAATTATATTAATTGCGCTTTGGCATATGCAGCCTTCTTTATAAATAGAAAAGATACTCCCCACCAATATGGACACATTCTGTTCAATGTGCCTTAACTGCCAGCAAAACTGATTTACCCCAAGCAAGTTCCTGCTATACCATGCAAATTAATCTCTAATCCAGAGACTACCTTAGAAGTTTATAAATTAAAGTTGTTATTCAATCAACTCAGAATCCATGCACCATGCTGACATACTCATGATGCCTCTTTTCTAGTTTAACAATATAACATTCAAATTATTTGTGAAGGCTGTTGTTGCTGATTTTTAGAGTTAGTTTAGATTTGCATACAAATAATTATTTCCATATGCATAGCTCATGCAGCATTAATTGATGCATATGGCTCATTAATCATTTCTATTTTACCCACATTAAGCATAGCGATGTGATATTTTGGAAGCTTGAACTTTTGTAAACATCAGAAATGTTTTCTTTTTCGCCCAAGTTTAGGAATTCTTAGGCAAACCATACAGTGATTTTTACAGATTAATAAGCAAAGCATGTTAAGCATGCTTTAAAAATGTTTATAAAATAATTTGTGCTGGGGCTTCATATAATAGTGTGCCCAGTGAATAGAAATCTAAGGTATCTATTGTACTTTGCATTCAAGAAGTTACTTTGTATAGATTTTCTAACCTTAAATTGGTTTGATTGCTTATCAAGTCCTAGGGACTGCATAGATAGATTTTGTCCATGACAATCTATCCCTAACCTGCTCTTTCAGTTTTCCAATGGTGCACTCATTACCACCATAACTGAATTCATTCTCTTCTCCTCTTTCCTTTCATCTTTCTCAGCATTAGAGCTTTCTCCAAAGAACTAGTTCATTGTATAATGTATCTGCAGTAGGATAGTATGGGTTTTGTAATGAATTCCTCAAGTGAAAACTGTGGATTGATTGGTTCAATAAACTGTCAATTTAGTTTCTTGGCTTTCCACAGTATTCACAGAAGTTTTATAAGAAGTCCTATAATTTACAAATATAAATATAATAGCTATCTTTATAAAGGTAATAAAAAAAATTGTGTCTATGTCTGTGTATTTTCCTGGTGTTTTTTAAAAAGTTCCATTATTAGCTGCCAAAAACCACATGCATGTACGCACACACACATCCCATCAATTAATCAAAGTATGTCTCGTGTTAGTTTCTTATCATTTTCTTTTTCTCTCCTCTCAGGAACATCTTCACTATGTAAATCCAATATAAGAAAGCTTTCCAAATCATTCTTCTGATTTATTATTTATATGTCCCCCTTAGTTATTAAGACATCAGCTGGTTTCATTTTTGAATCCATTGTGGCATCTTTTTCCCTCTTATAATCTGGCATTTTCAAAGCCACACCATCTTTCTAAGATGGCACAATGATTAGAATGCAGTACTGTAGACTACTTCTGCTGCCTGCCAGCTGCCTGCAAATTGGCAGTTCAAATCCCACCGGGCTCAAGGTGGACTCAGCCTTCCATCCTTCCGAGGTGGGTAAAATGAGGACCCAAATTGTTGGGGACAATATGTTGATTCTGTAAACTGCTTAGAGAGGGCTGCAAAGCAATATAAAACGGTATATAAGTCTAAGTGCTATTGCTATTTCTATCTTATTATTTATTTTATTAAACTTATATACTGCCCTCTTTCCCTGACAGGACTCAAGGCAATGTACAGCTGATTAAAAATGCAATAACAACATAAAATTAAAAACAATTAAAATCGAATATAGTGGCTGAAAAGTAAAAACATATAAAGGGAAATTAAAAAGACGAAAAACCAGATAAAACCAGATTAAAAACCCTAAGAGAACCCTAGGCCAGACCGGCTTGGCGAAATAGCAGGGGCGGGCTGAGGAGTTTTCTAGGTTTCTGCAGGACAAAATCGCTCAGATCCAGGACGAGCTGGACTCCGATTGGGCATCTCCGGGCGAGGGGGTGGGGGTGGATATCGGTGAGGTCAACTGGGTTGAGTTCGACCCTGTTACTTTGGAGGACGTGGACAGGATACTGGGGGGGCTTAATGCCACCACCTGTTTGTTGGACCCGTGTCCCTCCTGGCTGGTTTTGGCCACTCGGGAGGTGACACGAGGCTGGTTCCAGGGCATTATAAACGCTTCCTTGAGAGAGGGGCTGCTGCCTGCTGCCTTGAAAGAGGCGGTGGTGCGGCCCCTCCTCAAGAAACCGTCCCTGGACCCAGCATTGTTATCTAATTATCGTCCTGTCTCCAACCTTCGTTTTGTTGCGAAGGTTGTTGAGAATGTGGTGGCACGTCAGTTCCCGCAGTACCTGGATGAAGCGAGTTATCTTGACCCCCTCCAATCGGGTTTCAGGCCCTGGCACAGCACGGAGACGGCTTTGGTCGCATTGGTTGATGATCTCTGGAGGGCTCGGGACAGGGGTTGTTCCTCTGTCCTGGTCCTGTTAGATCTCTCAGCGGCTTTTGATACTGTCGACCACAGTATCTTATTGCGGCGGTTGGAGGGGTTGGGAGTGGGGGGCACCGTGTTGCGGTGGTTCACCTCCTTCCTCTCCGACCGTTCGCAATTCGTGTTGACAGGGGGGCAGAGGTCGGCCCCGAGGCCCCTACTGTGTGGGGTGCCTCAGGGGTCGGTGCTCTCGCCCCTGCTGTTTAACATTTATGTGAAGCCGCTGGGTGAGATCATCCGTGGCTTCGGGGTGGAGTTCCATCAGTACGCTGATGACACTCAGCTGTACATCTCCACCCCGGGCCACCCCAACGAAGCCGTCGAAGTGATGTTCCGGTGCCTGGAGGCCGTGCGGAGTTGGATGGGTCGTAACAGGCTTCGTCTCAACCCGACCAAAACCGAGTGGCTGTGGTTTCCTGCGCCCATATACAGCCAGCTGGTTCCTTCACTGGCCGTGGGGGGAGAGGTTTTGACCCCCGTGGAAAGGGCGCGTAATCTGGGTGTCCTCCTGGATGTACGGCTGTCTTTAGAAGAGCACATTGCGGTCGTCGCCAGGGGGGCTTTTTATCAGATTCGTCTGATCCACCAGTTGCGGCCCTTTCTGGATCTGGGCACACTTCGCACAGTCACTTCCGCCCTCGTTATCTCCCGCCTGGATTATTGCAATGCTCTCTACATGGGGCTCCCCTTGAAGAGTCTCCGGAGGTTACAGTTGGTCCAGAATGCAGCCGCGCGGGTGATTGTGGGTGCCCCTCAGAGCTCCCACGTTACACTGCTTCTCCGCAGGCTGCACTGGCTTCCTGTGGCCTACCGGATTCGATTCAAGGTGGTACTGATGGTATTTAAAGTGCTCCAGGGCTCGGGACCTGGGTACTTACGGGACCGCCTACTGCCATCGTCAACCTCCCCCCGCCCAGTACACTCCCACAGGGTTGCCCTTCTTGGGGTACTGCCGCCTGGCCGTTGTCGGCTGACGGCCCCGAGAGTTCGGGCTTTCTCTGTGGGAGCTCCCTCCCTATGGAATGATCTCCCCCCGGAGATACGGGCTATGACGGATATCCTGACCTTCCGGCGCGCAGTGAAAACCCTATTTTTTAAACAGGCTGGCCTGGCCCAGTAACTGTGTCTCGGTTTTAATTCAATTTTAATTGGGGTTTTATTAGTTTTAATTTTTAATTGATTCCCTTGGATGGACACAGCCGGATCAAATTGTTTAATGTATTTTTAATTGTATTTATTGTATACTTATTGTGGGTTTTTAGTAGGCTGTACACCGCCCCGAGTCCCTTTTTGGGAGAGGGAGCGGTATAAAAGTTTAATAAATAAATAAATAAATAAATATTCACCATCTGCCGGAAGGTCAGGAGATCAGGGATGGTCCTCATCTCCCGGGATAATTCGTTCCAGAGGGAGGGTGCCCCCAACGAGAAGGCCCGCACCCTCGGGGTTGCCAGCCATACAGCCACGCATGGGTTCACTCTATGGGAGTGTATTGGCCAGCGGGAGGCCGATAATGACAGGAAGCAGTCCCATAGATACCCCGGCCCCAAGCCATGGAGCGCTTTCTTTCCCCCATCTCTCTTGAAGTCTAGCATTTTTAAAACATCCCATTTTCAAATTCACATTGGAGTCAGCCTCAGTCTCTATTTTGTCCAATAAAATCTATCCCTCTTCTGTAGCTTCTGTTAAATCCATTTTTTAATAGTGGCAGACAATCTTGAATGTAATTTCCAAGTTCATTGTTCTTACATAGTCTTAATTTATTCTATAGTCAAATAATATTGTTCCATTGTATCAATGGCTTTCTTTTCCTCTAATTATTTGATAGTTCTTTCTAGTTCCTCTAATCAAACATCAAAGTTCCATCTTATTGTGTGCTTATTTTCCAGCTAGCATAATCTTCCCACTGGAGGATTTCTTACAATTAATTTCAAAATCCTCATATATAATTTTATAACATATCCCAATATCTAAGGGCCTGCCACAAAGAAGAGGGGGTCAATCTATTCTCCAAAGTACTTGAAGATAAACAAGAAGCAATGGATGGAAACTAATCAAGGAGAGAACCAACCTAGAACTAAGGAGAAATTTTCTGCCTCCAGAAATTGCTCCAACCCTGGAGATTTTAAAGAAGAGATTGGACAGCCATTTTCTTGAAATGATGTAGGGTTTCCTGCTTGAGCAGGGGATTGGACTAGAAGGTTTCCAAGGTCCCCTCCAACTTTGTTATTTGTTACAATTTTAAACAACTCACAGGAAATATTTTTCAAGTCTATCTGGCTCACAAAAGTGAGACTAGAAACAACTTTTGATTTTTGAAAAAATTTTGAAAAAAAAAACTGTTTTTCAAAAATCAAAAATGTTCTTATTAATCTGTAAACATAAACTTCAGAAATTTCTTAACTTTCAAAAAACCAGTAACAAAAATAAATCCTAAGGTGCTTAAGAAAGGAAGTGGGCAAATCCAGTGTCTAAATGAAGGCACTGAACCACACCTGAGGCAAAATAATTTTGCTCCAGCTCCCAACCTTTCAAACCCACTGGAGTTTTATGATCTTTTTGTAGGAAGCCTCTGTATAGAGCAAATGTGTGGACAACCCTAATCCTCTCCTTGATCCAGAGAGGAGTTCTGAGGAGCTGATCCCTCATGGCTCATCTTTTCGCTATAGACATTGAATCTGTTCTCAAGTGTCTTTTGAGAACCACATATAAAAATGAGACTTTCAGAAGCAGTTTGATATTAGATCTAAGGCATAAGTACACAGTTATTTATTTATTTATTTATTTATTTATCTATCTATTTATTTAGAGTAGTTTCAAAGGATTGTGCATGCAATTTAATACCTAGATTACTTAATCCCCAGCATTAATTAAATGCATCTAATGCAATATATTTAATATTTATTTTCCATTGATTATAGTTATTTCAGAGCCTCCTATAAAATAATTTGCTACTCCTCCCATCTGTAAACTTCTTTGATTTTCCACCTTCAGAAGATACAATATCTTCTTCTTTGTTTACCAACTAACCAGCAATATTCCCTGGATGTAAAAATCAGAGTGATTTTACTGGGTGTGTCTACGGAGATCTATTTTTATTTATTTATTCATTTGTCAAACGATTATAAGATAATATGTAAAAGTATAAACATAGTTATGAATACGTGAAATGGATACATATAAGAAAAATAGAAACAGTAGGACAGGGACGGTAGGCACACCCCTACAGACCTCGTAGGAAAAGGGTGAGGTCAGTAGTAGACAGTCTAAGGTTAAAGTTTTTGGGGTTTAGGGAAGAAACCACAGAGTCAGGTAGAGTATTCCAGACATTGACCACTCTATTGCTGAAGTCGTATTTCCTGCAATCAAGTTTGGTGTAGTTTACCTTGAGTTTGTATCTATTGTGCTCTTGTATTGTTATGGTGGAAGCTGAAGTATTCATTGAGAGATAGGACATTGCAGTGTACAATTTTATATACTATACTTAGATCAGACCAAAGGTGGCGTAGTTCTAGGTTTTCTAGGTCTAAAATTTCAAGTCTAGTGGCATAAGGTATTCTGCAACAAGTAGAGGAATGGAGAACTCTTCTTGTTAAATATTTCTGGACTTTCTCAATTATATTAATATAAGATACGTAATGTGGGTTCCAGACTGATGAGCTGTATTCAAGTATTGGTCTAGCTAATGTTGCTTCTCTCAGAAACAGTCAAGAAATTAGATCTAAAAATAAGAGAAAATAAGAATTATAAGAAGTGGGGGAAACAATATCTAATTGAGTGGGGAACAAGCTGAAGACTGGAGTATATGGAAGGATACAAAGAAGAAATAAAACACCAATTCTGAGGAAATATGCCAAGCACAAACCTTCAATAACTGCAACTAAGCAAGATTTGTTTATATCTTGCCCACAAAAACATATGCCTGAATCAAAACATATCAATCTGAAAAATAGTGATTAGACTCATTCTGATTTTTGGTTACTATCTAGACTAATATTCCTCTCTTTCTACAATATGTGATATACCAATAAAAAGGTAGAATCTTGTTGATAAGATATTTCTGTATTTCTCTTTTTCAAACAACCTCCAACTATTGAAGCTGAAGTACTTTGAAAACCATTGGAATAAATGAGCTATATATGATTATAGATACAATATTAGGCAAATATAACATGTGGTGTTTGCCGGAAGCATCTAGGAACTTTGAGCAATTAAACAGAGTTGAACGAAACCACCAAACATCTATATTATAGTATATTCAGAATTCAGTTAAATGTGTGGATAAAATGTATTTATTAACTCACTTAGATAATTACATACTTATACATTTTTAATGCCACTTATTTCAGTGTTGCTCCTATGAACATTGTAATTTTACTGCTTATTGCATATTGTGTCAACATAAAACATGAATCCATCAACTGGCCAGCCAACTTTTAGAGCTTGGTCAACCAACCTTGAGATTGTTATATGATTCTGTTCTCTACTTTCACATGTGTCAGTGATTCAGCTCCACCCTCTGATCTGAGACGCTATCATGAGGTCTCACCCATAAGTTTCTTAAAATAAAAACTGACATGTATGCTGAAAAAAGAAAAGAAACCCTGGCTTTTTTCATAATATGAAAAAACCTCGGTGGTCGCGTTGGAGGCGGTGGCGGCCTCGGTGGTCGTGGCGGCGGCGGCTTCGGCGGCGGCGGTCGCGGCGGCGGTGGCTTTGATGGCGGCGGCGGCGGCGGCCTCAATGGCAGTGGCGGCGGCCTCCGGAGTCATCATGGCGACACTTTTAATGCCTTGGACGCCGATGGACCCAGCGGTCTCCGGGGTGGGGAGACCACCGCGGCATGGCCCCGGCGACCCCCTGGGGGGAGCGGTGGCCCTGGATTTTCTGGGGCGGCGCGGACCTGGGGGAGCCGTCCGGGGGGCCCTGGACTGGTCTCAGCGGCCTTGTTGAGACCGCAGAGGCCCTGGAACAACTGCCGCGACAACCCCGGAATTCCGAGGGGTTATGAAGAGGTCCTGTTGCCCCTGGCGAGGCACGACAGTGTGGCAGGCTCAGCGGCCTTGCTCGGGCCGCGGCGATCCTGGGGGGCCCCGACCAGTTCGGCAGTGGACCCGCTGTGGACATGGCGGGCCTGGACTGGATCTGGGGCCGCCCCTATGGCTTCGAGGACGGCGCGGAGACTGGTGGTTGGATGGCGCTGTGACCGTTCTCCTCCCCTCCTTGGGGCCCCCACCTGTGGCAGGGGTGGTGGGCCCGGGGAGGGGGGGATTGACTCTGCCTATGACTCCTCTTCCCCCGGGGATCCCACCAGTGGCAGGGGTAGGACGGCCGGGAGGGGGAGGGGTTTACCCCAGTCTGCCTGGACTTCTTCATCACAGAGACCATGGACGCTGCGAGACCATCGGGGTGGGGTGGCCGGGGCCACGGATATACTCAAGGGCGGAGCTTTGGGCCCTGAGGGATGTCCCCCTCTCCCTTAGGTGGCCTTCAAGACTTTCGAAGACGTTCCGCTATGAGGGATCCTGGGATCCAGAGCGATGGTGGGGCCGTGGAAGCCGGAGGAATGGGAAGAAGCGCGGGAAACCCGGGATTAGCAGTTTTTTAATGGGGTTTTTTAATGGGCTAAAAGGATCCAGGGTGGGCAGGGGAGACAGCCCACATGGAATTGGGGGCAGCCGGGCCGGCCCGCACGCCGGGGGGCCTCGGGGGTTTCCGTGTCGGGGTGGCAGACTGGGGGTGGGCTGCCGGGGGCTAATTTTATCAGCACGGTGACTGGGAGAGGCAGATATGCTGGGGGTAGAGGGCCGTATCCGGTAAGGGGATCGCGCTCCCGATGTTTGCAAGCGGTAGCGCGCTCCGACCCTCCATACCCATCCTGCAGCCCTGGTTGTCCGGATTCTCAGGCCCTGAATACCCGGCTGTTGTTGTGCAATGCCAGGTCCGTGATCAACAAGGCTCCCCTGATCCATGATTTGGTTCAGGAGGAGGCCGCGGACCTGGTAGGTATTACCGAAACCTGATTGGGCCCAGAGGGCGGTGTCCCTCTGGTTGAGATGTGCTCACCAGGTTTCCTTGCATTTCACCAGCCTAGGGTTCAGGGAAGGGGTGGAGGGGTGGCGGTGCTTATAAAGGAAGCCCTTTATCTTAGGAAGGCCACTGTCCCTCAGACGGCTGGCTGTGAATCTCTATTTGTGAAGTGGGGGCAAGGGGTTCAGATGGGTCTTTTGATGGCGTACCTGGCTCCCTGCCACGTCTCATCGGCCCTGCCCGGACTCCTCGAGGTGATAGCCGGGCTGGCAGTTGAGACCCCCAGGCTTTTGGTCATGGGGGATTTCAACCTGCCATCGTCCGGTGAAACCTCGGAGTTGGTTCGAGAGTTCTTGGCTTCCATGACGGCCATGGACCTGACCCAGTTAGTTTCTGCCCCCACTCACATTGGAGGACACATGCTGGACCTGATTTTTGTCTCTGGGCAGTGGTTGAATGACTGTAATTTTGGGGAGTTAGTTATTACACCCTTGTCATGGACAGATCATTCCCTCCTTAGGTTGGACTTCTGTTCCGCCACCCCCCACCGCAGGGAGGCGGAACCACTTAGATTGTTCCGCCCCAGGCACCTGATGGACCGGAGCGGTTCCAGAGGGAGCTTGGGCCGTTTCCTGAGTCTCTGGCTCACAGCTCGCCTGGAGACCTGGTGGCCACCTGGGATGGGTTGGCCGCCGGGGCTCTAGATCGAGTTGTGCCCCTGCGACCTCTGACCCGGCACAGATTCCATTTGGCTCCGTGGTTTACGGAGGAGCTACGGGAGATGAAGTGCCAGAAAAGACGTCTAGAGGGCATTTGGAGGGCGAGCCGTTCTGAGTCTGACTGAACACAGGTGAGATCTCATATTAAGACTTACCTTGTGGCGATAGGGGCGGCGAAATCTTCGTATTTCTCCGCCTTATTGCGTCAGCAGAAAATCGGCTTGCCGCCCTGTTTAGAGTGACCCGCTCTCTACTTGAACCGAGAGCGCGGGATGACCTCTTTCAGGGTAGGGCGGAGGAGTTTTCCCGATTTCTGCATGATAAAATCGCTCAGATTCGGGAGGGGCTCGACTCCAATTGGATGGTCCCGGGGGAGGTGTCCGGGGCAGGTCTTGTGAGTGTTATCTGGGGGGAGTTCGACCCTGTGACCGCCGAGGGTGTGGACAGGTTGCTGGGGGGTCTGAATGCCACCACCTGTTTATTGGACCCGTGCCCTTCCTGGCTGGTTTCGGCCACCAGGGAGACGACACGAGGCTGGCTCCAGGGGATTGTCAACGCTTCTTTGAGAGAGGGGGTGCTCCCTACCGCCCTGAAGGCGGCGGTGGTGCGCCCCCTCCTCAAGAAGCCTTCCCTGGACCCAGCTATTTTAAACAACTATTGTCCAGTCTCCAACCTTCCCTTTGTGGCAAAGGTTGTTGAGAGTGTGGTGGCACGTCAGCTTCCCCAGTACCTGGAGGAAACTACTTACCTCGATCTGTTCCAATCGGGCTTCAGGCCTGGACATAGCACTGAGACGGCATTGGTCGCGTTGGTTGATGATCTCTGGAGGGCTTGTGACAGAGGGTTCTCCTCTGTCCTGGTCCTATTAGATCTCTCGGCGGCTTTCGATACTATCGACCATAGTATCTTGTTGCGACGGTTGGAGGGGTTGGGGATTGGTGGAACCGTCCTTCGATGGTTCTCCGCCTTCCTCTCCGACCGTTCGCAATTCGTGTTGGCGGGGGGGGAGAGGTCCACCTCTAGGCCCCTGGTTTGTGGGGTGCCTCAGGGGTCGGTCCTCTCTCCCCTCTTGTTCAACATTTATATGAAGCCGCTGGGTGAGATCATCCGTGATCTTGGAATGAGGTGTCATCTGTATGCAGATGACACCCAGTTGTACATCTCTACTCCGGACCACCCCAACGATGCTGTGGGGGCTATGTCTAGGTGCCTGGAGGCCATGCGGGATTGGATGGGCGGGAACAGGCTTCGGCTCAACCCATCCAAGACCGAGTGGCTGTGGTTTCCGGCGCCCCGATATAGCCAGCTGACACCTTCGCTGGCTATTGGGGGGGAAGTTCTGCCCCCCACAGAGAGGGCTCGCAACCTGGGAGTCCTCCTGGATGTACGGCTGTCGCTTGAACATCACATCGCGGCCGTCTCCAGGGGGGCGTTTCATCAGATCCGTCGGATCTACCGGTTGCGGCCCTTCCTGGATCGGGACGCCTTGTGCACGGTCACTCAGGCCCTTGTCACCTCTCGCCTGGACTATTGTAATGCCCTCTACATGGGGCTCCCTGCGGGGAGCATCCGGAGACTCCAGCTGGTGCAAAATGCAGCCGCGCGGGTGATCATGGGGGCGTCACGTAGCGCCCATGTGACGCCTCTCCTGTGCGAGCTGCATTGGTTGCCGGTGGCTCTCCGGGTTCGCTTTAAGGTTCTAGTTTTGACCTTTAGGGCGACCCATGGCATGGGACCAGGTTACCTCCAGGACCGCATTCTGCCAGTGATCTCCAACAGGCCGGTGCGTTCCCATAGAGAGGGTCTGCTCCGGGTGCCGTCGGCCGCTGTGTGTCGTCTGGCGGCGCCGAGGAGTAGGGCCTTCTCTGTGGGTGCCCCCACCCTCTGGAATACTCTGCCACCGGAGCTCCGTACCGGCACGGACCTGAGGGCCTTCAGGCGCGCGTTGAAGACCTGGCTCTTTGAGCAGGCCGGCCTGGGCTGAGATGGTTTTAATTTGGTCTCCATCTTATTTAATTTTAAATTGGGGTTTTAAGGGCGGGGGTGGGGTCTTTAGTTTATCAATCAGCCGATATTAATTTAATACTTTTTTAACTTTTGTATTTTTGTGGGGTTTTAGATGGGCTGTACACCGCCCTGTGTCCCTCGGGAGAAGGGCGGTATATAAATTGAATTAATAAAATAATAAATAATAAATAAAATAAATAAATAATATTCCTGTTTGCTTTCTTTCTTTAGTGATTTGAACAGTCTGATCTTATTAAACATGGAAAGTTTACTTTAAAAAATATCTAATACATAGGTAATATTTCATATGTTTACTTCTAGTTTCCCAATTGGCCTAAAAGAATGTGGGATTTCTAAATTAAAAGGGGTGCTTACTGTTATTTTCAGTGCATATATGGTTGTTTGTTTTATTTCTTGAATGAATAAATAGGCTTTATTAAAGTCAGCCTGACTTAGCTTGGAAAGGAACTAGAGTATGTAGGAATTCTGGGACGTAGATCAAAGACTACAATATGAAAATATTTTTCCCCAAATTTTGTTCTACTGTACTTTACTAATTTATTTGATTCTTTTTGTTAGTTCTTATTGTTTTTATTTTTTGTTTTAAATATGATTTTACATTGTGTAAGCCGCCTTGAGTCCATGGGTGAATAAGCGGCAATATAAATCAAACAAACAAATAAACAAATACATAAATATTGAAACATTTCAGAAGTATTAAACATTGTAACTCAAAGCAGGCTGAAGGTTACATACAGCATTACAAAACATAGTAATGTTTAGGAACCCATAATTTTTTTTTTGTTATCTCATAGATAATTCAAGAAAAAAAATCAGAATGCCCTAAGCATTTAGAAATAAGAAATCAATTGAAAATCAATCTCGGTAGAAAAGGAATTAGAACTTGGGCTGCATCATAGGGCATCACCATTATGCAAAGAGTTCCTCCCCTCCCCCTGTATTTTCCTTCCTATGTTGCTCAGGGAAGTATGCTAAAGAATAATGCCTGCTTAAAGTCTGAAACAGTGATCTTATTGGTATGCAGATTTGTTTATGTGTATTTCATAAACTATTTAATAAATATATTACAGGGACATGCTACGTAGTCCAGTTGTTCTTCTTCATCTAGAATCCTTAAATTGGCTTACCCCATGCCTATTGGCAAAAGTACTTGCCAAGAAAAACCAAAGAAGTATAATTTCTGGAAATAGTTTTCTTTCCAGGCAGAAGTAACATTGTCTACTCTCATTAAAGGGGGAAATCAAACTGCACTATTGTAATAATTTCCACCAAAAGTTGAAAATGATAATGCAAAGGCTTAAAGGTTTAACATATATTGGTTTGTTTGTCTTGTATAGCTACCTATCTCACATACAGTAAGTAACTCTGGGCAGCCCACACAATTATGAATCCTGCTTTTCATCGAACTATTATATTTGGGACATTGTGAAGGATCTGGAACATATTTGTTAAAAAAATGATATGGACTTTCTCTGATATTTCCATTTCATTGTATGACCTTAATTGAGCCCTACACAATAACTGAATGTAAGCATTAGTGAAAAATAGCTTAGTAGCAGCTGAAATAAACTCTGCCTCAATTTAATTTAAATGGAAAGCATAGTTTCAATGGGTATTTCAGTCTCCAGTAGTTTGGAAAACCATACTAAGTATTTAAAGGTTTTGGCTTCTCTGATGATGTGCCCTCCTCTTTGCCTGTTTGGTGACTTGTGATGTTTGGAAAATGCAAAGATCATAGATACAGAAAAGTTTATGACTAGTATCGTGATATTGATAGGAAGTAAAAGAGCACGCAAAGATAATTTAAGACCAATGGAAGTCAAGGACAAAACTTCTACCTCATCAGTATAGGATAGTAAATTAATATCTCACTGGCCAATTTAATCTGATTAAGTTCACCTTCATTGAATTTATGTAAAAATTAAATAGAGCTGAAGGTAACATGTAATCCTGTCTTACTAAGAGATTTCTTTGATTTGTTAAACAGACATTTGTTAATTGTTCTATGTTTAAGTTTATAGCAGAGTTTAATCCTGGAAATCATGTTTATAAAAGCTGCAAATAGGGGTGAATATATTGCTTGAGATGATAGAGCATTGTAGTATGATCTAGAACAGATCTAACTTCTCTGAACTCCACTGTTCTTCACTCAGAAGGAAGTCAGATTCAAACCAATAAAACAACTTTATGTGTAGATGTTTATTATACATTTTTGTTAACTTGAGTCAACAAGCTTAGAAATGGGTAGAAATTGGCACTCATCTTTTTATTTCTCTTAAAGACTGAAGTTTTTAAGAGTAATAAAGTCCATTTTTACCTTTATCACCTGCTATGCATTCAGCCTCAACCTGCAAATATTTGTTTGTTTATTTGTATGTTTGTTTCTTTATTATGTTGTTCATTTCACTATTCAAAGCAATGTTGGCATGACTGGTAATTATTGATTTGTGTTTTTTTTTTAAAAAAAAAACTTTCTCTTGCTATCTTCCTTACTTATTCAAAATGAGCAAAAATATGGCACAAGGTTTTACTATTTCTTTCATAGAATATTTCTGGCCATTCAATTCTACATTTGTAGGAATATTTTCAGGAGTATTACTGAAAATGCTGCAATTTACAAAAGAAAAACAACATTCAAAAATATATGTCTTCCCCATGTGAAGGGGACGGGGAAGACAGCCATATTTTCTTGCAAATCATATGTTATAAACTGGAAACTTATTAAAGTTACACTTTGAGCATATCTGAGTTTGTGTGTGATGCATTCTGTAATAGCTTCCACTTTTTTTTGGGGGGGGGGGTAATTATTATTGTTTCTGGCTATTTTCTCTATTTTGGTTCATCCTTCTATTATGACTTTTGTGATTTTTAAAAAAGATTATCTTGAAGTTTCAAGCTAATCTGGGATATGGCAATAAGTATAATAACAATTTGATTTTATCTAGCTAAATGATTTTAAATCTACAGCTATGGTCTGAAAGAAAGTGAATCCAATCCAGATAAGAACATTGCAACAAGAGATACTTAGTTCTAATTTAGAACTGTTTTTGCTAGCTTCAGTCAAATCATAACTGAACTGGCCCCATAACAGGATTCATTGTTGGCTCCCCCCTCCCTATAACTAAAAAAATGTTTTTAGTAAGCACTTTTAAGTGTCTTCCTTCCAATGAAACAATATTTGCATAGAATAACCCACTGTATTAAAAACTGTCTCTTTTTTGCATTTTTTCATTCTTTGCTTTAGATTTTTGAGCAATGGGTTGGTAGCCCTGCATGCCTTTAATGGCCTTGCTGCCTGAAGATCTTGTCGCTATTAGCAGCAGGCATTCTGCTCATGTAGCAGCTACTAGTTTTATTCCTTTGTCCTTTTCTGTTGGATGGTACTATTCTTTGGGCTGCTTAATGGCAATTTTATTACAATACTCTATAGGGAAACGTATCTCCAAACACTTCTTTAGCCGTGTGTAGGGGGGGGGGGGGACAAATTTAAGAGTTTTTTCCCCCCTCCATGTTTGCCCAGTAGGAGTTTCCTGCTTGCTTTGTATGTTTCCAGCTAATTCCCACATATTCAGGATATGACTTGATTTCCAGGAGTCTACCTAATGAGCCATCACAAGGAAAAGCTAATAACAAAGCAGCCTTATGGCCTTTGCCTGTTGGTGTGCTGTCCCTTTTGTACTTGCTGGCCTTGGACTGGGAGGAAACAGCTTTCTTCAAAGAGCTGAAAGGAGGTCATAGAGAGAGAGATGGAGACATATTTTCTATTGTTCCACATGGCCTGAAATGGAACAATAGATTTAGACTACAGCAGGACAGATTCTAAATCAGTGTTGAGGGAAAAACCCATCCTAATAGTGTGAACAGTTCAATAACGGAACCAAATACAACTACTTACTCAAAAGACTGGAATGTTCTTCTTTACTGAGGGTGTTAAATATTGTACAACTAATATTATGGATGCTTTAGTTTGGATGTTTGCAGCAAGCACCAAGCAGTTTCACTCAGTGGTTTTAAATAGCTCCCACCCCAATTTACAAATCTTTGCTTCCAGCTTTGATTTTGTGTAACTAAAGTGCATGTTTAGCAATCTGTCAGAACTTGCGGCTGATTCAGATCTTCAAATAAGTTTTGATTTTGGGGGTTGTCTCAAAACTGGTGGATACATGGCAAGAATTTGCTTGAAAGATCACAATTCTGCCCAAATGAAAAGAGAAAGTCCCTGAAGGACAGTACCCCATGACTGAAGGAGAAGGGGCTTCTTCATCGCAACCTAATGTAGTCAATAGACTGATCACACTTGCAAGGAATTATTTTACTGTGACACAGAACAAATAGTCAATGAATTACATGGCTTTGTGGCAGCAAAACCATCTACAATTCCAATACTTTTGGTGACATCTATTATTTATCAAGATTTTTGTATCACAAGTATCATAACCTAGTCTTGTGGCTGTTTCTTTGCCACAATAGAAATGGTGAGAGGCCCATGAGAGACTCTCCTCACTAACTCCTCACTTTCCCAGCAACACAAACACTTTAAAATTTGAAATACACGTTATGTATCTCTAAGCCAATATAATTTTGCTCTACCTCAATTTTTATTGTGACTATTGAATCAGATAACATCACAGTTAAGTTCTTTTCTTGGTCTATGTGGCTTCATCAAGATTCATAAATGAAAAACATTCATAATATATTGAGGAATAATAACCAATCAGGAAATGTGTATTTTTGGATTCATACTAAGTGAATTTGAAGGTGTGAGGCATCCGTAAATACAATTTAACAAACTATATTACAGCAATTACTTAGAACAGTGTGGTTTCATTCATTATTAATTGCTTAACGCTGAGTTATATAGAATTACAAAAGTTGTTGAGATAATTTATCTTCTATAATGGTGATTTGTCATGCTTTATCATACATATTTTGGTGTTACTCTGCTGTTACACATTATCTATAGGTCTAAACATAAATACACATAAAAAATCTAAGTTCCGGTTCAAAAGTCTTATATAATGGATTTTATTTTTCTTTCTCCTCTTCTACTAGTCAAATTGTCCTTCTATTAAGAACTCCAAATTATGTAACAGACTAATTTTAAAGTTAAAATTGGCTTTCTCAGGAATGTACACAAAACTATTACAAGATCTTTAATTTGCTGAGCACCATTATGTCTAATGAAAGCTGGCTACTTTTCTTTAATGTTAACAAGAGTCAAAGGTGGCTAGCAAAGCAAAATAATACCAAATAATGATGCAAAACCCAACCAAATGAATCCCATTTTATAGTTGTGTAACGTTAATGTGTATTATTTTTTCTTAAAATTAAAATACATATACTAATTATATTCTGACCTATATTTAAATCACTCTCAGAAAATATGCAGATTAAAAACAATAATCTCCAATAAGTGTAAGCAATTTGCCAGTTTCAGGTCGACATCTCTTTTTGTGACTATTATGACAATATTCTAAGTAGGTTATCAAATTAGGAAAATTTAAAAAGCAACTGTTAAGTGTGTAGGAATGTCTGAAGAAAAACTGATAGAGGTGCTTTGATATCTTTTGGCCATTGTAGACACAAATATTTTATTTATTTATTTATTTATTTATTTACACATTTATATACCGCCCTTCTCCCGAAGGACTCAGGGCGGTATTCAGCCAACTATAAAACATTCCACATTATAAAAGTTAAAAGAAGATTAAACATCCTAAGGCTGCCACTAAAATATAACCCAACCCCAATAAATTAAAAATAAAAACCCCAAATTTAAAATCTCGTAACCTAAAACCCAAAGTTCTAAAATTACTCTTTAAAATTACAAATATATACAGAATATAATGAGAGATGGATCATTTAGTTACTATTATTCATGAATTTTTGCCTGCATACCTTTAAATATTATTTCCAATGAGTTTTCATAGGCCAAGACTGTCCTATCAAGTGGTTCTATTTAACACAATTCTAAATCCATTAAAATTGTAAAGTTTCTATTCTATGGAATTTTAGCCTAAGAACTCAATAAAATAACCATAGTATGTCTCATGTATTGTCTTCATTAAATCTAGACTTTCTCCTTTGCTTATTAATGTCACCATATAATCTTCATATAGACACAAGCTCTTGCTTTCTATATACTTTCTATAGAGTTCTATACAGGGATGGGATACGTTCGGTGATTTTGCATTTTGCGCCGCATGCATGAAATAAAGGTCAGGTAGGAGCCCAGGTGGGTGGGTGGGCCAAAACATCAGCAGACATAGAAGCGGTTCTATGTATGATCTCTGTTTGCTGCTTTTCAGAGCAACTGGTTCTACAGAAATGGACAGAACCGGTAGAATCCCACCCCTGGTTCTATATACTATGAAATTCTTTTAAAAACATGCAGACCTTCAGAGAAACACAAAAAAAACTCTTCTATAATTGTTCAAACATCAGTATCTTTTCCCAGACCTGCAGGTCTGCTTTGGAATGAGCATTGGGTGAGTGTGAACAACCCCTACACTTTGCATAAAATCAGCACTTTTTCTCACTAATGGGTTTGATTAAAAATCAAAATCTTTATGCTTTGAGAGCTACCACTCCCAAATGTTTATGCTCTTTAACAAAATGTGAATCATAAATTCACATCAAATTCTTGATCTTTGCCTCCATATACTAACATGGGTTTGTTCCAGTGGTGGAATTAAATTTTTTTTTACTACCGATTTTGTGGGCGTGTCTTGGTGGGCATGGCAGAGGAAGGATACTGTAAAATCTCCAGTCAGAGGTGGTATTTTCTGGTTCTCCAAACTACTCAAAATTTCCTATATATATATATATATGGCTTCTGGTATGAGTTGGCCTAAATGACGAATCTGAATGTGTTCTACTACTTACTAATCAAGCTGAATTTTCATTCCCTTGATGAAGACAATCTCATGCACCCAGTTAAATGATACACTCTGCTTATGTAGCTGTGTTTTAATTAGCAGTTTGTTTGATCAATTAGAAAATGAACTCTAAAGTCACCTACTTACTTAGATCTGCTTTGAACAAGGATTTTAATCTTAGCAATGCTCCTAAAGAAATGAAGAGGAAAGAATATAATTAAACCATTAATGGATGAAGAAGGGGAGAAGTACTAGCTAGGTATGAAATAAGGGAAAGCAAAGAAACCTTATGAGCTAAATATATAGATTTCTAAATAAAACAGAGGTCCAAATGGCTCATGGTTTGAGCCTATAAACCGAATCTCTACTTTTAGACTTCCAGTCACTAATTTTCACAATTGCAAGGATGTTTCCTTTTAATGAAATCACTGGTGAAAATCCCATTGACTTCATCATTGGAGCAGAGATAGTTGAATATTTGAATGCACTTTCAGTATATCCAACATCACATCTTGACTAAAAGAGCAAAACATTTATTCTGTAACTTCTATGTTTATCATGGGTAATGCACTGGTCACATCTTATAATCAAAATCATTATGCAAACTTTATTCTTGACTCCAAATAATTTGAGTGCTCCTCTCTCATTCCCTCCCTCCCTCCCTTCCCTCCCCCCTCTCTCTCTCTGTATTTTTTTTAAATTAGGCATTAAGATAATTATTGTTGTCTTCCCTGAATATGTACTAATATGTGTACTAGATGTTGTCTCAAGCCATGCTATCTTTTTATTTTTTTAAAAAATAAACTCAAGAGAAGCATTATGTGATTCCAATTATCTTCAATATGAAATGTGTGGTAATGAAGCACTGAAAAAGAAAAAGGAAAAACTATAAGCTTGTGTAAATCAAGCAGTTTGTATCTTTTATTTAGTCCAATGTGCACGAGGCTTCATTCAGTAAAGGCACAAAAATTGTTGCTATGTACTTGCAGCAAATATCTCCTTTGAATGCAAAAAACTGTGTAGTTGGTTGCTGTGCTTACATTTTTTTTACCACTTCCATTTTATAATTAGTTAATTCAATGCATTGTCTGTTTCAGGTTCTAGTTTGGTAAAGCTTTTGGATGCTTATAGTATGAAAAAGAAAGCCAGTGATGAAGACAGTAGTTTTTGATTGCAATTTTCCACTTGTGAAATTAAACTAATTTGTAAAGCTTCATGTGGGTCCTACTTCATGTTGTCAGAGGTGTCAAATTTGCATTACAGCATCATTACATGATGTATCACAACTTTCTCCCCTTTGCTAAACCGGGCATGGGCGTGGCCAGCGCATAACACATGTAGCCCAAAGGCCGTGAGTTTGACAGCTCTGATGTAGACCCTTGACTCCAGGATTTTACATTAATAAATAACTCAGATGTCTTGTTTATTTCATAGGTAACCACATGCTAGCATGGAAAAACAATATAGTTCATTCAATTAATGAAAAATAAAGGTCATATTCATTAAACAGAGCTGATTTGGGCAGGTCTTGACAGATGTCTCTTTATAAATATCTGAGTTTTCATTAAGTAAAGATCTCAGCTGTCAAGTTCTAGACAATATCATATCCCATTCATAACGTTTACTGGTTGAAAAGCTATCCCAATTCTTATATTTTGCTTTCACTTTCCTGCATTGTGGATAGCATTCATAATGGGAAAGAGAGACAAAACTTAAATAACCCTAATTAATAATAGAACTTCACCTCTTCAGGACATTCATTGGTACCTTTGCTTCATTTTTTCAACTGTTTGAACATCCAAGGAGAATTGGTACCTTTGCTTCATTTTTTCAACCTTTTGAGCATCCAAGGAGATTTTATTATCTGAGAATAACTTACTGGTGTTACTTTTAAAATGTATGCTTATATAGTCTTGTTTCATTTTTGTTTACTTTTCAGAAGTTTTTTTTATTTCTCTCACATGAAACACCAAGAAACAATCTATCAAGTTTTAATATATAAATCCGTCAAATAAGTAAATGTTTCCCCCAAAAAATTCATACAAATGAGTAGCGAATACTATACAATTTTATTTTCAAAGTAATGAATGGATAACATCGTTTCCATTAAAGTGCAATGAACATGTACAATGTTGCATAGGATTTTAACCTAAGAATTGTATGTATTTTCTTTCAAAGTATCATTGAAGAGTTTATACCTGTTTGTCATCTTCTTTGTGTATGATTTAAATTACGGAATTATTATATGATTAACAGGAAAATGGAGGTGCTGAAAGAATATATCAACTTTTTTAAAGCTACTCAAAAATCTTGTTGTAAAATTGAGAATGATCCATTTTAGAAGCAGAAGAAAATCATTTGTACCTGAACATTCCTTGCTGAGGTGTATTCACACTCTTTTTGGTAGGATGCATGTGCACTATATCTGGAAACACCCTTTTTTTCCTCCCCAACTTATTGTGGCCTTGGCACTCTGATACAACCAATCTTTCTTTTAAAGAGTCCGGTGTAATATTGCCTAATGTTTGTCTGCAGTGTTGGAGCATTTTATTAAGCTGGTATTTTTATTTTCCCGGAAAGCGATATTGGCAGGTTCTAGAATTCCCTTCCCACAGGCCATCTGCAAATAATGCTCTCTGCTGTCTCTGAAACTATGTCTTGAATAAGTGCTCCTTTATGCACCGGTTGGAAGGGCTTCCTATTACCAAGTTGAGACAGGAGATGCACTCAGATCAGAGACAAAATTAAAGGCATGAAAGGAAACATCATTTCGACTTTGAATCATTGTGACCTCAGGACAACCGTTTTGAGTGTTTTGATCAGGCAACAAAACATGTTGGCTAGGACAGTGTAAATTAGAAATGAACAAAACAAAGAAATGGATATGTTCCTAGAATTTTGTTTCAAGGTCAGATACTGTTTTATTCTAAGTGTTAATCAAATTTTGTGAGTTTTTTTTTTTAAAGAAATGAGGTTTCTAAGTTTGACTGTTCTGAGCATTGTAATTGGGCTGTTATCTTTTGGCTTGTGATTAGATTGCTTTTCCTTCCTTCTCTACCCTCAATCTTAACTAATAAATATATTTTTTGTGCTGGATGCCATTTGTTTTAGATGGGATGGTAAGATGTTGAGAGCAGATGTGTCCATTGGAGTGGAGTGAGAATTTAAAAAAATCATACTGGCAGCCACAGCCACATGATTGAAACCTCAACCTTTTTCTCAACATACCCAAGAAGTTAGGCTTGAACCACAGATGGTATTCAGCAGGTTCTGACCAGTTCTGGAGAACCGGTAACAGAAATTTTGAGTAGTTTGGAGAATCGGCAAATACCACCTCTGATTGGAGATTTTACAGTATCCTTCCCCTGCCATGCCTACCAAGCCACACCCACAGAACCGGTAGTAAAAAAAATTGCATCCCACCATTGGCTTGAACTGTCATAGCCACCATCTTGATTTGTTTGATCTTCCCATAAACCTTATGTGGGAGTGGGTTCTGCAAATAAAAGCAATCATGACCAGGCAAAAAATGAAGACATCAGTTACTGCCTTTTTGTTTTTTGGTAATTGGGTTTCATGAAGGATAAATTGCCTGTGTGTTGTAATAGGAGTACTAGTCTACTCTTGGGTTTTGTTGTACTGTTCTGCTTTGATATGTATTCTCCTTGGTCCTGTTAATGTTGAATTTCAGGCTACATTTACAAAATGCAAAACTTCTCATTTGTGAATATTTGTTGGGCTCTAATATATTTTCACAAATCTTTGTGTTTTGATATTCTTTTGATCTTCTTGTGTTTTGTGCATGTGTCTTGATGTCGCACTAGCCTCTTTTTTCCCTGACAGTAGACACTTCTGTATGCAAGCCAAGCCATGAGCGAAGAGCAACATAGTTGTTTTTGCTGCATTGTGCCTAGTAGACAGGCTGCAACACCAACACAGAGATACGGTACCAAATCTGTTACTTAATCTTGCTAAGTAAGTGAGGTGTCAGTGTCTACAGAAAAATTGTCCAAGAAGGTTATATTTATTTTTATTTAATTTATAACACTAGAAAATCTCATGAGAATATGAGAAAGTACAGTTTCTGTCAGCCTGTTTGCTAGCCTGGCTTTTTTATTTTCAAACCTGAGCTTGTTTCTCTTCAGGTCAGGGTATGTTTTAATTAAAATAAGTGTTTAGAAGATTAGCTAGTTTCTTTGACTCTTAATCTGTTGGGTGAACAGTGCAGAAGTGTTATTTAAAGGATTTTGAAATACCTCTACGTGTAATCAAAAAAGTAGACAAATTTTTCACTGGTTAAGAAGAACATTATGTGTTCCATTGTAGCTTATGGTGATTTATTTTAATGTTTTTAAGAATGCTTTTAAATAATTCCATTAGACATGATTTCTGCAATTGGGGTAATAAGTACCACTAAATGGGCAGCAAACATTTTGATGTGGTTCATTTTTATCCACCTTATTCAGTGCTTTCCAAGCTCTTGGGACAGGCAGATGTGAATGTTTGATGATGTTAAAGATTTTGTCATAGGATGTAAGCAGGGGTCGGCTGCTGGGGGTTTGCAGGGGTTTGGACAATCCTCTAGCTAAGACTCTGAGGGGTTCAGCGAACCCACAAATCCCACTCCACCCAACCTGCCCCACCTTATAGATCTACACACTCCTCACCTTGTCTCCTTTGGCCACTCATGTCTGGCTCCCTCGCTTGCTTGCCAGCCCAGTCCCACATGGCCCAGCTTTGGTTCCCTCGATACTCTTCGGCTTCCTCATTCCTTAGGTAAATTGCCATGGCTCCTGGGATGGGGGGGCAGTGAAGGTCCGACAGCCGCCTTTCGGCCTTTATAGGCCAGGCCTAGATGTCGGATTCTGTGTATGCCTGCCGTGAAAGGTCCAAAGCTCGGGGAGTGCAGAGTCTGCCTTTCGGGCTTGCTGCATACAGCTGGAGGCTTGGAGTGAGGTGGGGAATGAATGAGACAGGAGCATATCTTTTGGTGCCATTTCCTCATTTGAAGACTGTGGCAGAGAGAAGTTCCTTTCTTGCTGGGCCCAGGCACTTCTTCTGGTCCTTGTGCTGCATATGTTTACCTTGGTTGTTCAGGGAGACACATGATGCAACTGAGACACTAGTCTGGCCTGGCCGCTTGTCTGTGCCACTTCTGTTGCTGCCTCTATGGGCTGCACAAGAGAGCTTTTGCAACATCTTGTGCAGCCCAATATATCCATTTTTACATAATTAGGGCAAAGAAGCAACATCGAGTTGGTCACACCCACCTAGTCACATGCCCACCCAGCCATGCCCACCCAGCCAATCATTAGGGCAGAGAACCCTTTGCAAAAAAAAATATGAAGTCCACCCCTGGGTGTAAGCTGTTCCAAGTGAAGCTGCATTTTGCAATTGACTGATGGTTATTTTGTCAATGTTGATGTTCAAGTGGTGCTCCAGTGGATTGGAGATTGTCGCCAAGGCACCTGTTGATATTACATCTTTGCTTTCTTTTGCAACAGTCATTCTATTTCTATTTGCAAGCCTTGCATTTTGTTCTCTTTCCTTCTATTCTATTTTCTTCAGGTATTAAAACATTTCAGCACTAAAAATTGGCCTATTTTATTCTAACATTATAATAAATGATTCCCAATTTTTGTATACTTTACTGTATACCTTAACTGAGCAGAGCCATATCTGGTGATTTCCTTCAAGCCAAAGAGTACCTTTGGATACCCTTAATCTCAACAGACAGTACAACAACAGTACAAATAAATATTCTAAATTTTTTTTTCAAAACCATCTTTCATTTTCCACCCCTGTATATAACTTACAATTTAGTCTTTACATGATATTAACATCTTGGCAATATAAACATTAAAATTATATGGCATTACTATAAACAAAATGCATTACCACTGTTACTGGAGTAACTAATGCAGTAGACAGGATTTTGAGATTCACCTTTGCTGGGCTGGTCTTTTCAAAATTACAATAAAACTGACTGATTGACAGAAAACAGATAGATCAAAATTTGCTACCTTTTCTCATATATCTTCAGTGCATAGCATTTTCACTCATTTTAGCATTTGTCAGTGGCCATCTCAAGGTTTCTAAGAAAAACTGGTTACATATACAGTACAGTACAATCAAATGTAATTGTCTAGAATCACTACAGCCTACAGAAATCAGTACTAGTAATTGAAACTAGTATTAATCAGAGAGTAACCCCTGACTTTGTTATGCTAGCCATGGTCATTTCCTAAGTATGGCTTAGTATACCTGAAAGCAAAAGGCAGAAGCCAACAGATGTAGATGGAATTCAGTATTCAAGATTTTAGAATTCTGTTCAGAGATTCAGAAGTCTAATTAATCCATCATTTGATTGCAGTTTAATCCAATTAATTAATGAAAACTAGATAACTTGAAATCCATATGGAATAGTCAGCAGACTATTGTGTGGATAAAATGAAGGAGAATTTTTTTTGGGGGGAGGGAGATTTGCATTTCAGTTTTGCTTTATTAATTTTTAAATCTTGTTTGACAAGGTTTTGGTCTAAATCTGAAAAATAAATTACTGCATGATGTACAAATTTTAAAACTACTTGGTACTTGAAGAGAATTCAGTCTAGTGTCAATGTCATAATAACTGAATAAGATAATGAGAAATAACCTTGTTCCTGATTGTCATAAGATGTTCTGGATAGTTTCTATATATGTTTATGGAGAAGATAGATAATTGTGGTTATAGTGAACTCCACTATTCTTGAGATAATTATTTATTTACCACTAAGCTTATTAATTAAGAGATCTCAGCTATCTATTGAACATTATCTTTAGCTGTTACATATATGTTACAATCTTACTGGTATTAGTTATGGAATAGTCATGATACTTCTTATATACTGGAATTCATATATATATATATGAATTCCATATATTTCATATATATACATACATACATACATACATACATACATACATACATACATACATATATATATATATAATATTAAATTTAGATACTGTCCTTAAGTGTTTTGGAGTTGGATGATACCTGAATCTAAATGACTAAATAAATATTGCAGACATTATATTTCAGAAATTATAGACAATAGAAGACCTTTGGGACTCAGTAATCAGCATTAGTGATTACTTTCAGTTACTTCCAGATAAGACTTCCAGCTTTGGAAAGTTTTATCCCTTTTGACATAGGTAGATAGTCAATAGCCAATAACATATTACATACCATTCCATAGTGCTTTACTGATCTTGAAAGGATGGAAGGCTGAGTCAATTTTGAGTGCTGTCAAATCAAACTCCAGGCTGCATTCTAACCATTGGGCTAGATGGAAAGAGAGAGAGAGAGTATGTAGGTAGATAGACAATGTAGATAGATAATATAAACTCTTGTTCTTCTAAAATTTATTCAATTATTTAAAAGCAATATAACTTAAATTGATTAAAACAAAATTTAAAAAACAAGTATACATTAAAGAAATCCTGTTATCATACAACACAGAAAGGAAACTTCTGGACAACTCTAGGAACCTTGAATAAAAAGAAAGAAATGAAGCTGAAATGTTATATTCACAGAGAGCCAAGAACAAAAATATTTGCTCTTATATTTTTTCATTGCCTACTTAGTTTCAGTGCCCTACACTGAAATCTCTGGTGGCCATATAGTTTTTTTTAAGCAGCTTTGGAAAGCCTAATGTTCTCATTTGTTTCCGAGAAATAAATAAATATTCAAGCAAGCAAGCAAGCAAGCTTACATGTTTCGATTATTCCAGCAGAGTTGCAAAAATCAGGAAAAGAACTTAAAACTGTTCCTATCAGAATGTTAAAAATCTTTGCCAGTATAATGAGGGGATTTGCATAATCAGGCACCTCTACATGCTTTTAGGATTATAGAATGCTCAATATTCGTGGTTGCTTTGAAAGAATTTCACATATATTGAATTTCCAAGAACCTGTTCCTTTTTTCTGTATGTATTATTTTTTATTGTGAAATAGAATAACAACATAGACAGGAATTCTGATAATTCAGTAAATCATCTCCAAATTCTTTGTAAATATAATCAATATATGAAGCCTATTCTATCTGTGTGTCTCTGTCTGTCTGTCTACCTATTTTATAATGCCTCTGCTATAGTATCTATATAAATGTCCTCTCTAGGTCCAATCTAAATATAACCAAAATGTAATGCCTTTTGATATTATCTCCATCTAATAATGCCTATTTTATGCTATCTATATAAGTTTGGGGCATTTTTCTTTTAGTAACCCCCATCTTGTTTTACAAGCATCAGAAACTGGATGAATTTAGAGTGGGGAAAAAATCATGTAATTTTAAGTGAAAGTCAGAAGTTAGAGTAAACATCTGTATGTTGCTTTAGGGTTGGAATAAGAAATGTTTTGCATCTTCATGAAAATATATAAACATAGACATTTTTAGAGTGCTAAATTATTTAAAATTTGCACTTTTCCAAATATTGTGACATAATTTCATATACAAATTTTATACTGAAAAGAAAACAGGACAAGGCACAAAGATCAAATTGTGATAAAGCAATCCTTTCCTCAAAAATATACAAAAAACCCCAACAATCTAAATCCCCAAAACAAACCAAGGACACAGACACAAAACCCAAACTGAGAGATTCTTCCATGCATATGCTTACTTATAAATATTCAGAGTATATTATTTTAAGCATAGAGTGCAACGTTTCACTTGGCACACTTTTTTTTTCTTTTGGTGTGCTGTTTACCATTCAGAAAAGAGTCACAAGGCTTATTTCCATAATTCCACAAGAGAAATTTGGGTTCACCAATACATGAAGTAGATATAATTATATCTATTATGATAGCACACCAGTCTGTTGTCAAAATGAGAAGTGGGAAACTGGCAAAAAAAGAGTAGCTTCTATCCTACTGGTTCCCACCGGTGGGAGAAAAAAAAAAGGCACAAGATTTTGAAGCTTTAATTACTATAACATGATAGTTAAAACAATTCTTTCACAATGGCTTCATTTATACAATGAATCTATGTATGTGAAGGCGTTATGTGTTTGGATGACAGCTTACCAGTTTTCACTCCAGATCACCTTGAAAAGTCTTGCATTTCTTCATGCAGGTAATCCTTGACTTACAATCACTCGGTTAGCAACCATTTGCAGTTACAACAGAACCACCCCCACCCAAAGCTACTTACAGTCTCTAGTTGTTTACCCTTATGACTGACTGCAGACGTGCTGTAGTAGTTACCCAAGCTATCCTACAGGCCTCTGGCTTGTTCCCAACCCAATCACTAAGCAACCCAAGAGAGCCTAAAACTGGCCAACAAAGATACTGGTGCATGGGGGGACTATTACAACAGGTTGTAGGCCTTGGTCCACTCCCCACTCAGCCATCCAAGGGCTTTGTGGCAGTCAGCCCACTAACACCATAAAAATGGTGATTCTTTAAAATAGCAGCCCCCAACCTTTTGGATGCCAGTGACTGGTTCCATAGAAAAAGGTTTTTCTGTGGACTGGAGGGGGCATGGTTTTACATGCTGCCTGCATCCTATGGATGGGGCTTTGCTTGTTTGCATGGCCCTGTTGCTGGCATTCCACGGACTGGTGCCGGTCCATGGACCTGGGGTTAGGGATCTTTGCCTTATTGCATTGCATTATCTCTATAAAAAAGTTGGGAGGTTGCTGTGCCCTGGAGGTACTGGGGAGTAGTTGAAAGCTGCAAATCCAAGCTGTAACAGGACCTTGCACTTTAGTAGCTTCTAGATCAGGGGTGTCAAACTCACATCGTCACGGCAGCATCACGTGATATATGGGGACTTTTTCCCCCTTCGCTAAACCGGGCATGGGTGTGGCCAGCTCGTGATGCATCTGGCCCGCAGGTCATGAGTTTGACAGCCCTGTTCTAGATGGATAGATAGACACATTGCACATGTCAGATAACAGATAATATAGACAATTTTGTTCTTCGGTGTATGAGAATGTCCGTACATATACTCATATGACACAATGTACTTGGAATCATACCCTGAATTTGGGCATCAGGGAACCTAACATTAAATAACTGATCAACTTGCAGGACATCCTTTCAACCTTGTAATCTAGCAGTATCTTGCAAATTAAGGGCCCACAGGATCGCAGCAGCAGTTTTGAGGATAATGGGACAGTTTTCTTTTTTAATGCTCAGCATCTACCATTCTTTTATATAATATATATATATATATATATATATATATATATATATATGTATGTATGTATGTATGTATGTATGTATGTATGTATGTATGTATGTATGTATGTATGTATGTATGTGTATGTATATGTATATGTATATATATATATACTTTGTATTAAAATTATCAGCTTAAAAACCTTACACACACACATATATATATATATATATATATATATATATATATATATATATATATATATATATATAGGCTTCTGTTAGACTATGTCAACTGGAAAAAGACTGCAAAACACAAGACGCATCATAAATAACTAGTGTAACCACTTCAGGGTCTATGTTAGGAATATTGCTTCATTTCTCATAAGTATAACAGATCCTGTTACAATAGAAAGAAAACACAGAAGTGTTCAGTAAGGGTGAAGAGATGAAGAATGAACTTAATATTTCTGACAACAACTATAATTTTGCCTAAGATCCTAAGTAGGGATATCTATACTAATACTTCATAAGAAAACAGTGATTTAAAAAATCCCCTCTGTATAACATGTTCACTAATGCATCAGCAAAATCCTTATTCAATTAACACAGAACCATGTTTCTTCCTGCCCAGGTGGTTAAGAGAAAGATGTTAAGTAAGATAGTTTTGAGATGAAAATGTTGTCTACTAATTCTAAATTCATCCCAAACTTAATTTTGCTCAATCTGAATTTGCAGCTATATCAAGATCAGCTAACATTTTTTTCTATATAAAGTAATAAAAAGCGTGCCTGCTAAGTACTCTGTTCCGTAGGTTCTCATGTCATATAGCAAGCAAACACAGCTTATGTATAACCTTTCACAGTAGATGGGAATGAATTCTATGATTTGATTGCTTATGATTATTATTAAGAGTTATACCTTATGATTCTTGACTCTTGATGAATGTATCTTTTCTTTTATGTACACTGAGAGCATATGCACCGAGACAAATTCCTTGTGTGTCCAATCACACTTGGCCAATAAAGAATTCTATCTATCTATCTATCTATCTGTCTGTCTGTCTGTCTGTCTGTCTGTCTGTCCGTCCGTCCGTCCGTCCGTCCGTCCGTCCGTCCGTCCGCCCCCCCGCCCGCCCACCCACCCACCCATCCATCTATGTTGTGTTTGCAGGCAAAGGATTGTTGTTGTTGTTTTGGGCAACTGAAAAATATCCCCATAAGAATCTGAATGTAAGAGCATATTGTACAAATAAACAATGACTTCCTTTACCAATCAGAGATCTGCAGAACCTTCTGCACTCTTGTTAGAATGAAAGTAATTTCACAGCATAATACATTCATCAGCTTCAAACAATCTTTACATAAATATCATTGCATAGGAGCGATCTTGTGCCTGAAAAAAGGGAGACTGTGAATTAGCCTTATGACTTCTGCTTATTTTGCTCCTCTGATATATAAATTACAATGATTTTTTTTTTCATAATACACCTGTGATTAGCAAAATGTGTGTATTGCTGATATTTCTTAAATAGTAATGTTTCCATGTCAAAGTCTGAGCTTCTTATAAATGATACAAATAGATGTTCCCATTCTGAATGACCTTATTCACCCTGAAATACATCTTTTTTCTTGCTTGCTTGATCCATCAGTTTATTATTTTCATTATTTCTGGCATCACAGAGCCCTTTCACACACAAGAGAAAGTAATAGTTTGTGACTGCTCTTTTAATGTCCTTTCATCACTACTGAGTATAGTTTTATTGTCCTTGCTGTAAAAAGAAATAGATCACTCAAAGTATGGACTGGCAGATAGCCAGCCTTCCTTCCTTCCATAGTGCCAAGTGGGGATTTCCAGTCTTTTGAACACTATGCACCCAGACTGATCTGTTATCATCTCATTATCTTCAGTGTGTACCATAAATCCCCCAAGTCAGTCATATTATTACACACAATATAGTTTGCAACTAGTAAAAACACAGAAAGATTTTACTGGATATTGCATTGGAGGCTGAATTTTCTTGCATTGCATCAGTCCAACGTACTGTTAAGCCTTACTGTATATATTGTCCCTGGCCATAGCTAAACATGGTTGCTTTGAATGAATCAATACAAAAACATAACCAATATTATAGTATCAGTCAAACTTATATACTGCATAGCTTATATGCAACCTTTAGGCAACCGCTTCGAACACCATTAATAAACAGCTCTGGATAAAATTAGAATTATACACAGCATAAACGTAACTATATATAAGTGACTGGATGAGATCTGACCATGTCTATGGAGGTTCTCTGTCATCCAGGTCATGGTTGTCCCAAAGATGCTTTTTTGAAAGGTAACTGGACTCCCTTTGTTTTTTGCTTCTCATCCAAGAAGCTTCTTCAGTTCTGACAGAAGCATATTGCTGAATATTAGAAATATGACATCTGGGGCATGAAACTCCCTTCTAGCAATGGTGATATTAAAAATGGTGATATTATTAAAATTAGAATATTGTGCAAAAGTTCATCTATTTCAGTAATGCAACTTAAAAGGTGAAACTAATATATGGGATAGACTCATTACATGCAAAGCAAGATAGTTCAAGCTGTGATTTGTCATAATTGAGATGATTATGGCTTACAGCTCATGAAAACCCCAAATCCACAATCTCAGAAAATTAGAATATTACATGCAATCAATAAAACAAGGATTGTACATAGAACAATATCGGACCTTTGAAAAGTGTAAGCATGCATATGTGCTCAGTACTTGGTTTGGGCCTCTTTTACAGCAATTACTGCCTCAATGCAGTGTGGCATGGAAGCTATCAGCCTGTGGCACTGCTGAAGTGTTATGGAAGACCAGGATGCTTCAATAGTAGCCTTCAGCTCTTCTGCATTGTTCGGTCTCATGTCTCTCATCTTTCTCTTGGCAATGCCCATAGATGGGGTTCAGGTCAGGTGAGTTTGCTGGCCAATCAAGCACAGTAATCCCACGGTCATTGAACCAGGTTTTGGTGCTTTTTGCACTGTGGGCAGGTGCCAAGTCCTGCTGGAAAATGAAGTCAACATCCCCATAAAGCTCATCTGCAGAAGGAAGCATGAAGTGCTCCAAAATCTCCTGGTAGACAGCTGCGTTGACCCTGGACTTAATGTAGCACAATGGACCAACACCAAGAGATGACATGGCTCCCCAAATCAATACAGACTGTGGAAACTTCACACTGAACTTCAAGCATCTTGCATTGTGTGCCTCTCCATTCTTCCTCCAGAATTTGGGTCCTTGGTTTCCAAATGAGATGCAAAAGTTGCTCTTATCAGCAAAGAGGACTTTGGACCACTGAGTAACAGACCAGTTCTGTTTTTCTTTAGCCCAGGTAAGACGCTTCTGATGTTGTTAGTTGTTCAGGAGCAGCTTGACAAAAAGAATACGACATTTGAAGCCCATGTCCAGGATCCATCTGTGTGTGTGGAGGCTCTTGATGCAGACTCCAGCCTCAGTCCACTCCTTGTGAAAGTCCCCAACACTTTTGAATGGCCTTTTCCTGACAATCCTCTCCAGGCTGCGGTCATCCCTGCTGCTTGTGCACCTTTTTCTTCCATGCTTTCCCTTTCCACATAACTTTCTATTAATGTGCTTTGGTACAGCACTTTGGGAATATCCAACTTCATTTGCAATTACCTTTTGAGACTTTCCCTCCTTATGGAGGGTGTCAATGATGGTTTTCTGCGCAATTGTCAGGTCAGCAGTCTTTCCCATGATTGTGCTTCCTACTGAACCAGACTGAGAGACCATTTAAAGGCCTTTGCATGTGTTATGGCTTAATTAGATGATTAGAGTGGGACACTTTGAGCCTAGAATATTGAACTTTTCACAATATTCTAATATTCTGAGATTATAGATTTGGGGTTTTCATGTTTCCATCTAACACAGGCCACTTTCTTGAAAGCTTGAGACCGAAGCTGGAAATTTGGATTAATCAATGCCAGTTGTAGCCAAGCAGAAGCTGAACACTTCCCCTAGTCAAGTTACCACTCAGATGCAGTCGGATGTTAGAATCGCTTTTTTAATAATCCGACCTTCTATTTTGTTTTAAAGTACCACATAGATTGCTATGAAGTTTTCTTGTCCCTGGAGATTTAATCTCTTTGAAGTAAATAGATGTTCTTGGATCAGTGTTATCTATTCATCCTTCTCCTGGCGCAATAGCTCTCTTCTTACCTAAGCCAAAATGGAAGATGAATAATCAACTGTTCACAATAATTTGTATGCTATCTACTCACCAGCCTTTAGGCCAAAACATACTTTAAAAACCCTACCAAAGATAACTGTTTTCACTCTCCTTTTGAAAGATAAATGAGTGGAAGTAACCTCTCCTGTAGGGAGAGAGAGAAAGAAGCAATCCAAAGGTAATCAAAATGAAAGATACAGTTCCCATGAGGCTTGAAAAAAGTACTTTAGAGTTGACCAATGTGTTCGTAAAATATTTCCTTAGTGGAAAACTCTTGCATTGATCAAACTGAGTACCTTCTAAATTTGATAAATCTCACTTTCTTCTTCTTTTTTAAATGTAAGTTTTATTTGGGTTTTCACAAAAACATACAAATAAATCATCTTTTTTTGAGAATAGCATGATCCCGGGTTATCACTTCTTTATACTGACACAAACTCAATTTCATATTCATTTTTGTGTTCTATTCCATATCTCATTACTATTTTAACATTGTCTCCATAATTTTTCCCTTCCCATGGTTTTCTCAACTTTATTTTTAATTATCTCGTATCTAGATTCAATTATATATCTTTTTCTAAGTTTCAATGTTTTTCTAATCATTATATTTATACTTTTTTCTGTCCAAATTTTCCCCTTTGGTTACTAGTTGGAATATGACACCTTTATATCTTTTAATTTTATCCATTCAACTCTTATTTAAGCTTCAATTTATGGCTTTAGAATTATAACATTCAATATAGTATATAACTTCCAATCAAATTCTGCTTGCTACATTCTTAAAATACACACTATGTTCTTTAGAATATATATATATATATATATATATATATATATGTGTAAGGTTTTTAAGCTGATAATTTTTAAATAATAAATAAGGGAGACTAGTATAGATCTATTTCGAGCTAGTTAGCTCTCTTCAGCTAGCCATACCCTTACTGGGATTCGAACCAGGGAAGTATTACATGTGAGGCAGTTGTAATTGCCTCTACACCTCTCTCCTTATCAGCTCAGGCAGGGAAATAAGTATATACTTTGTATTACAACACCCTGTTAAGCCCCAATTAAGGGAGAAAGCATACTGCTTTCTTTTCTGTCTTTCGGCTCATCACCAGAGACCATACCGACAGAAAGCTATTTGTTTCGTTGCCTTTTGTTTACATGTGTGTAAGGTTTTTAAGCTGATAATTTTTAAATAATAAATAAGGGAGACTAGTATAGATCTATTTCGAGCTAGTTAGCTCTCTTCAGCTAGCCATACTCTATATATCTATATCTATCTATCTATCTATCTATCTATCTATCTATCTATCTATCTATCTATCTATCTATCTATCTATCTATCTATCTATCTATCTATCTACCTACCTACCTACCTACCTACCTACCTATCTATCTATCTATCTACCTATCTACCTATCTACCTATCTATCTATGTTTTCATAGATTTTCACAGTTAGAGGTATGCAGGTCTTGGTGTGTTCGGGTCTTTTCCCGTGTAAGATTGAGACTATCGAAACATTGCCCAGATAGTGTGTTCTGTTCCGGTGGGGGTTTGGTTGTACTCAGGTTAGTCTTTGTTGCTGGGGGATTTGAGCTGGTGAGCTGTGATCCTGTTGTTTGGCTTCGCATTCGTGGTCGTGCCACATCTTCATGGTGGGCGTCAGTTCTTTCATGTATGGGTTGGGGGGGTTTGAAGCAAGTAGTGATGCAGCTGTGGTGTGGCTTCTGGTCCATGGTCGTGTCTCATCTTCTGTGTGAGTGTGAGTCTGCATTGAAGAACACAAGAACTCAATCAAAAAAGAACAACCTCAAAGCCATAGGACATAAGATTGACTTTAAAAATACCAGAACTATCGCCAAAACCGAACACTTCAACAACAGAATAATCAGAGAAGCCATAGAGATAGAAAAATGCCCACAGAGCATGAATAAACGAGATGACACCTCCCGTCTACCAGCCATTTGGAAACCCTCCCTCATTAACAAATGAGTACCTAACATGAAGAAGGACACCAGACCCACATCCATGAGGGCCACACAAGAAGCTACCACCACACTTCCACGTGGAAAGCATACTCACACTCACACAGAAGATGAGACACGACCACGGACCAGAAGCCGCACCACAGCTGAATCACTACTTGCTTCAAACCCCCCCAACCCATACATGAAGCGAACTGACGCCCACCATGAAAATGTGGCATGACCAAGAATGTGAAGCCAAACAACAGGATCACAGCTCACCAGCTCATATATATAACAATGGTAAATAAAACACTCATTCCATTCCAATTCAATTCTATAATTAATATTAATTACATTCTTTATTTCTTTAACATTTCTTTTCAGGTAAATATCATACTTCCTTGGGAACACTTATAAACTTTCCATAATTAATTCTTTTTTTCATATTTCTCTTCACTTATATTTTTATAAATCATTAATAATAAATAACATGTTCCCATCCTTTCCTAATTTCCTAATCTCATTCTCTTTATTTCATTTATTTATTAACAAACATTCCCTTGCATTACAATAAGGATTTTATCCATCATTTTAATCATACATTGTTTCATATTTTCTAAAATTATTTCTATTTCTATTATAACAATAGTATCTTATGTACGTTTGCAGATATCCCTTTTTCAATTAAATTTTCATCCATTGTCTCTAAATAGGCTTATACTTTCAATCCTTATACATTTCCCTGTTTCTGTATATCTTGTTTCTGTCTTTTATAACTTATTTTCCTTTTGTTCTTCCCCCTCTTCTTCTCCCTCCCCTTTTTGCCCCCTTGTCTCTCTACTTCTAATTATCTCTTCTGTAATCGTCTCTTCTGTTGCTTCCTAATATTGTAATTATTTTTCAAAATAATTCAAACTATTACTTGATCATTAAAGATGGCTTCTTCTTTGTCCCGATCTTCTTGTTTTATAAGTGTTTCTTGTTGTTTCTCATAGTTCCAGATCTCCATTTCTAAAAATTGAAATATGAAGCCAAAAAACCTCTTCCTTCTTGTGCATCTTCTTTCTATTTTTTAAGTTCCATTTTCAGTTCTTCCAAAAGTCATTTTAAACACTTTTAAATAACCACCCGATTGATTTTAGTCATTTAAATCCAATAGTCAAAAATCCAAAAATCACCAAGTAATCCAAATAATCCAAAGAACTCGACCACAACCTCTGGTCTGTTTCTTCTTGCTTCTTTTTTCCACTTTCTCTTCCTGGGGTTCTGTTAGTTTGTTACAAAGTTTCAATTAGAATATATCTTTAGGAATCTTGTTAAAGTTTCACTGTCCTTTTAGTTCCAGGCAATCTTCTCCATTTTTCCAGATCCCGCCCTTTTATTCTTTTTTCTTATTCTTTCCTTTTCTCTCTTTCCTTCTTTTAGAGATTTTTGAGTATCCAAAAGTCTTTATTATCACTTTGACATTTTATTTTCAGTTTAAATTCATATTGATGTCAAAGTGGATTTTTGTCAATTTCTTATTTGAATCTCTTAGCTGTCAGTATAAGGAAGGGAAGAAAAAAAAAGCCAAATTCTTTCCCTTCCCTCTCTCCTTTGCTGTTTCAAAATCTTCTTTGGGAACAATGTTATTTTTTATAATTCAAATTCCAGGGTACCTTACATTGTTGCTTTTTCAGTTCAACCCGGTCAACCAAAACTTTCTCTTCTTATCTTCCTCCTGCACATTCTTTTCTGGTCGAGTTCTTCTTTGAGGTGGCCATTTCTGACCACCGCTACAACTGCCTTCGGGAAAGGGAGTAAGACCAGCTGGGGATGAGAGTTGCAGCTCTCTTCGACCCTGCTGACAGTCTCCCCCTTCTTCACCACCTCTAAGGGGTGGCTTAGCCCTGAAACCAGCTGGTTCGGGGCGCTCCAGCAGCAAGCACAGATTGAAACCGCGAACGATCGCAGATTTGTCTGTCGCTGAAGAAGCTCAAACCGGAACTCTGATTTCTTGATGTCAGTGAACATTTGGAGCGTGATCTCATGGATAGAAGATGTAAGATAAACAGATTCCATCTGCTCCAAAGTTAATGAATGCTATATAAGAATTTATAGATATTTGTACTAGTGATTTGTATTAAGCCTTGAAGCTTGCCAGCAACCACTGCAGCACCTGAAAGACAGGCCTTATTCTGCTGCTCAGGCTAAAACTGATCAACAAGCCACATTCTATGCTAGATGCAATTTAGAAGTCATTTTCAGGGGCAACTCTATGTGGAACAAATTGCAGTAACCTAATTGGGGTTTGGCAAGGATGGAGTATGTTTTTAATTTCTACTGGTTGTGTAAGAACACAACCAGTAGACTCAGGGAAGCCAGAAGCTTTCTTAGCCATGTTCTGTATTTATTGGTCTAGCCATGAGAGCAGGAGAATCCCAGATTTCATATTTGCCCTTTCAGAGAAACTGATTAGTAGTTGGAATATCCGTAGAATCAGGATTAGTAGTTGGAATATCCATAGAATCAGAGGGTTTCTGTATCTTGCAGGGATTCAATCTGAGTCTGTTCTACTTTGTCCACCTCCTCACAGCTACCAGATACTGGGTCAGGAAGTCTTCCCCATCTCCTCTTTGGCCTGTGGTAGATTTTAAAACTGGATTTCATCAGCATATTGATGATACCTAATCCAAACTGACAAGATGTCCTTCCCTGGCATCTTCATAGATGTTTGTGAGGTTACTTTTCTTTCCAAGGACTTGACCCACCACAGATCTGTACAACATGCTTTATTGCAGCACACACCCTTCCCAATAATAGATTGCTCTCCACTCTTCTCAGATTTGCAAGGTGATGTTGCCATCGCTCAGTTCTTTAATACTTAGTTCATGCAGGAGTCTAAAAGTCTGTAAAGTGACATGCAAACTTTGCTTCCTCTCAAAAGTTCTTACAATAGTTGGAATGAAATGTTGCTTCAGTGTGGTTGTTCATGTTCTAGTTGCTATCACATTTTTGGTAGCAACTAGAGGGTATGCTGACAGTGCTGTATTAACCATTAAGCAGATTAAACATATGTTTAGGGCACCAGGCCCAAAGGAGGCACCACAAAGTTGAGAATATGACTTCATTTGTATAGCATGTACAAAAGAAGGGGGCACCAAGATTTGTCAGTGAGCCCTAATCCACCACTGTATGCAAGATAAGTGCCCATATAATTTGTGATGCTGGCAGTTGAATGATAGTCTTCTTTCCTGCCTGTAATGCCAATCTCCAGATGTTTCTTCCATTTCTCTATGCCACTTGCTTATCACCTTTCTTTCTATACCCACTTTTATGAGAGAAATGGGAGGAAGAGAAACATTTTTTTCTGGCTACAGTTCTTTTCCAAAATGCAGAAGCAATCTCAACTTTACTCCCTCGCAATGTTGAAACAAGAGATAAAAGGAGAAAGAAGCAAATTTTGGGAAATCTTACTATGAAGTATCCAAAGACTCAATCTCTGTGGAAACAATAGTAGTTGAAGCTATCTACTTAGGAATGAGTGAAATCACTACAAAGAAGTGCCTAAACCCCTAATCCTCACAAAAGAATAGCAGAATTGATGGTACCAAATGCTGCTCAAAGATCTATTGGGATCAGAAGAGGTATATCACCCCAATCGTGGAACTACCACAGGTCATATGATGCAATGATTACAAGGTAGTATTGCAAGCTAACTCTGCCCACTCCCAGGAGTTTGATTCTGAACCGCTCAAGGTTGACTCAGCCTTCTATCCTTCCAAGGTCGGTAAAATGAGGCAATATAGTAAAATGAGTGTTTGAGGCAATATTCTGACACTGTAAAAAGCTCAAAGAATGCTGTAAAGCACTATGGATCAGTATAGAAATCTAAGTGCTATTTTTAAGATTGAAACCGCTTTGCTTCTTTAAAACTTTATCACTTTTCAACTTGCCAATGAATTGGTGGGGGGGAGCGAAGGGTGGAATAGAGTGCTGAGAATTTGTGTATGGATCATGAGAGCCTGGAAACCATCAAGGTCATGACTGCAGGTGCTTGAGAAGAAGATGGACTGTTCCCATAACAAAAGGACATTTTATAATTGAACAATGTGATCCCATAGGGATGGGGAGAAAGGGAAGCTATTGATTAACTAGGAAAACTGGTTACCAAAAGTACCAAAATGGTGTATCCAATAAAGTTTTACTTTTGGAAATTCAAAGCTCCTGAGTGTGTGTACTTGTTTTGGGTGCACTAATCAGACAGTTGACAGCTATTGCTATCCTTAAGATTGTCCCATGAAATTCCCAACCCAACCCATATCCATTCCTAAACCAAACTGAAGGGAATCTATATAATCTACTTCATCCAAAACCTTTTATAATTAAAGTTCAACTCCTTTAACTAATGAGAGTAGTAATATGAGAGTTTGTATCTTAATGGATCTTAATATAATTAATGGATGTTAATATAATTAATCTTCCATACATGGAATCCAATGCAACCTATAATCAACTAAAGAAAAATGATATGCATATTATTATGGCACCACTTAAAGACTCTATTTACTAATACTACTCATGTCAATTGTACCCCAACACATACACACACATACCTACTTCATGCAGTTTTCTTTCAACAAATATTTGATTGATGATGATGGTAGGTACCAACATAATTTTTTATTTGTTTCTCCATTTATTTTAATATAGATGCTTTCTAAAATCTGATAAGTTCAATCACTTGGTTTTCTAAGCAGCACTAGATTACCTTTAATATAGGCCAAATGATTTAGAGAACATTTCATTTACCTATTGAATGACTGTGATATTGGATAATGGAGGAACTGAGGGAATAATCATGCAAGCATCATCCAGCCATAGCTATGGCAACTTTTTATTTTTATTTTATTTGGTTTGTCAATTGCTTACAAGATAATAGGTATAAGTAAAAGTATAGTTATGAATACATGGATACATATAAGAAAAATAAAAGAAACAATAGGACAGGGACAGTAGGCACGTTGGTGCACTTATGCACGCCCCCTACATTTATATTATATACTTATAATATAAATATATATATATTTATATTATATACTTATCTGCATTGATGATATTTCTGCACAGCTATGGGCATTAAAACTCACTAGAATAGATAATATAGAGGAATCAAAAAATTGGGATTCAAATTCACAATCTAAAATTCATTCACTGATTACATTCCCAACATACATAAATACAGTCTTTCTCTTGAGGTTTATGTTGCCGTAAGTTTCTGAATGTTAAATGAGTAAATCTCTAGGACAAGTTTATGAGATCTTCACCAACAAATATGAATTACCCAATTTTTACACCCATGCCTAGATGAACAGTTGGATACATTTTAATTGGATGGTACTTGCAGGTGAATGTGTTTATTTTCTTAGTAGACTGGACACAGTGAACTCCCATCTTTTATGGAGCCTTTATGGTAATATTATTATAGATAATCGTGCAAGAGAAAACACTCAGATATAGCAATTAATTAATGTCCAATTTGCTTTTTAGCAGCCCAAGACAGATCTGCTATGGTTGTAATCCAGTTTAATAAGTGCTTCAGGAACAAAAAGAAGTCCTCTAATAAATGTTTTGCTTTTATAAGGGGCATCTTAGCAATCTTTGCAGTTGCCATCACAGTATGAAGGAACTAAAATAATAGAAGGATTTAGAACCAGGCATAAGCTGAGAAACTGTTTTTAGAAGGATGACATAAGCAAAGCAAGAATTGGATTTAGGGAAGTTAGATTTTCAGTTTCACAATTACTACTGCATGTTGTGTCATATTATTTAGAAACTTCTTTAGCTTTACAGAATTGAAAAAATATTCTCCATAGGTTTTAGAGCCCATGTTTAGGATGAAAATTGCTATCTAAATTCCCAAACTAGATATATTCCTAAACCTATATTTTAAATACTTTCCCTAAATTTAATTTGTAAATGAATTTAATTTATAATTAAAACCACACGTGCTACAAGACAGTTTTTTTCAACAATATATTGCCATTTTTTAGCAATCTGTAATTAACCAGGATTTATTTTCCCTGATTTTTATGGCTTCAAACAGGTAATGATAGTTATTTCTTTTCTAGAACTTGCTTTAGAAGTTCATTAAATCAAAAGGGTTTCCTTGGGAAAAATCCATTCGTATCCTTCTTTATAGTTTAATTTATTTGGTGATCAGGGTGTCTATGTGAAAGCCATGGCTTTCATTAGACAATACTTTTCCAAATAGTATCCAGCCTCCTTGGGTGCTTAAATATCTGTAAAACCCATAGAAGCTATAATGAGCGAACTCTTCCCATCATCAGAATTTTTAATATATCAAAAACTATTGTATACAGTAAGCCACAAGTTTGTTATTTTCATCATCTAATTGCTATTTAATAAAGAAGAACTTTCCAATGTTTATCCTCCCATTCCAGGGAATAGTTGTTAATTTGTCTGATTGCACTTTATTTTTCATTTTAGACTTCGATAATATTTTCTGAGTGCAGTTCAGATCTTTGTGGCATACCTTTATAAAATATTTTTCATAAATATGATTTCAGGTATGTTGTTTTGTGCATGTTTATATACACACAATCATACCTGTAGAAAAAGTGAATGCCAGAAATATGTACTATTACCCTGAAACCATGGATTAGGATACTCAGGATGCAGAAGCAATATTTGGCTCAGAGGTAAATATAATGCGGGATATTTATGTATTTATTTATTAAATTATATAGACACAAATTTATATTTAGATGTTTATTTGTAGTTTACTTAAGTACAGTAGTCCCTCATTTGGTGCAGCATGTGGCTCATGGTTAAGCTGCTGAACTTGTGGGCGGGAAAGCCAGCAGCTCAGGTTTGAGATCTGAGCACTATGCAACAGGGTGAGTTCCTGTCTCAACCCCAGCTCCGGCCAACTTAGCAGTTCGAAAGCATGCAAATTCAAGTGGATAAATAGGTACCACTTCAGAAATTAATAGCGATATGATCGCAGAAATGTCTTCAGACAGTGCTGTCCTCAATGGCCTTGCAACAGAGATGAGCACTGCCCCCTATATTTAGCAATGACTAGTGGAGAAAAATCCAAAGGGATTTCTTTACCTTTTTTATTTAGTCCTACTTTACTGCCCATAGTAAGGACAGCTCAAATACCACTCTTCAGTTTTTTTAGGTTGCATTAGCAGAATCTCTAGCAAATATGATCTTCTGCCACAAGTTTTATAGAGAAAAGCAGAATTTCTTGACACGTGTAATGCATTCACTAAACACAATGAGATGTACTGTACTTCCAAATAAGGAGTACATACCAGATTACATTTTCTGCCTTCATTCTTTACTGAAGATATGTGGAGTGCAACTTTATCTTGTTGTTATTTTGATGCTATCTTCTTGCTTAGTTTTCTTTTGTTAGATTTCATTTCCTACCCTGCTTCAGATAATGATCTATCCCATTGTTAATCTGTAAAATATTCTGCAGATTGATGGCTGCAGCAATCAGAATACAGTTCATAGCACAGAATACAGTTTAATCCTATTAGTATCCATTAGTAAATGTGCATTACTTGGTATATGTGATAGGCCTTTTCTCATTTACATATTTCAGATTAAAATCTCTTTGAAAACAAGTCCAGAATTTTCAATAAACTTTACTTTAGATCAAGTTTATTTGTATTGGATTTTTTACTGTTCTAGAGAAAAAAAGATACACAAGAATCCAGGCAGACTTAACTAGGAGCTACTGAGTTGCGTTCATCAGGATTAAAGTCTTGTCAGTTGCAGGCAGCAGGTGCCAGCCATCCAGCTAATTAAGATTAAACTGAGTTTGTTAACCTGTAGTTAGCAGTTTTTAGAAAAGTATTGTACCATAGAAGAAGGCACCTTAGGAAGAAGTTGCTGATTTAAGCAATCTTTCCATTCTGTGAGGAGGGGAGGAAAGGGAAAAATGACAAAAAGTGGGCTAGGAACAGGATAACACACAGTAACTGATCATAATGGCAAACATGTGCTGAGACAAGGGAGAGAGGGAGAGACTGCAAAGTTCATAAATGCAGGTTGCAAACTTACTTTTCATCATTATCATAACTTTGAACATTTTATTGCCTGAATAGTCAATCAGTGAAGTCTATTTGTATTGTCCAAAACATGTTTGCTTATACTAGCTGCTTATAAGCTTAACTGACAGTAGACTTTATGTTCACATAGCTTGAGATTATTTGTGTTATTTTGTGAGCCAGAAGAAGCTTCATAAGAAATTCTTAATAAGGCAACATTCTCTATCTCAGGGGTCTCCACCTTGGCAACTTTAAGACTTGTGAACTTCAATTCCCAGAGTTCTTCAGCCTCTGCTCTATCTAGTATTCCCTTGTTGCTAGTGATAGTTGATGTGTTTGTACTCCAAATTTTCCAAAAGATTGTTTAGTTGGAACAAGCTGATCTAGACAATTAACTGAAACATGTCTTTATGCAGCCCAGAATCTGCTGTCACAGCATTGGAACACTTTGCTGCCAAATGACAAGTGGAAATGGTTACAGATTCTCCATATAGTTTATATTCCAAGTAAGTAAGATAAAGATAGGTGACCCCCAGGAATGGTCTAATATAGCTTTATATATGGCTTAATATTAGAATATTATTTTTGTTGTTTGATTATGTCAGGAAGATAATGACAGTCTCATTTTTAAATAAGAAAATCCAATTTCTGCCCTTTTTCTGGGGAAATACCATCTCCAAATTAAGAACAATTATATGGTAAAATGAAGTTCAGATCAACCTAGAATAAAATGGGGTACATGATAGTCTGACAGGCTTGTACTAGAAAACCTCCAAGGTCCCTACTAACTCTGTTACTCTATTGCCATATTTCTTCATGCCCTACTTAACAATTAAAAAGGGTTTGAACACTGTGCTGGCAAGTGAGATGAGATATGAATTGGAAAAAATGTTGTTCGCCAATTATTTCACAAGATATAAAATTATCTGAAAGGTTTTTTACTTTTATATATCCCTTTTTCTTTTATGTAATTGTCCAGTGAAGAATCATCTCTATTTTGGAAATATTACATTGGCATTCTTTTTTCTCAATATCTTTGAAAAAACTAGTTCATTTCTATATGTAATAGTTCTGATGAGGTGAATAATAGAGTGCATACACAATTGCTGGTGTTAAGAAAGGAGAATCTCTTCTGCAATTAAAATCTTAGATAATTACATGATTAGTGTGCAGCTACAACACACTTCTCCAAAATATTTTGCATCAAACCTTAATTTGGTGAAATTAATTATAGTACTTGGTTAACAGTTGCCTACAGATCATGGAAGCAGATCAGCCCATCATCATATAAGCAGAATTGCCTCTGTATACTTCAAGAGGTAAAAAAAAAAAGTATTATTCTTCTAATACATTTTCTTACGATCTAATCCTGGAGTACCAGGAAACTAACAGAGGTTATTTGGTTCCAGTCTTCAAAAAGAAAAAAAATACAGACCAAGCAGCTTGATCTGAGAAAATCCTGGAAAAGATAACTAAGTAGTAAATACCTAGAAACAGCCAAGTTATCACTGGAAGCCAACATGGGCTTGTTAAAAACAGATCATGCCAACAAATCTGATTGCCTTCTTTGACAAGGTGATTAATTTAGTGGATCAGAAAAATGCTCTGGACATAGTTTAAAAAGGCATTTAACAAAGCCTAGTTCTTGGTAAGATAGAAAAATGTAGAATAAACAGTATCACCATCAGATGGATTTGAAATTCACTGTCCAACCAGACTCAATATGTACTTCTTAATGGAACTACATCTAAAGGAGGAAAGAATGCAATGTGGTATTTTAAGTTCTGTGTTAGGGCCCAAGAGTCTTCAATATCTTCATAAATGAATTACATGAAGAGATAGAAAGTGAACTTGATAAATTTGCAGACAATAATGAACCAGGGTGAATACCCAACATTTTAGAAGACAGACTCAAAATAAAGAAGGATCTTGAGAGATGTGAACAATGGGCCCTATCCAACAAAATGGTATTGAAAGGTGAGAAAAGTAAGTCTTACATTTAGGAAAGAAAACAAAAACAAATGCACAGGGGTAGAAAAGGTGGCACCTGACTCATCAGTAGTAACAGTGAGTGGACTGTAGGTGTCATAAGTAAATAAGTGGGTGACCACTTACAGTAAGTATGAGCCAACAGTATGCTGCAATTTTCAAAAACAGCTAATGCACTCTAAGCAGCATCACAGAGGGATAACATCAATTCAGTGAAGTGATGGTACCACTTTATATGGCACTGTTAAGCGTACATTTGGAATACTGCATCCCAGTTCTGGTCACCATGAATAAAAAGATGCTGACACTCTAGAAGAGCAAGAGACGATCACAAAGATATAAAGGATCTGGAGGCTAAACAAAGATCTTGATATATCTGTGTCACAAAGAGAAGGACAAGGATGATATGATGTCTTTCATACTTGAGTGGCTGTCACAGAGAAGAGGGAGTTGACCTATTCTCTAAAGCAGCGGTCGCCAACTAGTGGGTTGCGGCCCACTGGTCGCGGCCCACTGGTGGGCCGTGAGAAAATTTTGGTGGACCGAAGAGAAATCTCAACCCCAGAGCACCTTCCCAAAGCAATAAATCCAGGCTACGCAGAAACACAAGGCTGCACTGCCCACATGGCCCATGTGAACCCTCCCCGCCCACTCACTCCTTACTTGGCAAATGTGTCTACTAAGTTGCTATTTTTCCTTTTTCTGACCATCATCTGTTCTGCTGCACTGGGAGATTTAGAAGCAGGAAATGGTTGGATTTCTTGCTTTCTAGCTAAGCACAGCCAAACCTGCCTTAGAACTGAAGGTTTGTTTGCAAGCAAATTCAGTGCAGACTCACAGCAAGCAAATTTGAGAGGCTGAGCTAGCCGATGGTAGATAGATCGCTGAATAATTCTGTGAGCAACTCAATCTGCCTGCTTTGCCTGATTTTGGATAAAAGTTGTTTTTTTTAAATAAAAAATTCAATATTTACATACATGGTAAGTTGTGAGTTAATTTTATGAGTTTGCTAGCTAGCAAATTTTATGAGTTTGCTTGCAAGCAAATTTATGTGGCAGACTGAGCTAGCCAATGGCAGATAGATTTCTGAATGAATCTGTGATTCTGTGAGGAACTCAAATCTGTGATTCTGTGAGCAACTCATTTGCCTGATTTTGGGTAAAAGTTGCTCTTTTTTAAAATAAAAAGTTCAATATTTACATGCATGGTATGTTGTGAGTTAATTTTGTGAGTTTGCTTGCTAGCAAATTTTATGAGTTTGCTTGCAAGCAAATTTTATGTGACAGACTGAGCTAGGCAATGGCAGATAGATAGATTTCTGAATGAATTTGTGATTCTGTGAGCAACTCAATTTGCCTGTCTGCTTTGCCTGATTTTGTGTAAAAGTTGCTCTTTTTTAATAAAAAAATCAATATTTATATAAATATTTATATTTACATACAAGCCATGCCCAGCCAGCTACATGACCACCAAGCCACACCCACAAATTAAGCCACGCCCACAGAACCAGTTAATGGTCCCTGGGATCTAAAATTATGAGTTTGGTGGTCCCTGAGGTCCAAAAGGTTAGCGACCCCTGCTCTAAAGCACCTGAGGGTAGGACAAGAAGTAATGATTGGAAGATCACTAAAGAGAGATCCAAACCAGAATTAAGAAAAAAAATCCTGACAGTGAGAATAATTAATTGGTGAATGGTTTGCCTCCAGAAGCTCTACCACTGGAAATTTTCAAGAAGAGTTTGGAAAACTATATGTTCAGAATGATATAAAGTCTTGTATGTATGATATATATCCAGCCCCCAGATGTATAGTATATCAGGGGGTTGGACTAGAAGACCTCCAATTCCCTTACAACCCCATTATTCTATCTTCTAAGACTGAGGTGTCAAACTCGCACTGGAGGTATCATGTGCTCGCCCAGCCCCCAGCCAGTTTAGTGAAGGGGAAAAAAGTCCTGATATGTCACATGATGCCACCGTGACGTGAGTTTGTTCTAAGATAATAAAAGTCCTGCCTCTTATATAGAATTGCAGCAGTATCTGAATTTATCATTAGTAATCATTCTAAAATCCATTCGTTTTCATTTTGTCCTCAATTTGATCTTAGCGTAGTTTTCAGCTACAGACACCTTAAATTCATCAACCAAGTAGGTGTGAATATAGGGAAGGAGGCTTCCAAAGCTGACAGAGGGAGGAGATATGCCACGTTAATATTTTGTTACATATTTTTTGTATACAATTTAATTTCAAATTTGAATTCAAAACACATCTCTTTCCATCTGGTTCCTATTGTGTCCAGTATGACAATATTTTGTTTGAGACATCTATGTGTTTAAAATTCTCGTTTGGACCTTTTGATTCATGTGACCTGCTTTCAGTGTTCATGTCACATTCAAGGCCAATATACTTAATAGTTTAATTTGCTACCAAGTTTCTACCTTTTTTTAAAAAAAAGTTTTGTTTTATTAGTATAATATATAAAATTCCATTTCAGACTAACAGTGTGTTGTCTGGATACAATTATTTTTGAGCAATCATAATCAAAGTGTTTACAATAATATATCACAATAACATTAATACTGTAGTAACAATAATAATTTGTTTGTCCTTTTTAACAAATTTCCATTTTAACATTTATCCTTTTTATGTCCCTTTCTTTCTAACTTCTGTTTTTATTGTCTAGCCATCGACAAAGTGTCCCATATCAAAAAGTATTTAGTTTCTCCTTTGTCCTTAATAGTAAGCGTTCGTCTATCAATTTCTGCACATTCTAATATTTTCTTAATTACCTTCTCATCTGTCGGGATCTCATCACACTCCCAGTTGTGAACATATACAACTCTAGCTGAAGTTAGTACATGTAAAATCAAGTATATAGGCTCTTTATCATATTTTTTTTCTGAAAGAATACCCAATAAAAATATCTCTGGTTTCATATCTAAATGTTGTTTTAATCATTTTTTTCAATCAGGTATGTATTTTCGGCCAATATTTTTAACTTGTGGACATTTCCACCACATACGGTAATATGAACCATATCTTTGATTAAATTTTCAACATTTAGTAGATCTATTCTTATAATTTTCACTAATCTTGTTGGTGCAAAATGCCATCTGTAAAACATTCCATACAAATTTCGTTATATGCAGTTGTACGTAGTCGGTTAACATTTGTATCCCAGTTTTCTGCCATTTATCTAATTCTATCTTTATAGCAATTAGGAGTTAAACTGCCATATAAGTGGAAAATGAAGTTGTAAGATAGAGCCAAAGATATAGCATTCACATTAACAAATGATTCTCACATACCTTCTACAATTTCGAAGGTCGACATTTTTAGACAGGGCCGTGACGTTCAAAGTTCAGAGAAAAGTTGTAAAGAGCAGATTTCAAAGATGGTCCTTACCTCTTGCTTAAGCTCTTTGGAGACTAAAGACATGTGCTAATTTTTTATAAAACAAAACATTCATTGGAAACTTTTATATAATTTTTTGTCCTAAGTTTTTGCAAGGTTTTATTTTTTTCTACACAGAAATTGTTGGTGTCCTTTTGATTTCTGTAAATGTATTCATTCAGGTAAACTATATGAATTATAAATGCAGTGTTGCAAAGGATGAATTATTATAAATTCTAGGAAGTTGTTGAATTATTAGAGGATATCTATCTATCTATCTATCTATCTATCTATCTATCTATCTATCTATCTATCTATCTATCTATCTATCTATCACCTATCTGAATTGCCCTATGAACAATTTAAAAAAGTATTTTTGTTTTCTTGAACAAGTTTCATTGTACACAATGCTAGATATTTATGGGAACATTCTTGGTTCCCTAAATATAAAGTGTAATTGGTTTTAGATTAGATATAGCTAAGCTGGTATCATATATAGATATAAATGAAAGAAAAACTGCCCTCTCCTATTTTATTAAAGATTCTAAGAAATATATTAAGTCCATTTTAAGATATAATTTGAAAACTGGCATAGTGATCTCTTAATGTAAATTCATTCTATCTTATTGCTGATTGCAAGCCCCATGGTATGAAATCTTTGTTGTTCAAATAATGCATTTCTGAAGGAACAATTTATGGTAACTGCAGAACTTTGATAAGGATATACATGTTTAAAATAATGTAATAGGTTGTAACAGAAAGTGTCCATCCTGAGGCTATTCTTGGAAACTGACAGCATATTCTACAGTCATAAAATGGTGAATGTTATGACAGCATTCAGCCTTCCTAATTATGGTTAGGAAGACTTATTAATATGGAGTTTTTTGTAAAAAAAATCTGTACTGCAAGAAATCTGTCTCCCTGTTTTAGATTGTTTGCGATGATCTATTTCATGGGAAGGGGAAATAAAAGATAAGAAATTTCTCTTTTGGGAAGAGTCTTGAAAGTTAGTTCCAAAAATCTGTACAATAATAAATTAGGGGCTTTAAAAAGTCATTCATATTTTAAAGAATTATTTTAACTATCAATTTCCTCCTTGTTGGGGCAATTGGATTATTTTACTTTCTTAGCAGTATAAATAAAGTAGTATGCAGCTTGTGAAGAGAACACAAGGCAATGGTCTCTGGAGGTTTAAAACTCTGGGAGACAAGGGAACAGTTATCTCATTCTCTCCCTCTCCCTCTCATCCCTCTCCACAAGCTAAAGGCCTGGCACTTTCAAAAATACATTTGGTTTCATAGTACCCGTTTCTAATCACTTGGATATTTCTTGTTAACATGCTCTGTTCACAACCTTTGACAGTACTAGGTGAGTTTCCTTAATACTGGACAAATGAATACAGTTCATTTTAATACAGTTAAAAACTTAATTGGGGGGGGGGGGTTACTGAACCTGCAAATGGGCAGGTTTGAAACTTTGATTTTAGAAAGTTACAAATGGACGGACGTTCCAATGAAATGTTGAAATAAGATTTGAAATTCATTATAAAGAAACCTTCCTATGGGAAAATGCTTTTAACCTTAAAAAAATATAAAAAACAGGTTAGGAAATTTGGAAATTAGAGGGAACTAACTAGATTAGAAGAGGAAGAAAACATGGAAATCAAAGGTACAATTACTGAATAGAGAAAACTATTCCTAACATTGAACATTATTGAACTATATTTTTTGAACAATGGATTCAAAACTAATGTTAACAATGTCAACAGAGGCATCTACTACTGTAGAGAGACTGTATTTAAAATATGTTCTGGAAATTGAACAAGGTTATCTGATAAGATTGAGAAGGAGACGTAAGTGGGTTTAGAAATGACAGGTTAAAACAATTCTTAATGGACTTTTACTGACTAGCACTGAAATTATGCTTCTTTACAATTTGTTTATAGATGGAATATGGGAAGAAGAGATCATTTGTTGCATTTTAGGAGAAGATAAAAAATTACTAAATTTGTTTATACTTTGTTATGATAAAGATAAAAATCACTATATTTTTACTTTTTGCTCTTTAATGTTTCTTTTTCTCACCTACAACTCTTACTTTCTATTCTTTTAACTTCTAACTTGTATTAGTTTTTTACTATTGTGATTATAATAGTTAATGAATTACTATTTAAAAGGAAAGGGTTATAGTTTGCAAACTAATTGGCACCATTCCTTTCTATGATTATATACTTTCCCAATAGTAAAATGTCCACTTTTATAAGTAGAAAGTAGTGGTGACACTTGCTATATGATAGACTATTACATTGCCAATATTTTTTAGAATTTGCAGCAGAAATTCAAGTCTAGAAAACACACAGAGCCATTCAGCAGGATCATTAACTTCTTTATAAACATATTAATATGAGTAAAGTTTACAATACCATTTGTAGATTATTTCAATGTAACAAAAACACAAACATAAGCAGTCAGGGGACTCAGAACAGATTTCAGTTTAGATGGGAAGCAAGTCAGTTTCTCTTTCACTTTAGAAGTGAGCACAGAACAGAGATAAACCACACCCAGATTCTGTCTTTAAGAAACCAAAGCATTTGTTCATCATTAGCTAAACCAGTTATTCTGAATCTTTTGAATCTTAGTTCTAATACACCAGGTGGTTGGATTGATGTCACCTTAGTGAGTTGGGCTTGGATTCCTTGAAGACAATCATTCATTTTGCTTTTTGTTATTTGTTATACAAAAATGAATTGATGGCAATCCTTCCATTATTGGGTGATTTTTCTACCAAATTTTGATGGGACAATTTGAGGGGGTGGAGTAGGAATAGAGATTTGCTTAAAGGACTCTGGGAGAAGCATGTGACCTTTAGGCTGTCAGTTTCTTAGTTCTGGATTAAATTTCAGATTCCATTTTCTCCTTCTCTCTAAGAAGTATATCACTGGAGAAAAAAGTGGACCTATATGTTTTCTCCTATTTTGAATTCTATGCTAATATTCATTTCACTGTGTGTGTGTGTGCTCCGTGTAGTCAAGCAATGGCAGCACATTTGCTTTATCAGGACGTTGTTTCAGAAGCAATAGGCATTTTATTTTGTGGAGAGTGATTGAATTTTAATGTTGCTCAGGTATCAGCTACTTCACTGGGGCCCAAATGCCATTAAACACATTGTCTGAGGCATTAAAAACAGATGAACTCACATTTTCTGATACAAATCAGCTTCAGTAACTAAATATGTGAGCTAATTGCTTGTTTTCTTAAGCAACCATTTGTCAATCACTTACAGCAAAAATTAAATACACTGGTTAAAGATTTTGATGCTACCCTGGGATTGAATGGAATTCTTCCCTTTTGCAGTATCACTAATTAGAAACATTCTCTTTTGGTTCACGTGCTGAAATTAGTTTAATTTCAGGGAAGACATAATGCTGTGCCTTTGATTTAAAAATTGTTAGTACAGATGTTCTGCAGAGAAAAAATATTCTAAAATATCTCCTGGCTATAAGTTCTCTGAATTTGTCTTAGCAGGCGCATTTTATCTATAGTTTTATATTTTATTTTATATACATGTGGTAAACAGATAATGCCAAAAGAAGGATCAGATAAGAGACAGCATTGTCTGCAAATGTATAGTAGGTGGGGCAATAGGCACAGAAGGACATCCTCCTAGTATTTCAAGATGTAAAGGAGATGGGGGGGGGAGGGTTAGAGAGAATTATACTTTGAGATTTGCAAGATTGATGTTGTCCTTGCAAGATAAACCAGATTGGAATCACAACTAGATGGGCTAATTTTACATTATTGTAAAGCTACATTGATAAGAGCTTTCAAGTCAGGAAGTACAATTTTCCCCATCACACAAACCTTGTCTCCCTTACAGTCTGAGAAACTAGAAAGGGTCTCTTCTGAACCTGTTGTGCCACCCTGTTGCAGGCTGTTAGAGTTAGAATTAGACTTTATTTAATTTATATACCGCCCCCTCTCCCAAATTGGGACTTGGGGCGGTGCACAGGCTGTACTGCCTCTCACCTAACCGTTCCCTTGGCAGTATCTCTCTTCCCAGTTTCCCAAGGTTTTTCCATATATCACTGTGTCATATGACAGCAGGGATAGGTTGATACCGTAAAATACTTGTAGCTAGTTTTATGGCTGGTTCACCAAATCAGCAAATCCCACCCCTGGCTGGCCCCACCCACTGCACCCCTCCCTTCCCAGGAGTACCCATGTGTCTCATTTCAATGCCAGGTAATTTCCATGCTGGGCCTGCGTGGAGGCTCGGGGCGAGTGAAAACCAGGCCTCTGGAAGGCTGCAAATGAGCCTGTTTCTGGCCTTCAGAGGGCCTCCAGAAGCCAGGGAGACATCATTTACATCCTCTTGGAGGGTCGACGAAAGCCTCTGGAGTCCAGGGAGAGCAAAAAATGGGCCTCCGAAAGTTCTGGAATGCTGGAAATGGCCCCATTTCTGGCCTCCTGGAGGGCCTCCGGAGCCCAGGGAACCTGTTTTTCCCCCTCCGGAGGTCCAAGAAAGCCTCGAAAGCCTAGCAAGGGCAAAAAATGGGTCTTCCCACCGTGTGCAGAAGATCGACTAGGCCATGCCCACCATGGCCACGCCCACCCAGCAACCAGGTAGAGAACAATTGCTGATATGTTTTGAAACCTACCCCTGTATGACAGTCCTGAAACAAATTGATGACTCAATCAACATTGTTTTCCCCGCTTCAAGGTTTGTTCATACCCTGTATGTTATATTTTATCTTGCAATATATGCATATAAACATGTATGAGAATATGTTAACTTATAAAATCAATCACAGAAGATTAGGTTGTTTCTGCATTTGGATGGCCTGTTTCAATTTTGTCCTTTGGGATCTGGATTTTTTTAAAATCATAATTACAAGGGTGAAGAGCAGGGGATTTGTCAATTAGTTTAGCAATTGCCCACTTACATTTTCAAACGCTTGACCTATTTTTTAAACATCAGTATATCATTGATAAGAATTTCTGCTACTCAGCTCTCTTTTTAAAATAAATAATTCTAATATAATTTCTGATATATTCTCTTTTGTCCCAAATTGAATTACTCTCACTACTTTGAAATGAAGGTTGCTAAGGCTAAGAGAAGATCCCTCTCTGTTGTGACCTCTGTTTGTGGGAGTAGCCTTCTGTAGAAGTGTTGAGTCTTTCCAGCCCTGCTGACTTTGAAGTTGGTCACAATGGAACACTTCTGAGTGTTCTTAATGTATAATATAGCATTGTTACAGTTGCTAATGGTTATCAAGGTACTGTTTTAATTTTACATTAATGATAATGTTATGTTTTTTACTATGTGGTTTATATTGCTGTGCTGCTATGATGTTTTTAGTTTTTGTAACCCAACAATAGTCCTAAGATTGCTATGCCTAAAGTCTAATAAAAAATAACTGTATAGCTATTCACTAATTGTGCAAAAAGCAAATTCCATATAGAAATGTCCCATTTCATCTTCAGAACAATCATTTTTGAGCTACAAACTGATTTTTGGGATCAAGATGTTTCACTGTCAAAACTGTGCACCTTAGTTGTTAAGAAGAGTTTGATGTGGCAAAAATATTTAGAGCAATGGTACATGGAATGCCAGAAAAATGTGAGAACTGTGAAGCAAGGCAAAGTGATATTGTCAAAAACTGAATCTGACATTCTTAGAATTAGTGAACAGAAATGGAATTGGAATGGTTACTTCACATTGAAGAGCAGAAATATTCTGGTGTAGGGTCTCCCACTTGGGCAGAGGATTGGACTAGATCTGCAAGGTCTGTTCCAACTCTGATTTATCTGTTATCTATTATGTATTGCTTTCTTCATCAATGCTAAAAAAATCACCTTTGTAATAAAAGAAAATCTATAAGGTCACTTTTGGGGCCTGTGACACTGAAATATGTGGCTAGGAAAATAACCCCCTACTTTCCTTTCTTTTTCAGAAGGAAGGGAGGGAGGGAGGGAGGAAGGAAGGAAAGGAAGGAAGGAAGGAAGGAAGGAAGGAAGGAAGGAAGGAAGGAAGGGAAGAAGGAAGGAAGGAGGAAGGAAGGAAGGAAGGAAGGAAGGAAGGATTCGGTGGTAAAGAAGATAAATGTTTAAATTACAGATTATGACACAAAATGATTTATAAAAATGCATAGAGAGATAAATATAAGGTTCTGGGCAGAACCACAAAACAATATTGGTCTACTCCTAATTTAGAGTCAATTCTTCTCTAAACTGGTTTCAAGTTGCATAAGGTGCAGCATTATTGATCTTGTAAAAAAGCAAAGATACAAGCAACAAAATAAGCTTATTATGGTATCATGAGAGACTGATCATCATAGATGCATATACCACAGAAGTCAGTTCAGATTGCTAAAGGGCCTCTCTGAGGTTTTGCAGAGTTCTAATATATAGGTTTCTATATTTAAACTTTTATATTCCATTTAAGCTGGATATTTCTGAGCTGCTGAAATCATAAATATTTTAATTTTTGCATAAATCCTTTGAGGATTTAGCAGAGGAATGGACAGTGTATTAGCATTCAAGCTTCTGTGCCATACCAATATTTTAAATGAGGATCTGAGCAGATATAAGTGAGTAGGACCAAAGATGAGAGATGTTTATGCTAAAAGAGGAAAATGGAAAAATAAAACTTTTCTTGAATAAGATATAATCAATCAAACAAACAAGACAGAACAATTAATCAGTGGAACAAAATTCGCCGCCAAAAGTTGTGAGGCTCCAACATTGCAGTTTTTTAAAGAAAAGATTGGATGACCATTTGCCTGAAATCATATAAGGTTTCCTACTCAAGTAGGGGGTTTGACTAGTAGATCTCCAAGGTCCCTTTCAACTTGTAGATCTCCAAGGTTTCTTCCAACTCTCTTATTCCATTAAAATAACTTTCTGATTTTAGAAATGGTCAGACAGATGTTTCTAAGAACCTCCCAAGAATGTGTTTATGTCTCAGGAGACATACTGATCCACTCCTGATTTAAAGTCAACTCTTTTCTAAAGTGGTTTCACATTTGCACAGCATTTTTGATATTAAGAAAGAAACCAAAGGTAAGAAAGCAAAGATACAAGCAAAAAATGTTGGACTGAAGTAAAATTTAATTTATTTATTTTTATTAAAATAAAAACTAACCTTATATAATATTTCTAACTATTTTAATCCACCCTTTCAGAGATAGCTGTTCATATTTTCATATATTTCTTTAACCTGAAAATTATCAAACTCCTGGAGCTAAGTTAGTTTTGATGTTGCTTTTAGATGAAATGAACTCAAGGTCAGTTATCGTCTTCTGTCTTTATTTTAATAAGACAAAGTTTTTCTCTTTAATAGAAAGGGAGAGGGTATGTGTCTATACCCCTGCATATACAGCATCTCCATCTATGCCTTAATCATGAGCATGGAAGTTCAAATGTTTGGGGCTACCCACAAATGTAAGATTGTCTGTTCATTGAAACATTATATAAATGTACTGTTTATTCACTAGATCTGCAGACTGGGTATTAGATACCATGAAAGCTGAAATAAAATTCTGAAGATATTGTGGAAACATACTAATATTCTAATTTAGCCTTGGCTTATTGTATTGTGGGAGCATTCTGCATTTGTTGTTGTTGCTTAATTGCAGTGGCACTGTAGAAATTATTGTGCCTGTTCTCTGCATGATGAGAGGGCTAATTTAGTTGTGTGTATAGGTAAGTGTGAAATTAAAGACAATAGATAGCTTCAATTATAACACCCAAACCAAACTGAAACAACAGGGATATTCTTGGATTCCAAAAAACCAATACAATCTCAATCTTTTTTTTAAAAAAAAATATATGGCTCTTTTATTCTCTTCTTATTTGGAATAAACAACTTCCCAAAAGGGAGAAATTAATAATCACTTTAGAATGATGCTGTTATTGCTGAATAAACTTAAAAACAATGGGAAAGTATTAATCACCTTTTTTGCTATAGTGATAAAGCAGTGCATTAATGCATGAGTGATAGTTCTTCTTCACTTCCTGACAATACACTAAATAAAAAGGAAATGAACAAAACAACTTAAGAATTTATAGTCAGCCAGAATCATCTAGACTACTTTCCTATTGTGAAGGTGCACAAGCTATTCTAAAATGCTTCATGAAGCATGCTACTATGAATTTCCACATTTTATGTGTATTTAATATAAGCACAAACAAAGATGCTTTCACAGCCTTAGAAGACACAAATGGTTCATTTTTTGAGAAGATGTGGTTTGTTCCCATTAACATCTTTCCACAAGCTTCTTCCCTATGTTTAAATGAGAAATTTACAGGCATTAAAATCAAATGGCACAGCTTAGAATCCTATCATTATAACACATTTTGCCAAGCTTGAACACAATATACTATATGTTCAGGTTCTTCCTGCTACAATTTGATGAGATTGTAAGTAAGTATGATGTCACCCTCTGGCTCCAGTTCGGACAACAAGAAAGAGCTGGCTCTGAAGATATTGGAGATGGGCTATGGGGAGCATCACGGAACATGGCAGGCCTGGATGGATGGTTTTGAAGCAAATCTGTGCCGGGAATCAGAGATGGTGGCTGGATGAACAGGCTGGAGAAGAGCTTAGCTGCAGCTGGTCAGCACAGAAAAGTAGGAATTGCGTACCCATCTGATCTCAGGTTGCACAGAGATGATCAGAGGGAGGTACAACAGAGGTCAGCAAGGCTACTCATGAAGAGCAACCCTGCTCTTCCTAATGAGGAGCATCGGTTGGTACCTTTTTATCTCAGCTTATAACCTGGTAGTTGTCAAAGACAACAATTCATAATCCATCCATCCATGAGTGATTGTTGCGTTGATTTCATTGAGACTGTATTGCCATCGTTGTGCCTTGCACTCCTTGAAGTCAAGTTGCCACTTCAAGCTTGAACCTATAGGAGTTGTTTTGCCTTTGTGATACCTTGAATCCATTGAAGCCAAATTGCCTTCCCTATGCCGGGAGTCCGGAGAGTTATGGTTGCTTCCATTGGGTCTTGCAATTGGCAGATGGTGTCATCCTACTTGGAGTCTATTAGTTTACCTTGCTGTGATCTTGCCTGAAGCTCACAAATTCATCTGCTATGTCCTGCTAGGAGTTCTGAATTCACCTTGAGGGTGCTGTCCCTGTGCCTTAGGTGCATAAAAGACTGAGGTTTGTCATACTCCCATTGCTTTTTCTATGTCTGGTTATGTTTTTGGAGAGATAGTTTGCAACTGACTCTAAGGAATACACACACAGAATTGGACCTGGGTAAGGACTATGGGGTAAGGACTATGGAATAACATGCAAACCCCTCTCTCTCTCCCTCTCTCTTTTCTCCCTCTCTCTCTGAATCTGGACAAAGCAGTACCCAAGACAAGCATTATGGTCAGTTTACTTATTTATCTGCCTATCTTGTTTATAAGGCCACCAAACATATCTGTTGGTGTAACGCAAATGTTATATGGTAAACTAATTAATTCTGGAGTTAATATACTGTCTGATAATGCTTTATATTGTTTAACTTTAAAGTCATTTCTTGTTTTAATGGTCTTTACCTGGTTGTAATCTGTAATCTGAGGATAATACTCCAGAAGTGTAGCTGAGAATTTTTTTTTTTGGCCAGCAATCAATAGAGAGAAGAGCCAGCATGGGAAATAACATAAATAGGGAAGAAGTTGAACCCATATTTGCTTCTTTGTAATTAGTGTGATCTAGTTAATGGAATAGACTGGTACAGTTTGTACTCCACTAAAAGAAAAGATATATGGTTGAAACACCTGGTAGTATGTGAAAATAAATATGAGGATAAAGGTCCAGAGTCGCTTTCAGAATGAGATGGGTACCGTATAAATCTAATAAATAAATAAAATTAGACATATAAGAAGTTATGTTTATTTTGAAACTCATCTCAAGATGCTTATCTTATCAAATAACTTTGATGCTTATCTATTATTGCTCCCTCAATCTTTCTACAGTTGTGTTTCAATTGCTCTATTTTCTGACAGCATGATATTGTTTCTGTATTTGCTTTTTATTTCAAGCTTTAGATAAAATAGATCAGAACTTTACCATTTATGGTGGTAGAAGTCAGCAAACTCAATCTTATGTTAGTTGTTTCAATAAACATATTTATGCTATTTTTAATTGGCTCATTTCTAATCACATCTACTACTTGTAAGGTGACAATGACAACATCAGTATGAAAATTGAGAGGAAAAATACTATGGTACATGAAACTGAAAAGTATCTGAATAATGAAACTAGTTCCCATTTTGTACCTCTTTTGAATAGGTACCTATTTGAAACCTTTAGGATTCAATTAAAGTATAGAGGACTTAGAAGTAAGCTTGGTCAATTAAATCAACCCTGACTTGTGGTAATTACAGGAACAAGTACCTGCTGTTTTCTTGGCAACATTTTCACAAATAACACTCATAGAATCATAGGGCTGGAAGAGACCTTGAAGGTCTTCTAATCCAATTTCCTATCTATGGCAGAAGACCTTATATCGTCCCAGACAAATGGTTGTCAATTTTTTTCTTGAAAACCTTCAGCAAGGGTGCATTCACAAACTCAGAGAGGCAAGATATTCCATTGGTTAATGGATCTCATGTCAGGATCTTTTTCCTTAGTTCTAGGTTGGCCCTCTCTTTAACAATCTTCCACCCTTCACTTCTGGTCCTACACTCAGGAGCTTTGGAGAATAAGTTGACCTCCACCTCTCTCTGTGACAGTCCCTCACGTACTGGAAGACAGCTATCATGTCAGTCCTAATTCTTCTCTTCATTAAGCTAGACTTACCTGGTCCTTTAACTGTTCCTGGTAGAATTTATCCTGCAGTCCTCTTATCATCATAGATGCTCTTCTCTGCAGACTTAGCTCTCTAGAGCTAAGAGAGAGTAACTGGCCTAAAGCCACAGAGTTGAATTTATGCTTAAGGCAGAATTAGAAACTACTGTTCACATTTAGAAACAAAACTCTCACTTTCAATTGTTTTATAGTACTAAATGTTTTAGGAGTATCCATGTGTAACTGCACATCCAGGGATATTAAAAAAAAACAGGAAAAAAGAAGATTAAAAAACATGTATCTTAGCAAAGCCTCAAACTGATGAAAACTAAGAACAATTAGAATCTTCAATTGCTACTGGCCTTGCAGTTAAATTTTAGGTAATTCTGATGTCTTAAACAGCCTGTTAACAGTAAAAACAAGGATTCTACTTCATTCATAATTATTAAACAGCATTTTGTTCAATTTAATCAGTAAGTTCATGAAAGTTTTACCAGGAATGTTTTCATTCCACATAAGCAATTGGCTATAATGACTCAGCTTTACTTTAATAATTAACTCTAAGTGGCTTGTTTTCCATCTCCCTCTGATCCTTTATAGAAGAGGGCCATTAAACAGAGGGGGAAAAACCTTTATAGTACAACTAATTGTCTTCTGGTATACTTCAAAATCCTACTGAAATGAGATGTGAACTTGGGAGATCCAATGTAAGGTAAAATTAAGAATTGTACAGTTGGAAAGAGCCAATGACTAGCTAGCCCAGCCTGCTCTTAGTGAAAATAACTCATTTATACAAAATTTGTCCTATAAGAAATCTGATGAATAGAAAATCTATTACAGCCAATATATTTTATTGCTAAATATTTTTAGTTCTTTTCTATATTATTACTTCAAAGCAGAATAATATGTTTTTATAGTTTTATTATATTATTTTTCCACTGAAACAAGTTAACATTGCATGTTCATTTAAGTCCAGGCATGATAATGTTGATCCATGTTTAGCTTGTGGTCTATGGAAAACCTATTTTATATAAACTACTTAAAACTTCAAAATATTTCTATGCTTTCATTTTACATTATGAGCAATATAAAATAAAAATTCAGACATGTTAAGGGCTGTGTTTTTATATACACTAGCTTGAATTTCAATTTTGGGACTAAGATACAGCCACAAACATTTTTATTTGCATCTTGCAGTTATCCCATAACCCAGGGGTGTCAAACTCACGGTCCGCAAGCCAGATGCATCATGCGATAGCCATGGTCACCCCCATTTTAGCAAAAGGGGGAAAAAGTTGTGATACATCGCAACATAACATCCTGCCATAACCCATCCCTAGACATACACAAATCATTAACATTTCAATTCTGGTGTTAGCAAAAAGTCCATACAGGGACTTTTTATAGAAAAAAATGTTATAGAAAAAAATCTTATTTTAACCTTGGTCAGACTTCTTCCTTCACTTCTGTCTGTATTGATCTTTAATGATTCAGGATTTGATTCTTTTCCGTTTTCTTCTTTTTCCCATCTCATATCCTAGTTTCTGTCCTATTTTCCAAATATCTCCTAGAATATTTCAGATGTCATACTATTTTTTATAAATTTGTCAATGCTGACCAAAGAGAAACCCCTCTCCCTGTTCTTTTACTTTTATGATGGATCTTTAGTCTATTGTCCAATTTCTTAATCATAATGTTACAACTACTAGAGTAACAATCTGGTCCACATATATATATATATAATGTTTATACAATTATTTCCAAAAATGTCAGTTATACTCACATAGACATAGAACTGACTTAGGACAGGCCAAAATTCGTATTGTAATTTTTTTTAAAGAAAGATACATTGATGCGATTAATAAGGAAAACCCATAATTCTATAATACTTAAATAGGTTGAATCTAATATTCTTGAGTTTAAGCATAGATAATAGAAGTAGTGGGACACTTTTAGCATTCATTTATATTTGTTTAATTTCATATTTTTAGTAAAGAACCGAAACTTTGTGAAATCTCAACGGTGCTTGACATATATTTAAGTATTCATGCGGCATCAAGATGTTTCCCTAAGCCTAAATCATAGTTAATCAATATAAATTATGTGCTTTAATGTTCTTTGGGCCTAATTAATCATTTGCCTTCGGAGAAGAAACTATTCATATTGATCCAGAGACGGTCCATATGTTACTGTCATGTGTACTGTTAATTTTAACTACGTTAGAATGGTAGACTTCTGATCTTAATAAGAGCGGAAAGTGAAACTCGTCAAAATTGCTTCGCCTTTCATTTCAATGCTATTCAAGTTTGCAAGAAAGTAAGTGCAGCTAAATCAATAGGTATTAGGAAATTTGATGTTCAAATTTATCATGGAAATAATATATGAACTCCCCATTCTGTTATTGTCCAATGAAATGAATTTAATTAAACTTTTGCTTCTAAAAACACATTTTGCAATTTCCTGAAGTTAATTTCTTAATTGTACATTTGTTTTCTGTTTTTGATGCTGTTTTTAATTGCTGTGAGCCATCACGAGTCACTTAGGTGAGATGGGTGGATACACAACATTAAATAAGTAGCATAAAATAGCATAAATTAAAATAAAATACCATTCATGTTTTCTCTTCACACTAAATTCAGTGGAACTTTAACTCAGATAAAAGAGCCTAAGATTTTAATTGTACTCTGCAGAATTATTTTAGATTCACCAATCTTTCAGTTTCTCCTGTGAGTAAAGAGATTGAAGCATGAAAGGTTTGAATTTATTGTATTATAAATGCAGTCCTGGTTTCTTTGTGTACTTTGTTATAGCTGATTTGATGTATACTCAGTCTCTCCATTGCTAACTCATCTATGAGATTAAACTCTTACACTCAAGAGAATGATAACAGTGAGATATAGAACATTACCTGGAGAGAATTAGTTCCTTATGTTAGAATAGTTTTAATCATCACTCTTCGGAGGTTCTCCAGGGTTTATCCTAAGCTGTACCCAAAGAATTATAGGAGTAGGTTTTAACACAAAACAAATATATATTTGATTACAGTGTAGTTTTAAAAGCTTCCAGATTATCTAAATTACACAATGTATCCCAGAAGTCTTTATCTGCCAATCATGCTTTGGCGAATGAAGAGGCTTATATACTGAATACCTCCAAATAGAGTGCATTCTCCTAAATGGTATGTCAACAATTTAAGTTGTGGAAATAATTGTTATAGCTTTCCATACCATTTATTTTTCCCTTCACAAGCCCTGTATAACAACCCTTTCTTTAACAATAAAAATCTTGTATTATGATAAAACCTATATAATTACTAATTCTGTTTGCACATGTCCTGAGTTCCTTTCCCTTATACACAACAACGAAAAATTTAGATGATGATCATCTGTTCAGAAGAAAACATCAAAATTTGATTTTTCTTTAAAAAAAAGCCTGGCCACTAACAAACTATTAAACTCTTGATAGAAATATGTGCAATATCATCCCATACTAAAATTATTATTTCTGGGGTCTCCAAAGATCAGCGTTGACTCAGATAAAATAAATAAGGTAGAGATGAGCTAACTAAATTAGATCAAAGCCAGGCAATGCATTGCTTAAGGAAAATTCCATTGCTTTAATAAAATTTGGCAAAAATATTAACCAGAAATTTATCATTTTTGTTTAAATGCATTTTGGCAAATACTCAGGTCAAACTTCAAGAGTTATTGCCAGTGCCATAATAACACTACCAAATTGGGAGAACATAAGTATCAGTACTTTCTTGTGATGGGAGCAGAAGGAAGAGAGAATGTGGAAAAGGATTGTGGGAGATTAAGGGCCAAAGTTGGTTTTACTATTTAATTGTTTATTTGTTTATTTATTTATCGATCAATATAAACACTTCATGTTGGCAAAATCAGTAGATTTGCTGCTAAATTTCAGTCACATGATCCAAAATATTTTGAAGTTACTAAATGAAGATTTGACAATTGAAATACACACATTAATGGAATATGTGTAATTCACTGCTCATCTAGAGTCTGTTTAGTAAATTTTCAGATTTACTCATGTAAAAGTGTACATCCTTCTCATGAAATGAAGAGGCTGGTCTACATTAACATTCATCTTTATAGAAGTAAGACAATCAAAGTAACATAGATCGATCGATCAATAGATAGATAGATTTATTAGATTTGGATTCAGATTCAGATTTAGATAGCTATTTATAAAGATGGGAATATTTGGTATTATGAGATGAAAGATGGCAGGAATTCCAAAAAGAATGCCATATAATTAAAAAAAAAAACCCACAACCCCCATAAATGGTGGAAAAGTTACGTAACATTCAACTTTGTTTGCCCCAGACATGCTTCCAGTCAATCTCTACGTCCAAATCAGAGCAAGCACAGACACACACAGATAGACACAGTTCAACTAATAACAAAAATGGCCTTATGTTTATTCATTATATTAAACATTTAAAAGTTACAGTAATGGGATAAAAGACAGGCAAAAGTAGAAAGAGAGAAAGTAGTGAACCACAGGCAACCATTAATTATTTGTATCTATCAATGATGATAAAATTTCCACAACAGCAGGAAAATAAAAATGAGTATTTAGCATGGGCAATTTTAATAGTATAATTTTAGTTCTTCCAGCTTTAATCCTTTTATGTACAAAATGGAAGTGGAAAATAGAATACTAGGTGATTCCTTCTCTGTTCTCTCCCATGTATGAGAATTATGCAGCAAATGCATATTGTAGAGTAATTATGGCTATCTCATCTAATAATGTCCCTTCTATTAAAAACACACTGTTTAAAGTTTTCTTTCCTCTTCTTTAGAATTCTAGAATGGGTGCACATTCAGATGGAAATGGGTGCATATTCCAGCATATGAAAGGAAAATTAAAAATAGTGTCAACCAAGCAACCTAGAATGATGTTTTGTGAGTTTTCTTAGGGTGGGAAAGACTTTCCTAGTTCTCATAGTAATTTCTCACATTTCCCCCTTTTTTTAATCACTTCTAAATATAAATAGAAAAGGAAGAGAGAAACATTACAGGTTTTCTGTACCAAGCTCTTTTCCCATTCTCAGCTGCTTGTTAGGTTTAATTTAAAAGGGACCTTTTTAGAGTTTGTGCAAGCAAACGTGGAATAAAGCATCCTGAATCCTTTCTGTAAAGCTTTTTGGCATGGTATAGTTTTTAAAATAGCTAAGCAATCTGTAGAGTGTTTAAAACAACTTGGACAGCAAACCGAAGGTAAATGCAATTTAAAGCAGCAGATTTAATATCCTGGTTTGGGAGAAGGGGGAATGAGGTTTTAGATTAGAAATGCTTGGCATATCATTAATTAAACTGAATGGTGCATTCCTGTAGTACTCTAATATCTTATAGAAAACCCAATTAATTTATGTGAGTATAGAAATTGGTAAATGTCTGTAACAATGGTTTCTGGCTCATTATTGCTTAGAACTCCTGAACGTTCTTGTTTGGTTTGAAAGCTTGGTTTCTGTTCAAAAGAACCAAATCAATCCTTCTGTGGTTGCCTATAATACATAATATTCTTATAGCTAAGGGATGACACTTTTTTTGTAGTGAAGGTTCATATCTGATTATAGTTGTTTGCTTTTATTATTATTTTTACTTCAATGGCCATGTGGAGATAGTGAAGAGATGACTTTATGGTATTGTGCAAGTAGGCAAGGTTGGGATTTGTGTGTGCATGCATGCTACATGCTTACATTCTTTTTTCCCTCTTACTTCTTGTACGAAATGAGTATGAAATTGTGCTGGTGATGTTTGGCAGTTTTCCCCTTGACTTTTGGCAGTGCTACATCCCAGGACTACAGGAGCTAGACAAAAAATACTGTAGGAGCACATGCATGTTACTAATGTCTAGCTGAGCTTTGATATCCATCAATAAGTATAACATAAACTATTATTGGAGGCATTGAGAGCCATTATTTTCATACAGAAGTGGTCAAGGATCCCTTGGACCCAAAATTATGGTGTTTTATTTTTTATTCTTTGGTTATCTAAAGAGATGGCACATGTGTTTCTCCAAATGAAAGTGTTTGGATGTTGGTGACATCTCTTCCAAACCAATATGGATTTTAATACAACCATTAATCCATATATTGTATGATAACGGAGATGCCACACAATTCATCTTCACTTGTGATAAGAGATAGCCTAACCAAGCAAGCTCACTTCCAGTAAACCCTGATCTCCCCGATTCATGAAGACAAATGCCATAATAGCAAGGTTCAGACATCAAGAGTCATTGTAGCTACAGATAGATTAGATAGATTACTATGTGTGCCTGTTATTCTTGTTCTTGTGTAACAGAATTGTGGACATACAACCTTGAACTCTGAAATTATTATTTGTCATATAATGAACTGCAGCATTATGCCTGGTCAGCACTTGGAGATCACAATGTGCAGGGAATGCAAAGAATTGCAGGAAACAATGTTTTGATTCATTAAGTGCTGCTTCCCCATTTCTTTTAATTAGCCAGGACAACAACTTAGAGCCAAAGGACACTGTACCATTTGAAGGACTTCTTTGGAATGAGACCCCAAGGCAGCATCTTTAACACTTCAGATCATCAACATTTTTATGATAATTTATATTTTTAATCAAGTCCTATCATGCTGTTATATTTTCCTTGGTTGCTAATATTAATCTCTTCCCAAGAGACAGATGCTTTTAAAGAAGGGGAACATGATATTCACGTTATATCTAAGCTAAATGAAAGCTTATGAAATTCCTTTGGGGTGTTTTTCAGATTAAAATAAAAGGCATTTTTTCCATTACTGGTCTGTTGTTATAATTATCTTAAAAAGAAGTGTGCAGTTTTTTTTCAGGCTTAAATGGTCTTTAGATAATGGGTCATGAGACACTCTAAACCTATGATGGTGAACTTATGGCATGGGTGCCACAGGTGGCACGCAAAGCCATTTGTGCAGGCATGCGAGCCCCAGCCAAACTTACCTCACTGGGCATGTGTATGCCTCCCAGCTGATTTTCAGCCGTTTGAGGCCTTTTTCTGCCCAAGGGACACCTCTGCAGCCTTTGGAGGCCGAAAAACAGGCTCGTTTTGTTACTTCTGGTATTTCTGGTAATGAGCCTGATGAAACAATAAGTGGAGGCTTCCCTCGAGCCTTTGGGAGGCCGAAAAAGGCCTCAAACAGGCTGAAAATCATCTGGGAGGTGCATGCATGCCCAGTGCAGATCAGGGGGGATTGTGCGTGCATGCTCAGGGGCTGCGGGGGGGCTTGCATTGCCTTCTGGGTGCTGGCACACAGGTTTCAGCACAGGAGCCCAAAAAGGTTAGCCACCACTGCTCTAAACAAATAGGGAGGTAGCATAACCAAGATTTAGAACAAAAACTGGATTTAATACAAATCAAGCCATTTAAATTGTTAATATAGTTAAAATGATTACTAACAATAAATTAATAATTTTTCCCGTTCTGGTCTTCTGACTATGGAATAGGGAGATCTGCGTACAAAGACTTTATTTTGTTTTATTTTACTTTATTCAGTGTATTTCCTGGTGGCACTATTTTTCAAATTCACAGGTCTGTCAATGTCCAGTATAAAATTCCTTTTTAAAAAGTTTTATTGAGTTATTTTTAAACATACATCAGTATCAATACATGTGGCCTCTGGGTATAATTCATTTTTATACAAATAGCCATAATAGTATTATTATTAGTATATTATTATTATATTATTATATTATTTATTATTATATTATTATAAATGTCTACATTAATCAAACTTATATAATCCTAATATTGATGTGCATGATTGTTTTAGAGTAGTTATTCAATATTTCAATGTTCAATTTTAATGCCAATTATATTATTAAGCATACATAGTAATATAATCTTTCAACCTCTAATCTTTCCATCTAATTATGACTTGTATTCTATTACATAAAAATTATATCTGCTAATATACCCCCTATTTCTTATTTCTACCTCTATTCTAGCTTCTAGTCAGGTCACCATTACTAATCCTATTGTTAACACATATGTTTATATTAAGACATAATCCTTCATTATTTGGTTGTTCAAAGTCACAATACACTATTCAAATACCAGTCATCCTATTATTTAAACATACCTAATAATACCATCTTTCAACCTTCAATCTTCCATCTTATTGTTTATATAAAGATGTGTATTCTTATTTCTACCTCTATCTTGACTTTTAATCAGGCCATAATGATATTAGAAAAAGAAGAAGAAAATCCTTTCAATCCATCATCTCTTGTTCATTTTAATATTTCAATTCTTATTCATTTTTGGCTGGTCTCCCATACTCCAGTATGACATTCTAAAATTGTGCTTATCATCCTATAATTTTGCCATTCCAGAGATGGCGGCCATGAATCTCCTGCATCATAAGGCATCCAGTACCCACCAGGCACTGCTTGTCTTCTTTTGCCTTGGTATACCCTTACGGGTCCAACTGATTGTTCCATAGTGCCATGCTAGTAACATGAAAACATTGCAGGTTTATGATAATTGATTCCTGCAATTACTTCACTTTTATTTTTCTTAACTAAAATTCTAGTACCTGTTTTTGTGAACATTGTTAATATCTTAATTGATGAAGCTGCATTAGCTAAGATCCCAGAATGTTACATATATTCTGGAGCACTGGGAGTGTTATAAACAGTAGGAGAATGCTTGCTACATCTTTTTTCCCCCTTGAAAGGGATTATGAGAAGGAAATGATCAGGATATACATTAAAGCTGAGAAAAAGAAGTTAAGGAAGAAAAGCCAATTCATCTAATGTACCACAGGGAGGATGGACCAAGGCGCAGACCTAATTGTTAATTCTGCTAAACAATACCCAATAATGAACAAAGTTAGCTGGATCCTTCATGTTCTACAAGGCACTGAACATTATTTATTCCACCATGATTTTGATTATGATAGATCCTATCTGGCGATTATGACTAACACATATTTATTTTGTATTTTATTATTGCTTTTATTCTGTTCTTTATTGATATTTGTTGTAAATTGCCCAAAATATATATGGATTGGAATAACTGACAAACACCATTTAAAAGACAGTACTCGACCTCAAAAGAACCTTTAGATAAATTATCTGAAAAGGAATACATGTTAGTAGGAAACACATTAAAATAGTGAAAAGCATATGAAATATTCCTAATACAACAGTAACAACAAAACACATCAATATCTATGAGATTCTTTAAAAATATGGTAGAAAAAGTAGACAATAACTGAAGGTTGAAGTTTGGACATTCAGTTTGAATGTGTTTCAATCAATTTCTTCCTTCAACTGATTGTGTATTGATATGCTGATCCAAGTGGGTGTTTTTAGAATGCATCAACAATTTATAGTATGAATGTGTCTGGAAAGCAACACCTTTTAACAACTAAATCAATAAATCAAAGCTATGCAATTCTAAGATTCACAATGATAATTAGATTTGACTGGACTTCTTGCCAAACCAACAATCTGAATCCATATTAGATTTCATTTAACTTGTTATCAAATCAAAATTGTGAATCGAATATTTGCAGAGCTAACCCAAATAAAGTTGAGTCTTGTCTCTTTCTATGAGTATTAAGGAAGTTCATTTTGGCATGGAGTTGTGTAGTGGTTCAGATATTGTATTGGTTACAGAATCATATTGAATGGATAACTTGGGGCCAGTCACTATCACTCATACTAAAAACTCACAAAATGATTGTTGTGGGGTTAAAATGAGAAGACACCACTTCCCTAAAGAATCTTAATAACTCAGAAAGCAGGTAGGATAAAAACGTACTAATAAATACATAAATAAATGAAAGGATGCAATTAAATATTTAGACAGTCATTTTAATTAAATATTTTTCTAGTAACAATTATCACCAGGTTTCATTCAAATCTAATTTTCAAGGTTCTCTTCAAGGAAATCATAATAACAATTTTTAGGCAAATCCCAAGGCTGATAAGATTACTGAAATTTCTTTGATAATTTTTGCAAAAGCACTATAGAAGGATCAGGCATGCCTTTTTTTAAAAAAAAATCAGTATATATATTTTTCTCATGCAAATACATCATTATTTATACATTAAAGTCTAGAAAAATATATTTTGTTGTTATTCCACATTCTGAGATACAATATGGGATTGTGAGGGCAGGAGCAAAATAAAATACCCTTGATTATATTTGTAGATGATAGATGATAATGCTACTAGTAATAAACTATTTTAGTTATTTAGGTACATGTATCCTCAATAATAATAATGAACTTGAATCATGACTATTACTTTAGCATTCTTTGAGGATCTGTGAACATAAAGAACAAATGCAACTGAACACAAATCTTTGTCATACATAAATAAATGCTGTAGTTTAACTTTACAATAAAATAAAGTGGCTATAGTTTACAGTATGTAATAGTAATATTGACTAGGTAAACATCTTATCCTCCATCTCAATTTTGAGAGTCACCATATTTAAATATGTTTATTTTTCTTTATGTTCATTTTCTGATGCTTTGTTATGTTTTCTTTTTGATTTCCTTAGCAATTCTAATCTCAGATTCGTTACCCATGTATTACAATGTCTTTTCCTGTGAAAAGATAACTGAAATATTTTACCAAGTAGCTCTGGATACAAATCTATAGTGAGATTAGCATTATCCCACTACAGAGATCCAAGCTGCATTGATCATTCATGTTGCTGTAAGCATAAATTTGTCGCTTAGAGAAAGTTAACTGGCATTTTACCAGTAGTTCCTTCAACCTTTGTACAAGAATCTTTGACTTTTGTGCTAAGACCTTTGACAGGCTTTTCTAACTCCCAAAAATGTCTCCAGCTTATTCAATCAGCAGTTGCTAAGGTTTCTTCTGAGTGATCACATAACTTTGATCTTAATTTTATGACACTTGTTTCCTCAGCTTTTTTTCCCTGATTGTAATAATCACACATGTTCACATATAATATGCAGAAGTGCCTGTAACCTATTCATTGCTCAGCAGTGATAGATCTGGTAATAATGTGCTCACAGTTCTCACTGTGCTGTACTTTGTAACACCCGGAGTTTAATTGAAAATACACTCTGACCTTGGTTTTCTTCATTGGGCACAGAAAGGACATAATTACTGTGAAGCTGCTGAGAGACATTATTCCAAAATGTCATATTGCTAATTTTGGCAGTATAAGTCCCTCCTATTAAAAGAAAAATCCCAAAATCCAAATATAAATATGCAATGTGTCACTGTTTTGTATTGATAAAACAAGTATTTTTTTTAACTTATTTCTCTGTATCACTTCATTATTTTCAAAATATCATGGGAGTGTAATCATTTGATTTCTTAGTGATCCATTCCTCATTTATATTACATAAACAGCTTTGTAAACTGCAGATCACAAAAATATCTATACTCCATTTTACCTTCCAAAGGTTTCCATAGTTACAAAGGACAAGATTATAATTATCATTTGCTGGACAGAGGATTCTTAACAGCATTTCCACTTTCATACATAATTGTGATTTTCTTCTAAATACATTATGTTGATAAACTGTAATTGTGATGGATATTCTATATGTCTATTAACATTATATTTCTATAGTCTATAAACACTTGTCTTATGAATATGTAGAATGTTTCTATTACTGGAAGTTTTCTTTAGAATTCCATGATTAGTTTTCTTATTTGTTTTATTTCCTTCATGTATATTCCTTAAGGTGAATGTTAAGGAGTCTAAAACAGAAAAAAGACTTCAGAAGGTCAATGACCTTTCAAGAAATGAGGATTAGATAGGCCAAGGATCAACCATCTATTAGTATAATAAAACAGCTGCTTTGTAACTCTCCCGAATCAGTAGAGATTACAAGTTTACAAAACCTGATTTCAAATGTCTTGCAATGAGGTAGAAAAGGAAGTTATTTTCCAAAGATCAAAATAAGTGATACCAGTTAGTTTTGTTGATGACCGTGTTTACTCATGTTTTCAGAAGAAGTAAAATCTAAGGAACTATCCGATATTTCTCTACATGCATAAATTCATAAGTTGATTATTTTTCTAAATAGATTGCTATATGAACAGTAACATATTTACCCTATTTTTCAAAATATAAGTTTTCCCCCTCTGATATGAAATTAAACTGTTTGAAGCTTTAAAGGAAAGCCTTTAGCAGATAGTATTTTTGTCTACTAAACATGTGTATTTTATATCTGTGTGCTCTGGATTATTAATGTGCTTAGAGCTTGCTATAATTATAAGACTTCACTTTGGCCTGATTTATAGGAAATTTCATTAATCTCTACAGCACAGGATCTTGCAGTGAGCAAGAGATTCAAAATGAATTCAGAGCTGGGTTTAGGTACAACCACAAATGAATCAACACTCAGAGATTTTGAATGATAATAATAATTTGCAAAGTTGAAAGTTTTTTTTTCACTTATTCAAAGATCTGAAAGAAGCAATTTTGGAAGGTAACTCGGAAATTGCTAACCCTTTATTTTTGCATTCGGGACACATTACTGATGATAGTTTCTGTCCTGCAGTGGTCAAAATATGAGAATTGGAGACAATGTGTATGAGGAAATAAAATCACTTGAAGTTTTTTTTTATATCTGTTTCTTGAAATAAGCAAACAATAAGTATTCTGTCAGCAGATGTATTCAAGAAATAAAAGCTTTTGGGCATTTGCATAAATAATCAAAAGACATTTTCCTCCCTGGAGAAAAGATTTGCAAACCTAATATGATTCATAGAAATTTTCCCCCATAAAACTATGTGCTTTGGGTAACTTAGCTCACCACTCAAAACTTCTGAAGAGCACCAGAATGGGGAAGCATGATATACAAAGTTATTAAATTACATATAAAGGGTGGGGTAGATATTAAAAGAATACAGCCTAAAACTGCATTTAAATCTGCTTTTTCAATTTTTTACTTTTGGTCATTTTGTGGCTTAATGAACTAGAGTTAAAAACATCAACACATTTAAGAAACATATATACAATCAATCTCTTAATCTCTGTTTCCCATTATGTATAATTTTGCATATCCATAATTGCTAAAAATATTTCAAACCTAAGTATATATGGTAAAGATTTTACATCTGTGAGCTTTCATTTATCTTGCATCCAGATGGTTAAACAAATAAAACTGGTCAGATATTTTATTTTGGTGGATATACTAGATTTGTATGCTAGACTGCCTTATTTGAAATGCTTGCCAAACCCTAGGTGAAAAATACAAATCTCATTTTGATCATTCACTCATCATTTTATCCTTATCCAAAGATTAATGTTATGGATATCCATCTTCGGTTGTAGAAGTTCTGCTAAAAACTGATGTTAGTTTCCAACTGACCAGTACATCCAATAATTAAAAATCTCTGAAAATAAATTCCAGATAAAGGTTCTGAATGTTCTTCTTTATATAATGTTATTACAGGCGTGAATTATTCAGTAATATACAGTACCATTCCCTTTAAGTTAATTATAAATGTTTTAATAGCCTTCTAAATTGTGTTCTGATTAGACTTAGATTTATTGAAATGAATAATTTAATTCTAATAATTTAGTTTAATTTTCAGATTGATTTTATTAATTGGTAATTCAGTCTTTGGCTAGTTACCTTCAGACCCAAAAGAAAAACCTATAATGACCAAGGGTAATTTTAATTGTTAACTTATATTAACAATTAATCCCCAGGAAGTTTGTTTCTTGGTAAATATATTTTTAAATAAATGTGTGAATGCACAAATTATAAGTATAAAATAAAAATGCAACATTTGATACTAATATTGCTGTTTTCTTTTTTCTTTAGACTATTGGAACTCCTGAAGGACCAACTCCAAATAAATTATGAATGTTGAACAAGATGAGCTTACATCCACAGCAGATAATGATAGGTCCTAGGTTTAACAGGGCCCTATTTGACCCCTTGCTTGTAGTGCTTCTGGCTCTTCAACTTCTTGTGGTTGCTGGTTTGGTCAGAGCTCAGACTTGCCCTTCTGTCTGTTCCTGTAGCAATCAGTTTAGCAAAGTAATTTGTGTAAGAAAGAATCTGAGAGAGGTCCCTGATGCTATATCTACTAACACTCGGTTATTGAATCTCCATGAGAACCAAATTCAAATAATCAAAGTGAATAGCTTCAAACACCTGAGGCATCTAGAAGTCTTGCAACTGAGCAGGAATCACATTAGAACAATTGAAATTGGGGCCTTCAATGGTCTGGCTAATCTCAATACTCTGGAACTCTTTGACAATCGTCTTAGCACCATTCCTAATGGGGCATTTGTGTACTTGTCAAAATTGAAGGAACTTTGGTTGCGAAACAACCCCATTGAAAGTATTCCTTCTTATGCTTTTAATAGAATTCCTTCCCTGAGGAGGTTAGATCTGGGGGAATTAAAAAGGCTTTCATACATTTCTGAAGGTGCCTTTGAAGGTCTATCCAATTTGAGATATTTGAACCTTGCTATGTGCAACCTTCGGGAAATTCCTAACCTCACACCACTTGTAAAACTGGATGAGCTAGATCTTTCTGGGAACCACTTAACTATTATCAAGCCAGGATCTTTTCAAGGATTAATGCACCTGCAGAAATTGTGGCTGATCCAATCCCAGATTCAGGTGATTGAAAGGAATGCCTTTGATAACCTTCAGTCACTAGTAGAGATCAATCTGGCCCACAACAATCTAACACTACTGCCTCATGACCTCTTCACACCTCTCCATCTGGAAAGAATCCACTTGCATCATAACCCTTGGAACTGCAACTGTGACATCCTGTGGCTCAGCTGGTGGATTAAAGACAAAGCACCCTCCAACACTGCATGCTGTGCCCGTTGCAACACACCTCCCAGCTTGAAAGGAAGATACATTGGTGAGTTGGACCTCAACTACTTCACATGCTATGCTCCTGTGATTGTGGAGCCACCAACAGACCTCAATGTCACTGAAGGCATGGCTGCTGAGCTTAAATGCCGAGCATCAACATCCCTGACCTCTATATCTTGGATTACTCCAAATGGATCTGTTATAACACATGGGGCTTATAGGGTTCGGATTTCTGTGCTCAGTGATGGCACATTAAATTTTACAAGGGTAACTGCGCAAGACACAGGCTTGTATACATGCTTGGTGAGTAACTCTGTGGGGAATACAACAGCTTCTGCAACTCTTAATGTAACTGCACAGGAGTGTATTACTTATTTTTCAACCATCACAGTAGAAACTGTGGAACCTTCTCAGGATGAGGCACGGACCACAGAACAGGTTTGGCCCACACCAGTTATTGATTGGGACACCACTAATGCGACAACCTCTCTCACACCACAGAGCACAAGGTCAATGGAAAAAGCATTCACAATTCCTGTGACAGATTTAAACAACGGGATCCCAGGAATAGATGAGGTTATGAAGACTACCAAAATCATAATTGGTTGTTTTGTGGCAATCACTCTTATGGCTGCTGTGATGTTGGTCATTTTTTACAAAATGAGAAAACAACATCACCGGCAAAATCATCATGCTCCAACACGGACTGTAGAAATCATTAATGTGGATGATGAACTTACAGGTGATACACCTATAGAAAGTCATTTGCCCATGCCAGCAATAGAGCATGAGCATTTAAACCACTATAACTCTTATAAATCTCCTTTCAACCACACAACAACAGTTAACACAATAAATTCCATACACAGTTCAGTGCATGAACCATTATTGATCCGAATGAACTCTAAAGACAATGTACAAGAGACTCAGATCTAAACCATTTACAGATTTAAGGGGGAATTTAAAACAAAAAAAGACAGTTTATTAAAAAAAATGACACAGATGACTGGGCTAAATCTACTGTTTCAAAAAAAGTGTCTTTACAAAAAAAGAAATTTATTTATTAAAAATTCTATTGTGAGCGAAAGCAGACAAAATTAAGTGTATTCCTCAGAACCTCTTTTTGCTGCATTTATTTACCCTACTCTACTGATTTCCCTTTCCTTTCTTCTCTCCTATACCTTCCCTTCTATCCCATTTGCCATATTTTTCATAGAACAACTTGATTCTCTAAAGAACTGGTCTAGGGATTTTTATAAGAATTCTGTTAATGCTTTGGGGATTTTTATGGTGAATTCTAGTGGTGAGATTCGGTCTATTTTGTCTTTTTTCATTTCATTTTCTTTTCATGCCCTTTTTGAAATGGTTCAGAAGGGAAATTGATGTTAGCAGTAGATTCACGAGAATAATCAAGGAACAGAAACAAACAAAACAAAATATTTTATTTTTATTTTATTTTTTCACATTTCTGTATTTTCTGAAGGGACAATTCTGTGGAAGGATGAAAAAAATCCAAGAAATTAATTTTCATGTGAGCATCTATAAAACCCATGATCTTTTAAACAACTCTAGAACCAGGATTTGTAGTTCAAACACTAAAATAAGATTATAAATAAAATATTGTTGTTTTTTTTTTCTGTACTCATTTTTAGTCTGATGTTAAAATGCCAAAAAATTGTTCCACATTTTACATTTTTTTTCATTCATCATTCCATGGCTTCTCTTCAAAAACAAACAAATGATGGTAAAAAAATTATTATAATAACATTTTGAATTTTAACTGAAAGTAATAATACACTTTTTTTACTTAATAACCAGCATAACATGCCTAAAAGTTAATTATCACAGACATTAATTCAGGAAATTTACTGGGGTTAAATAAATTAAATGAATTTATTGATGAAATGAATGAAAGTTATCTTCACATTTGATCAGAATTTTTCATTAGATAAGGTCATTTTGTCTCTGGAATGTTCTATAAATTCTTCCTCAAAATTTTGGTTGAGCAGTTTTTTCTTGATTGGACACCAAAGGATTTGCTAACATTGCTACAAAGTATGTATGTGGGAGCATCCATTTTATATTTAAAGGTAAGAGAAAGAAACAAAAAACAAAAGAAAAAAATAAAAAAGAGAAAGAAAAGAAAGATAAAAAAGAGGGAGGGAGGGACAAAGAAAAGAAAGCAAGCAAAGGGAGGATGGAAAAAAGAATGAAAGAAAGAAAAAGAAAGAGAGAGATTTGAAATGGCATCTGCTATCCAAAGTTCAAACCACTGGTCCAAATAATTTGATCCAGCACTAATTTTAACCATGTGTTGGAATGTGGCCTTAATTTGTAAATAAAGGTTATAATTAACCACAAATATTATTCATCTACTTTTTCTGGCTTTGTTGGCATCTTCTATAGCAAGCCAAGGACATCAGCAAAGGGTTCCGATTTCACAAGGCTTGTTTGAAACTATATCATTAACCTTTAGTTCTAGCCAACATTTTGTTAGTGTTCATATAAAATGAAGTTTTTATTTGTTTATTTTGATTGCATGAAAACACAGCTGCAAATATGGATGCTGTTTGCTGTTTAGTCAACTGAAATATGGTTGATCAAGAACTAACAAAACTGAATAAATCCCAGAACAATATTCAACAACAGGAATTAATGAAAAATAATAATAAACTGATTCCCTTAATTCTTTTTCCTTTTATCTGACGTAAACCAATGCTAAGTGTCAGAAATCCAAGTGAGAAGTAGACCTCAATAGGATTTTTCTATGATGAATCAAATTCCTTAATTAAAACAATATGAAAATCCATTAGAATTGTTCTAGTCAGAAGATCCATTCAAGATCTTCATTCTTCCTTTATGAAGTAATTATTTTTTCAGAGTTAAGATGCAGAAACTGAAAATGAGAAACCAAGTCACTACAATCCAAATCTCTGAACTCACCAAAGGTTGTCTTAATTCATCAAAGTTCACCCCAACATTTCCCACCATTAGGTTAGATGTCAGCCTTGACCAAGTTCTGCTTTTTGAGGAAGATGATCCTAAGCAGAAAATTGGAATCCGATTAAACACTTGAAAAACACCTATCTTTATTTTCTTTTCTCTCTTTAGCAAAAATATTATTTGAAGGAGGAGAAAAATATTGATGTCCATATAACTAATACATTTAAACGTGTTGATAATTAACAGAAATATGTTTTAATAGGCTAATCATGTTTTTTTTTTAAAAAATGTTCAAATGTTGGGCTTTATGGCTCTTCTCATTTGAAAATTGTTGTTGTGGTTGAATTACAGTATAATAACTTCTCTTCTACAATATCCTTCAATAATGCTTTTGACTTGGGTAATGGAAAATGAGAGTATATATTAAAGTTCCTTATAATAACTGTAAATCTCATACCATATAACAATTTGTTCTTCAGCAAAGTTTGGAAACTTACTTGTGAATCTTTCAAATCTTGAATCAAAAAAGATGAGCCTTTAAAGTGCTGAATGTACCAGAAGCATTTATTGTTTTCCTCCCTATTGGACCCCTAAGAACCTTACTCTGCAAGTCATCAATTTGCCAACACCTTTTTCCTCTTAAATTTATTGTTTCAGGCAAGAAGAGCAAGTAGTATGCATGACATAAAAAGGGTTTTTTGCCCCTGCTGTCTTCCCCCTTGACAACAGTATCTTGTGTTCTGTTGTTCAATATTCAATATTCATCGGTGTATTTCAAATTTCCCTATATTCTTAGTAAAATTCCATCTCCCTTGCATCTCCAGTTCTTGGCATGGGGAATAGTGGTTAAGGTTGTGAAATGGAACTGGGGAAAACAATTCAAGTCTGTCTTCAGCTACGAAAGCTCTCTTGAGTGACTTTGAGCCAGACACTCTCTCTGAGCCCAGTCAACCTCAGCAGCTTTTCTGCTGTGAGAACTTTGAATGTCACTTTGCATTTCTATACAAAAGACAGGATAAAAATCAATCAAATCAATTCAGCTGGTTTCAAAATAGAATAACTTATCTGGAAAGTAAGCAGCCACAAACCAGGCAGACAAAGAAGTGCATTAACACGGGTAGTAATTTTCTTTTTATTAGCCCTTGTAATTGAATAAGGCCAATAGAATCAAACTAGCCACAAGCAAAACAAAAACAAAACAAAATTTTAAAAACCCTAAAAAACTTTAGTTCTGCAAAGGAATTTAGACCATTTTAGTTTCGTTGTGGATTCTCTTGTGAGATTTTCCAAAAACGAAAGTTAACATCCGTTTTCTAAATTAACTATTTAATTCGGCTTAGTGATATAGCTTTGTGACTGTTCCAAAATTTAATTTGCAACATACCAAAGACTGTTTTGCATCCAACAATTTCAACATGGTTCATTCATTTTCATTTTTACACAAACCTAATAGGTCAACCATAAGCCTAACATCAGATACTTGATGTCCTTAAATGAAATTAAATTGTCTTGAGTGGCTTATTGAATGTAATGCCTTTTTCAGCTATGTGACAGAAGTACAGTAGCTGTTAAAAGATTGGCATCAACCCTGGAGAATAATTCACACAATTGCTGAGATCCTTTCTTGATTTACTATAATATATGCTTCATAGTTTCCTTAGGCTAAGGCCCTATTTTTGAAAGATTTCTTGTGAACCTCTAGCACACGGTTGTCAAACTCACCATGTCACGTTCCCATCACACAATGTTTTGTGAAATTTTTCCCATTCACAGAGCTGGAGTGGGCATGGCCTGCATGTAACGCATGGCCCATGGGCCACCAGTTTGACACCTCTGCTCTAGCAAAATGAGAGACATGCTTTCCTTATTTTCTTATGCCACTGATTTTCTTATGCCACTTATGTCCTGGTGACTGAGTGTGCTTTTTTCCAGATTTGTTATTTCAGTAGTGTCAAGGTTCAGCTAACTTTTCTAAAAGAACAAGATCTCTGGAAAATTTATTCTATCTGAAATAGCTTTTTTTTTTTCAATGAGTATGAGTACATTTCTGGAATATAAAGTTTTATTATATTCCAGAAAAAGAAAGCTACTTTTGTTGTCGTCTCTGTGAATTATTCTTTTAAAATCTCTTATTGTGGTATAATCCTACTTTGATTCAATTGTTTTGGATGAGAAACTAATAATTTACCAGATTGTTTTCCTTGTTCCCAATAGAACTATTTGTTATACTTTAATAAGTATTTAGTATTTAAGAGACCTAATTGATCAAGTCCCAATTTAAAAAATCTAATGGAGATCTGCAATGCATATTCAATGCTTTATGTCTATTTCTGGTATTTTACAATATGAGTCATTTGTTTTTGTCCTTCAAGAGGCCTAATTTAATGTCTTATGCTGTACAAATGCTATAAAAATTGGCATTACACAATTTCATCCACATACCCTAATGATAATGGACTTGTAGCCAAACATCTCACTGGAAAGACTAAATACATTAATCTTTTTAATCTTTTATTTATCTTCCAACCAACCAATTATTTATTGATATATGGACAAAATCCATTGGAAATTCAGCTGAAAGTCCAGGAATAAAGTCCAAGAATATAATTTCTACCTTCAACTGCAAGACTATATGGTTTCTTAAAATTTCAGTTGAAATACATCTTTATCCCTTCAAGAAAGTAAATCAAAAATCATTTCAAGGAATGTCAAAGTTTGGGTTGGTTCCATTGCAATGAAAGCAATATATTCAGCTGCTGGAAGTCAACATCTACATATAACAACATTCAAAATGTGGCCTTGTTATTTACAACAAATTTTCTGTCTTCACTGATTTTCAGTACTATAATTCTCATCATGTTAGAAATACCTTGCCTCACAGAAATAGGTTTTTATATAAAAGATGAATGTGTGAAAGCCTTTGTTTAAAAATATGAATTTAACATTCATTTTTATTGAAATAAATGAAGAATGATTGGATCTATGCTGAAACCACATGTAAGGAGAAAATACGAACAATATAAGCTTGATTAAACCTCTAGATAACTAAATATATTTCAGTAAACAGTAAATTTTTGCAACCAAATCTAGTAATCCAAATAAGAATGATGATTTCAATGTTAGATCTAAACTTGATTTCAGAATGTTTTATTTCCAGCGGATTAATTGGAATTTCACACAGGTGCTTTAAGAACAAGATAAATATAACAGATCACACCTATTTTTACTTACTTACTTACTTACTTACTTATTTACTTACTTACTTACTTACTTACTTACTTACTTACTTTATATGTGGAATCATTTCTCGCGACATTCTTTGCCAGAATTGTAAACCTAAAGGTTAGTGATAAATCTCACCTGGTACATGATACCTTTATTAAATAGTCATTCATAAGCTCAGACAATAACTGGATTTTGTGGACTCCATATCTAATCAAACATGCAAAAAAGATATCTTGAGCCTTATAATCCAGTTACATGTATTCTTGGAATCTTCTTGAACAGGCAGCTATTGTATGTTTTGAGGTGTGGCTATGAAAACCCAGCCTTGGGAGTTAACAAGATCAGCATTTAATAGAAAAAGTTCTTTCAGCTTGTAATTCAGTAGAAATTTTATGGAATATGATCTTTGAATAATTTAATGTGATATTAAATGTGTTGCTTGTATAGTAAGCAGAAACTCAAGTCTGAAAAGGAAGGTAAGTATGAACCATCCTGTACAATAAGCATAATAGATGGACGTCCTAATAGTTTTGTATCATTTGTATCATTTTTCATTTATTCTTGAGAAATAATTTAAATTCCAAGGATTTTAATTTCTGAATAAGTGTACTGAAATCTTAAGCACAATTATTGCTCTGTTTCCTATGTAAGCAATATGTTTATTTTCGCTTTCAAATCATAAAATCACATTTATGGATTCTGTCAGCAAATGCTTAGTTATTCATTTCAGGGCTATTGCTTCTCCAAATGTATGACATATAATCTGAAATCAGTTCCAAAGTTATTTTAACTGGAGTATTACTTTTTTTAATACTGTAGTATTTTTTTTCATTACTAATTTGTCTTCTTTTACTATTTTGATAATGGTTCCTTAAAATTTATATGAGCCATGTGCAAATTGGTATTGTTACTTTTATTTTTACTGTTATTATGTCAAGCACATTAAAGGATATGACGTAGTGCACTTACAGGCACTTTTAAAAATACAGAAAGGTAAATATTGCACATGCATGATAAGAAAGGAAAGTATTATAGCATTCATAAAAAGACAACATATCATATGAACTAAGTATATTAGGCAAAATTCTGATCAATTCATTGCCTAGTAAATACTTTCTCTATAAAACCAATATAACTGGATGAGATGACAATCTTGTGGAAGAAAGACTGGGAACAACTTTGGAAGACAGTTGGAAGAGCCACAGACTACATCACAGTCAAACAAAAAGCAACAGAGGCTGCAGAAGGAATGGGGGGTATGGCAAATGTCTCAGTAGGGACCCTGCATATTTTTGGAAGCTGTAAAAGTGAGGCAGCAGAAAGCAATATTCTGTTAATGTAACCTATGAAGTCCAAGTTCCCATCAGAAATCAGAGAAGAGTACATGATACAATTCTGGTTTTATCTGAGAATATTTATTGTGTCCTTAAGCAGTAGCAACAAAGAAACTCTTGTGGCTTTTGTCCGTGCACTCTCCCCATATGCATCCATTTGCAACCATCACCTGATTACATGTATTTAAAAAACAAGAAAAAAGATGGTAATGGGAAGCCCAAATATTGATTGGAATAACTTTACTTCCTCCAAAAGAGATTGGGGCAGGGACTCAATCCCTTGGTTTGAGAGAGAACTTTTACTAATTCTGGACCATTTGGCTGTGTATTAAATAGAACAGCAAGTCACATTCGTAAGTAGAAATTATGCAATGTGATATATCCCTTAATCCACAATGTTCTTGTATATTAAAATCTTATGCTTCAAGACATGCTGGATCAATGTAATATTTAGTAATTTGGGAAGCTTTTGAATCCCTTAAACTCTTTCTAAATTTTGTTTCTGCTAACTGTCTATTGCTGCAGATGTGTCTGGTGCTTTACAAAACGAAAGGAGTTTGCAATGTAACATATTATTCAGGGAGAACAACAGATAAAAGAAGGTAATGAGAGGCAGGGGTAAACAGAGAAGCAATCGGTTGTTGTTTGTGATGTGTGCACACCAGCTTAATTACAGTAGAACAGCTTCCTTACCTTGGACTACTGCCACATCACCATCTGTTTTATTTGTAAAGCATTCCCATAGCACTTTAAAGCTAACCCATGTTTCCTCCACTTTATCTTTACCATCTGCAGATCCAAGGCACATTCTACACTGTGTTGCCCATATGCTTGTAAGTTTTGAGCTCACAAAGGACACCATCAGCTGATCACTGACACATCAGCTGAGCCTAGTAGGAAGTTAATTAGTTTCTAGAATTAGTTTCTAGAGCTCCTATTTGCACATATATAGGCAGGAGTCCATATTTTGGTGATTTGCAAAGAGATGCTTTCAGTAAATTGAAATCAGTTTTAAAATCTGAAATAAACTGCAAAAGTTTCTAAAAGACTTTTTCTGCTTGATATAAAATTAACTGTACTAGAGGATGATACTAAAGGTTTTTTTGGGGGAAAACAAAATCCAGTTGCCTTTTTAAAAAGAACCTTTGGGACAACCATGGCCTGGATGACTGAGAATCTCCATAGATATTGTACTAGAGAATGTTTATACACCACCAAGTAAAGGGAATATTTAACCTTTTGCAAAAATGACAAGAAAAGAAATATTTTATCATTTGGCAGAATGTCTCTGTTGACTTCTTCTTGTAGCTCATCTTGATATATGCTAGAACTTTTAGTGCTGTATAATCTAGGCTGAAATTATAGTTTCCCAATATATCTGAAAAACATCTGATGAAAAATAGGCTATAGATGAAAATTGAGAATTTGGATGACAATTTGTGTAGAGTTTTGGAAAGAGATTCTGAACAGTAATACTTCTATTAAAAATAATCATTAGACTTTCTATTGCAAATAATGGAGAATGGATTTTATTATGTAAAGTTCAGGTCTTTGAATGGATTATTTGACAGTCAACAATAGCTTATTGCTAGAATGAAGACATCCTAAAAAGATGAAGTTAACCTTGTTCTTTATCCAGAGACTGGCTATCTTAATATTGGTGTTCTGAGAGCTGAGAATTATAATCGAAAATAAGACTGCACAATCTTGCCTATAGACCAGAAAAATTAAGTTCTATTAATAAAAATGAAAGGGAGATAAGGCTTTTTCTGTCCGTATTCATTTTAATTTTTACCTTGAATTTCCCATAGGCTTTCAAGGAAGTTTATATAAGCATGCTAGTAATAAAAAAAGACATGCTTAGAGTGATAAACAATAGTTTATGTATCAGTGAAATTTCATTATTTCTTACTGGCAGAGCTTCCTTGGATTACAGGCAGAGGCATTTCTATTCCTTATTCCCAAGATCTAGTGATGCTGGCCAATGTCTAGGATATTCCTCACATAAGCATGAGAGATGACTTTTGTACAATCATTTTCTTTCCCAAGCATTAAAAAAATACATATGTGAATACTTATTTGAATACTGTAGTCATATGTACTGCCAATGAATTTACTCTAATTGATACATCTTTAACAATATCTATCTAACAATATCACAATATACAATATATCTAACAATATCTATGAATTTCAGATCTTCTGGAACTCATCTGCTAAAACAGCAAATTCAACATCTGGAGTGACCTAATTCCATCTTTCTAGGAGATATTGTAGATATAGATATATAAAGCTAGATAGATAGGTAGAAATGGGGGGAGGATAGATTAGAGGATAGATAGATGATGGATGGATGGATGGGTGGGTGGATGGATAGATAGATAGGATAGATAGAGATAGGTAGATAGGTAGGTAGATGATATGCATGCATACATACATACATACATACATACCATAATAAACCAGTGAATTACAGGCATACTCCCTACATCAGTGAATTTCAGTCAATCTGCACTTCCAAATTTTGTAGAAAATAGGATTTTATTCTGGTGGTACTTATGTCAACTTCTATTGATAACAGAGTTTGTTGAAAATGGATATCCATTGTTGCCAGATTAGCAGTGGCTGGATTGTGCTTGTTCAGTGGAACATTTTTTAAAAAACTGATCCTGAACAGACAAGTTAAGTGTACACAAACAGACAAAGGTGTGGGTAAGTATAGAAAAACAAACATCTTACAAAACTCCATGTTGATACCATATTAAAATGCTATTTTGATGGACATTATATTTCAATTATATAGAATCTAAAAACATATAAGACAGCCAGTTTCTGAAGAGGAATACCTAACACGACATTGGAGTAGAGTTCAACAGGAAGAAAACTATGATCACAAAGTAATGTGTTCTAAGGCATTAGTTAATTAGAAAGATGAACAGAGAATCTCCTGAATATATTTTGAACAAAATGAGTCTTTCCTAAGAGTAGATTATGTTTTTTTTAAAATGTTTAATTGCTTCTTGCTGAGTAGCAGAGGCTGCTGTAGTGGCTGTTGGAGGAATATAAGGCATCCATTTCCAAGTGGCAAGCTCACTGAATGAGCAAATGGAGATCTAAGAAAGTTTGGAAATACAGTTTGTCTGAGGAGTTAAAGGAATAAATGTTCCCTCTAATGTAGAGAGCACTTAGCTAATCAGATTTCCTAATAAGAAAACAAGTATAAGTAAAGGTCTTTCAATCATTGCCTTAATAAGGATGACTTGAATTTGTAGGTCAGGAAGGTGAATATAATTCAACAGATATAAAGAAGAACTGAAAGAATGACTTATGTAAATGCTGAAGCTATCAAGCCAAAAATAGAGTCTGAGGTCAGAGAAGACTATTATTAAAACATTGCAAGTTCCCTCAACCTCCAAAGCTGAAGACAGGAACAAAAGGATTGTTTTGCTTATTTTGTTTCAAAACACAGGAAAAATGATTTCTCCTTGTCACAGTACATGAAATTCTGATTTTCCCAAAGAAGAAGTGGAAATCAGTTCTTCTGAGCAAGCAGCAGAAAGGCTGACCAGAAAATCCAAAGGTGGAGAAACTTTGGACTTGTCCACATTGACCAGTGGACAAGTTGGCACAATGGTTAGCATTTATTTCTTGAAAGCAAAAATGAGTGATGTTGTCCTCAATTCATCGTTCAATCCTACAGCAACATTTCTTTTCTGTTTCTCTTGAATATTTGACCATCATATTCTTCAAATGCTATCCAAAACACATCAGTTTGTTGCAGGACAGGCTAACTCCAGCACTTCATTGCAAAGGAAGGAATGCTTCCTCTGCTGGGTCAATGCTGTACATATTTTGAAATAGCTTTTGGAGTTACATAAATAGCACAAAGTCTCTAGCTATTGCCTTGTAAATTAAAAGTTGGTGGTTTAAACGCTGACAGAAATGTCGGGGGTGTTCATTTAAGGAAGAATGGTTTCATCTTCAGCTCCCAAATAACTCACAGGAAACTCATGAAATTCATCCACCTTGACTGGAAAAATGATAACTGCACCAATGGACATTTATTTATTTAAAAAAATAGTGCATAAAAGATTAAGAAGTCCAAGGGAAGAAAAAAAATTATGCAGAGAAAATGATGGTTTTAACCAACCTAACCAACCTAACCAACAAGGTTTTATTTACAGGTAAAGACCATTGTGCTACTGTAGGACTAATGGAGAACGCATTTCTAAAAACTATTTAGAAAATAGTAAAAGGGCTTAAAATTTTGCTGTGCTTGCATTTTGCTGCTTTAATTCTTTTTTAACTACACACATACACAAATATAAAAATACCTAACTACGTAGAAATATAAATGGCTTTTCTACAGGGGAGCGAAGTGATTGCCTATTACTTGTAACAGAAAAATGAGAGGAAAACGCAACAAGGATATTTTTAATGGGAAGTTGTCATAGGTCAGACTGAATACCTTGCAAATTGTTGCTAAACTCAAACCAGATAAGATTTTCCTTGATCTAGTTCAGAATTGCCATGAACATTTAACAGAAGTAGCTTAATGGTAAGTGTGGATATGCTATTAGATGGTTGGAATTGATAACTGGACGGAAAGGAAGGGTGAAATGCAATTTAAGGCACCTGAAGGCCAGACAAGGAATAATGGATGGAAACTGATCAAAAAGAGATTCAACCTAGTAATAAGGAGAAATTTTCTGACAGGGAAAACAATCAACCAATGGAACAGCTTGCCTTCAGAAGTTATGGGAAATTCATCACTGGAGGCTTTCAATAAGAGATTGAGCTGCCATTTGGTGTAGGGTCTCCTGCATGGGTGGGGGTTGGATAGATGACCTACAAGGTCCCTTCCAATTCTGTTAAATAACTCTGTATCTGTAACCCTTTCCAATGTCCTTCTATGTCCAGAAAAAAGAGAAGTTCCAAACTACCGGGGGGGGGGAATAATATGAAAGCTGAAGGTACAAAAATTAGAAGTCTGAGAGTAGTCAAGACTACTGTCAAAATATGCAGAAATGATCTCAATATTTAAGGCTGAGAAATATATATATTAAAAAAAACATTACTTATTAAATATGAGAGAAAAAGGCACAAGACTCAGAACTTAAAGTATCAACAGTAAAATCAACAGTAGCTGATCTTTATCGTCGTGGCAAGTCTGTCTGTCTGTCTGTCTGTCTGTCTGTCTGTCTGTCTGTCTGTCTGTCTGTCTGTCTGTCTGTCTGTCTGTCTGTCTATCTATCTATCTATCTATCTATCTATCTATCTATCTATCTATCTATCTATCTATCTATCTATCTATCCCTACCTATCTACCTACCTATCTATCTATTTATCTATCTATCTATTTGAATCTTCTGCTTACATCCATGACCATGTGTTTGTGTAGAGGAATATTTATTGTGTCCAAAATAAATCTCCAATATCTCATGTGACTGAGTTATATCACTTGGAATACATATTTTTTTAGGAAGAATAAATAGAAAAGGAAGAGGAGGAGGAGGAGGAGGAGGAGGAGGAGGAGGATTGTTAAAAATATCTAAACATATTCCCAAATTCAAAGTGAAATTGGCAGTGCTGCATGGAAAAAGATAAATGGAGGAAGAAATAATAGTGTCCATCCAACCAAAAAGGAAATGTGGATTATGGGTTCTTGATGCTCTTTGGGTTAGATTGTTTGCTTAGAAATATTTCATTAGCAGGATCGTAACATTATCAGTGTGCAAGAGAATGACATTAGCTAGCTATTTATATACAGTATTGTTTCTTGCCCTGACAGTCTTGACTGGGATCTGGTTCCTTCTCTGTTTCTTCTTTGCTTAAGATATTATTTCCTCCCTGGTTATTTATCTGGTGCTACTTCCTGCTAATTTAGGTATTGATTATTAGGAGGGATGGGATGTATTCTAGGCTGGGTGTTGTCTTCCTAAGCTTTTTGATTATGTCTTTTTCAGATAATAACAAATAATCAGAGTTGGAAGGGACCTTGTAGGTCATCTAGTCCAACCCCCCGCCCAAGCGGGAGACTCTATACTATTTCTGACAAATGGCAGTCCAATCTCTTCTTAAAAGGTTCAAGTGATGGTGCTCCTACAATTTCTGAGGGCAAGGTGTTCCATTGATTAATTGTTCTCACTGTCAGAAAGTTTCTCCTTATTTCCAGGTTAAATCTCTCCTTGTTCAGTTTCCATCCATTATTCCTTGTCTGGCCTACAGGCACTTTAAAAAATAGCTTGACCCCTTCATCTCTGTGGCAGCCCCTCAAATATTGGAAGACTGCTATCATGTCTTCCCTGGTCCTTTTCTTTACTAGTCTAGCCAAGCCCAGTTCCTGTAACCGTTCTTCATATATTTTAGTCTCCAGTTCGCTAATCATCCTGGTTGCTCTTCTCTGTACTTTTTCTAGAGTCTCAACATTAATGTGGTGAACAAAACTGAATGCAGTACTCTAGGTGTGGTCTTACTAAGGCTTTATAGAGTGGTATTAATACTTCCCTTGATCTTGATTGTATCCCTCTGTTAATACAACTTAGGATTGCATTAGCTTTTTTGGCTGCTGCTGCACACTGCTGGCTCATATTTAGCTGGTTGTCCACTAAGACTTCAAGATCCCTCTCATAGTTACTGCTATTGAGCCTTGTTTCACCCAGTCTATATGTGTACTTTGGTTTTTCTTGTAGAGCTTTACTTTTCTCTACATTTAAATTTCATTTTAATGAAATTTCATTTTGTTAGATATGGCCCAGTATTCTAGTCTGTCAAGATCCATCTAGATCCTATCTTCTTGGGTGTTAGCTATTCCTGCCCACTTACCATACTCTGCAAATTTGGTAAGTTCTCCTTCTATTCCCTCATCTAAGTCATTAATGAAGATATTGAAGAGTACTGGGCCTAAGATGGAACCTTGTGGCACCCCATTGTTTACTTCCTCCATGTAGATTTAACCCATTAAAGACTACTTGTTGAGTATGGTTTGTCAGTCAGTTGCAAGTCCATCTAGCGATGGTGCTATCTATTCCACTTTTTTCTAACTTACTAAGAAGTAGGTTGTGATATACTTTGTCGAATACCTTGCTGAAATCTAAATATATTATGTCCGCAGTATTTTGCTGGTCTCCTAATTTAGTCACTATGTTGAAGAATGAAATAAGATTGGTTTGGCATCATCTGTTCTTAACAAACCCATGCTGACTGCTAGTTATTACTTTACTTGTTTCTAGATTTTCTCTTAAGCATCTATTGATGGCTGATTTCTCTGAATGGCAAACTTCCAGATATTACTTAGCAGTTTTGGATTATTCAAAATATTAACACTTTTCCAATTTAACCTATGTTTGAATCTCTCCATGTGTTACAATTGTATGTTGTGTCCTGTCTTTTCTTCTTTGAATATTGGTTGTCTGGGTTTGCTTTAAGAGGTTAGGGTGGAATTTTCTTTCGTTTTTATACTACAATGATGCAAAGGTTTTAAAGAAATCTATTGATTGCCTATGAGGTGTTTCAAGGTATGTAAGCATTATCTTTCTCATAGATTATAATAGTTGTGTTTCGTGGGGTTATGTAGTCATATATATTTGATAAAGTTGTGTGAGTAACTGTTAGGTTAGAAGTCTGTTTCTGGCGTTCCAGGTTACTATTTTATTTTATTTGTTTGTTTGTCAAGGATGTATTAGATAACAAATATAGTATAAACATGATTATTAATAAATAAAATGGATATGAATAAAGAGAACATTAGGACAGGGATGTTGCTGCACTTATGCACCAACTTATGCACCAACAGCTTATGCACTTAAGACCTCTTAGGAATGGAATGAGTTCAACAGTAGACAATCTAAGGTTAAAGTTTTTGGGGTTAAAGGATATAACAACAGAGTCAGGTAGTGTGTTCCATGCGTTGACCACTCTGTTGCTTAAGTCGTATTTCCTGCAATCAAGTTTGGTGGGGTTTATCTTGAGTTTGTATCTATTGTGTGCTCATGTATTGTGGTTGAAGCTTAAGTAGTCATTGACAGGTAGGACATTGCAATGGATAATTTTATATACTATGCTTAGGTCAGACTGAAAGTGGCATAGTTTTAAGTTGTCTAAGCCTAAATTTCAAGTCTGATGGCATGAGGTATTCTGTTGCAAGTAGAGGAGTAGAGGATTCTTCTCATGAAATATCTCTGACCTCTCTCGTTCAGTTCAGTCATGAGCTACATATATTATCTTCCATTGGATGTGTATTATGTATTCAAAAGCAACTGAAGGTATAGATAATAATAAAACTGTGATGATTGAGAAGCTTAATTATCTCAAAATTTACTACTATCTCCACCACCACATGGACATAAACTTATTTCTTGAACTTCTTAACATAGACAAATTTTGCCTTCAATGAATGAAGAACAAGAGAATAAGCCACTCTCAATGGCAGAAAGCAACAGAGAATAATTAATTAAGTTAGGGAAAGTAGCATGAATATTACAGGAAAAGTATTCTGATATGAGAGTTGTTGGTTTAAAACAACACTAATGTTAAGTGTAGTTGAATGCACACAACAACCTTTAGAAAAGTTGATTAAAGAAACTTAAAACTAATTGGTAAAGAGGCTGAAATTGAGTAGGATGTTTTTTTTTTTAAAAAAAAGGCACAATGAAAAAAAATCCAGTGAAGAAAAAGAATGATTTTCCAATGAAGATATCATAAAAAGCACATGGCTGCACAAAATTAGCAAAGATGAACAGTCATAGATTATACATATAAGACTCTGGAACTATAAAGATAGTCTCTGAAAATAGGAAAACCAGATCTGAAATAGAAAGATCTGATTTATTACTATATGAAACTAAGAAATAGCCCTAAGGAAGAACAAAAGCTCCAAATGAACTAAGATTGGCAAAGGATGCCAAGAGTACTGAAAAGGGATCATTCAGAAGTCAGATCTACTAATCTATTTTGGTTCTGCCTTTTCTGATAAGAGGGCACCTCTTCACCATGTGGCTTCTAATTTTGTACCTTATATTTATATCATATCTCATAAATCTAAACTAGAGCAGAGAGGGAAAAATGATGCCATCAATCCCCATCCTACAGTTCAGAATGTTTGAAATTAGTCAAGTGAAGTAAGAAGAAGCTAATCAAAGAATATACAAAGTATTCTACTGTAGAAATTCTAGCATTGCAAGTGGAAAAAAGTGATATTACTTGCTGGAAAATGACTGGAAAGGATGTCTAATAATGTTAGACATAGTCACATATTTAAAAAAAAATTGCAGAAAAAAAGAGGCTTAATGATTTTGAGCACATCAAGTGTGAAAATGCCCTATTTGCTTGGAGCTTGTGATTCATGTGTGTATTAGGTTCCAATTTCCTCTTGAGAGAATATTTAGTGGTATCATAAATAAGAACGAAGAAATGTGAAAGTTTTATGATGATTCAGATATATATTACATAATTTACTCTATTAAGTAAATGTGTTGGCTTCACTGGCCTTTCTTGTAAATCATTCATTAATTTTATACAGTTATAATCCTCTTATTGTTTTTCTTCATTGGAGCATTATGTTCTTTAAACTCAATTGTGTTTACTGATTGTATTCATGTTGAATCCAAAGTAACCAACCTAGCTAAAATACACTCCGAATTTAGATCTATAATTAATTTAGGTTCAGTGCCTAGTGAATCAAAACACTAGGCTAATTTAGAAAACCTTGATTACATATATGAACACAGTCATTTCTAGGTTGATTTTATGGAATTATACTGTTAATCTATTCAGTTGGTCTCCGAATACTATAGAAAGGAAAGAAGGAAGGAAGGAAGGAATAACTTCCTTTCCACATGTCCACTTTGGCTTCCTTGTTTAGTTTAGCTTTTAAAACATATTTGGAATAAAATATTTAAATATTTAAAAATATCCATCCTTATTTCATTTCCAGTTCTTTGAATATCACATAAGAAAAATCACAAAAGTAGTTCTGATCAGATAGAAAGAAAAGTGCTAGCCAAATATTCAGTGTTTTTCCCATGTGATCTATTTTCATGTGTGAGTATCTGTATGTACACATGATGGATGGACATGAACGCATATACATTCATCCACACATTTGGATCGGCTATATCTATGTGCTAAGTTTAATAGATACAACATTAATGATATAACAATTATTACAAGTGTATACAATATATATTTTGTTTTGGGGTGTTTTATTTTTTACAAAATTGCAGAAGCTAGGATTGAGTATGAGGAAGTAGTACTCCATGGATATTACATGAACTGGGTCTTTGCCTCACTCAAAGCAGCTCTTTTATACTTCTATATATCTATAGTGCATTTATATTGTTTCCATAGCAACACAGAGATCTCCCTTGACAACACTCCCTCCTCTCCTATATGTACTTCTTTCAAAGTTATGTACATGCTGAGGAAAAGTAGTATATTCAACTGCTACATTTCCCACTAACAATATGATCATTTCTCATCTGACTTTCAGAAACCGGGTTACGAAACTGAAGGAGCAGAAGAAAAGAGTTTTATATTGAAAGCCTAATAACTTCAATGTTTAAATTGGAAAATTGGTGTATCCTGCTTACTCAGAAACACTGATTGTGGATAAATGGAGATTGGAAGTGACATAAGATAGACTGGTATTTATGGCCATCTATGCTCCCAATGCAGTTTGAGCTATATTTATTTGTTTGTTTGACAAAAGCAGTTCTAAGCAATTTTGAAAGAGTCAGTTTATGGTCTGCTGTCCTTCATTGCAATATTAAATGTTATTTCATACTCTTTTCTCACTTCCAGTGATTGTATCTTGCAAATCAGGGCTATTATTTGTTTGAGAAAATTGGTTTATTTGAGAAAAGAGAAGTATAAATCACTTCTTCTTCATACTTTCAACAGTTTTCCCGCTGAGGCATCATGCTTGTATACTATGCCATGATCCCCATACTTGTCTGGTTCCTTCATAGTCAAATAACTTAACAGGGTTTCTTGAGACATGATCTCAGTATGTAGTAGCAATCTTACATTTGATTCTTAGCCATACCAGTTGCCAAATAATACTCCATTACACATTTATACTTTATAGTTTGTTAAATTTAGATTATCTCCCTTGAGATCATTCTTGTCATTTACCCCTTTTCTTTATCCTATTCATAGCCACTCCTTTCTTTATGAAGCAATTTCTCATACTTGTCTTCATCAACTCTCAGGAAACCTTTGATGCAACAGGCTTCATGAATGAGCTAAAATGATCCTCTTCAGTGCTCTATTTTGTGATTCAGTGGCCATTTCTAAATGACCCATTGGTCTGTCTATCAACAATGCCTCCTTGTGAAAGTAAAAGCTGGCTTCTGAAGAAGCAGCTAGAAAGATTACTGGAGCTTTTGAACTGTGATATAGAAGAAGGCTACTGAGAACACCATGAATAGCACAGGAAACAAATAAATGGATTTAGAACAAATCAATCCAGAGTTTTCACTTAAGGCACAAATGACCAAACTCAGATGATTGTATTTTGAATGCAATATTCAAATATTCAATTCCCTTGTTAAGTCTGTGTGTGTGTGGTGTGTGTGTGTGTGTGTTGTGTGTGTTGTGATGTGTGTAGTGTGTATACACATATACCTATATACACACATAGTTACACATATGCATATATAAACATCTGGTATTTTACATCCCATGTAAATGTCAATGTTTTATGACACACAGATACACTTCCTCAAGGTTGACATCTCAATCTGTAGACCTTTTTGAAGATTATCTCCCCCTTCAGACTTTCCAATTATGCATCCTAAAATTATTAACAAGTGATAATATATAACATGTTAATGTTATATATCTAATAGGCTTGGACTTATGTTACTAGTCATTTGTACTGGATTGCAAGCCTACTGAGATATTGTATTTTACAATAATGACCAGACTAATAAGTTACTGTTATAGAGCAGTGGTTCCCAATGTGGGTGATACTGCCCCCTGGGGAGCGGTGGGATGCCGTAGGGGGTGTTAAGAGACAAGGGGGCCAGCAGGGGGGTGCTAAGAGGCAGCAGGGGGCACTAGAGGTGGGCGCCTTGCAGGGTGCAATTCAGGGGTGAGATTCTACTAGGTTCATTACTGTTCCCGGTAGTTTGGAGAACAAGTAAAATGGGCCACTGGCTGGCCCTGCTTCTCTGTGCCTGCTACTACTCCATTCCCTGCCCAGTCAGTCCTTATTGTGCATGAACGACATCAGCGCACATGCACAATCACTGATGGCCACAGCAGTGCATTGGAGAAATGGAGCAAGCAAAGCTGGAGATTGTAATTTTCACTGTAAAAAAAGCCTCCAGATGTCCAGCTGACACTGAAAAAAAAACACACAGCGTCTGGATGCTTTTTGCAGTGAAAATTACCGATCTCCAGCTGTTGCTCTGCTTCTGCAATGCCCCCTACTGCCACATTCTAGGTACCAGCCATACAGGCTCACCCCCATTGACTACTGCACACTCCATTTGGACTTGTTTGGGGCAAGTCCCTTCAGTGCAGTGGGCTCAATGGGGTGGATCTGCGGGGGCATTGAAAAAGCAGAGCAAAGCCAGTGGTCAGTAATTTTCACTGCAAAAAAACGTCTAGCTGCGCCTCGTGTTCTTTTTGGTGCAGCTGCAGTCCAGCAGCACCAAAAAAAAACATGGCGGCTGCAGGCATTTGTGACAAGGGCAATGTGGGCTGGTGGGGAGCCCAGCGACAACAATGACTCAGCCCTGACTTGCCTTCCCTAGCAGCCAGCCATGGAATGTAGGTAAAATCATGGACATGGGATGATGAAAGAGGTGGTCGTGGGGGGAAGAAACGGGAGATTAAGGACCGGGGACCTCTGAAAGGGGAAATGGGGTGATGCAGGATTAGTCCAGACCTTTGACAGATTAGGCCACACCTGCCTGGGCATAAAATAGGTAGATAGGTTAAGGAAGGGATAGAGAGAGAGGGAAAGAGAGACGGAACGAGAGAAAAAGAGAGAGAGAAAGAGAGAGAGAGAGCAAAGAAAGAGAGGGAAAAGAGAGAGAGGGAAAGAGAGAAAGAGAGAGAAAAAAAAGAAAGAGGGAGAGAAAGAGAGAAGAAAAAAGAAAAAAGAGGAGGGAAAGAGGCAAGAAAGAAGAAAGAAAGAAAGAAAGAAAGAAAGAAAGAAAGAAAGAAAGAAAGAAAGAAAGAAAGAAAGAAGAAAATAAAGAAAAGAACAGAGAAGAAAGTAAAGAAAGAAAAAGGGAGAGAGAAAGGAAGAGAAAGGAACAAAAGGGATCGACAAAAAAAGAGGGGGGTGGAGGAAATGACAGAAAGAAAGATAAAGAGAGGGAAAGAGAGAGAGATAAAGAGAGAGAAAGAGAGGAATGAGAGAAAGAAGGAAAGAGGGAGGGAGGAGAAAGTGAAATTATGGAGGGAGGGAGGGAGAGAAAGAGAAAGTAAAAATTAAAGAGAGAGAATTGAAGAGACAGAAAGAAAACAAAGAAAAGGGAAAAAAAGGGAACGAAAAAGAAAGAAAAAGGAAGAAAAATGATAGACAAAGAAGAGGAAAGATGAAGAAGGAGAGCAAGAAAGAGCAAGCAGCAAGCAAGCAAGCAAGCAAGCAAGAAAGAGAGAAAGAAAGAAAGAAAGAAAGAAAGAAAGAAAGAAAGAAAGAAAGAAAGAAAGAAAGAAAGAAAGAAAGAAAGAAAGAAAAGGAGGGAGGGAGGAGAAAATGAATGAGATATCTAGTCCAACCACCTGCTCCAGCAGAGTTAGAAGGGTGTGTGTGTGCGTGTGTGTGTGCGTGGCTGTCAAAACTCCAAAAGCAGGTCAGTAGCTCTAGGGAGGTCAGTCATAAATTAGAACACTTACTAAGCAACTGGCCATTAAGCAAGGACCACTTATATTTGGTTTGCCAGTCACATGGCCACCTGGCCATGCCTACCCAGTCACATGACCACCAAACCATGCCCAACAGTCATGTGACCATCAAGCCACGCCCAGCCAGCAAGCCATGCCCACCTAGTCACATGCCCACCAAGCCATGCTCACAAATTAGGCCACGCCCACAGAACCAGTTGTTAAGAAATTTGAATCCTACTCCTGGGTGGGGAGCACTGAGGATGAGTTTGTGGCACCAACGGGGCAGTGGACTGAAAAGGAACTACTGTTATAGAATCATGATGTTGCCTGGTTAAAATTCAGTATTGCAAGCTAATTATGCTCACATTGTCAGGAATTTGATTCCTTGAATCCTGACTGGCTCAAGGTTGATTCATCCTTCCAAGGTTGTAAAACGAGGACCCAGATTGTTGAGGACAATATGCTGATTCTGTAAACTGCTTAGAGAATGCTGTAAAGCACTGTGAAGCAGTATATAAGTCTAAGTGCTAAGTGCTATTGCAATTTCTAAAGAAAACCTGATTCCCTATCGTGGCCAAGTACCAGCTTTCTGTGTATATTTTAGGCCTATTAGAGGTATATGAAGGTGACCTAACTCACTTTGCTGAAATGGAAAAGCCATCTAATTCAACTTGATGAAGCAGTTTGTGTGTCTTTGAATCATTTCAGATTAGTGCTTTGAAAAAGACTCTCCCGTCAATGCTGTCTGAAGTGTTTCCAGAGATGACAGCTTCAAGAATGTTTACTAACGCCTGAAAGACCTTCAATATATGTAGCCTGGAACATCTTTAGTAGGTATATGACAGCAGAGGGGATGAATATTCCTCTCAGTATTTCATCCAGTGCTGGCTGAATAGTTTTTCTTAATTTGTAATGACCCAAATTTTAGTTTTTGTACTATTGCAAAAGTAGATTATTTTGCTTAGATAATAAATTGTTGTGATAATAAATTGTTTTGCTTAGATAATAAATTGTTTTCCATTGTTGTACACCCATTTAATATAGTGTTGATAATAATGACAATAATATCACCAGATCTTAGATGTATTTGTTCCCTTCTCCTCCTGCTTGTGGTTATCTGAATTACAAGATCTTTTCGGGTTAATTTGATTACTGGCACTAGATGAATTGCAAAATTGTAGATGTATAAAGCAATGTAATAGAATGTAATAGAATAGATAGATAGAATAGAATAGAATAGATAGAATAGAATAGAATAGAATAGAATAGAATAGAATATAATATTTTATTGGCTGTGTGATTGGACACACAAGGAATTGTCTTCGTGTAAATACTCTCAGTATACATAAAAGAAAAGATACATTTGTCAGGAGTCGAGAATCATAAGGTACAACATTTAATGATAGTCATAGGGTACAATAGCACTCAATCATACTAGGAAAACAATATAAATCGTAAGTATAGCGCGACAAAGTTACAGTCATACCGTCACAAGTGGGAGGGGAGGGGTGATAAGAAAGAGATGACAAGATTAACAGTAATAGTAGTGCAGATTTTGTAATAATCGAACAGGGTTGAGGGAATTATTTGTTTAGCAGAGTGATGGCTTTCGGGAAAAAAATTGTTCTTGTATCTAGTTGTTCTGGTGTGCAATGCTCTATAGTGGTTGTTTTGAGGAAGGAGTTGAAATAGTTTATGTCCGGGATGTGAGGGGTCTGTAAATATTTTCACAGCCCTCTTTTGACTCATGCAGTATACAGGTCCTCGATTGAAGGCAGGTTGGTAGTAATTGTTTTCCTGCAGTCCTAATTACTCTCTGAAGTCTGTTCTGCCCTGTTGGTTGCAGAACCAAACCAGACAGTTATAGAGGTGCAGATGACAGACTCAATCATTCCTCTGTAGAACTGGATCAGCAGCTCCTTGGGCAGTTTGAGCATTCTGAATTGGTGCAGAAAGAACATTCTTTGTTGTGCTTTTGATGACGTTTTTGATGTTAGGTGTCCATTTTAGGTCATGTGATATAGTAGAACCTAGAAATTTGAAGGTCTCTATTGTTGATACGGTTTGTCTAGTATTGTAAAAAGTGGCAGTGTGGGAGGGTTTCTTCTAAAGTCTACCACTATTTCTATGGTTTGAGTGTATTCAATTCCAGATTGTTCCAGTTGTACAATCTCCTGTCTGTATGCGGATTCATCGTTGTCTTGAATGAGAGTAATCATTGATGTGTCATCAGCAAACTTCAATCATTTAACAGATGGATCATCTGAGATGCAAGTCATTGGTATATAGGAGAAGTGGAGATAGCACACAGCCTTATTCCTATTTCTTAACACCGGTTCTGTGGGCATAGCTTAATTTGTGGGTGTGGTTTAGTGGTCATATGGACTGGGTGGTGTGGCTTGTATGTAATATTGTAAATATTTATGTAAATGTTGATTTTTTTTATAAAAAGAGCAACTTTACCCAAATTCAGACAAAGAAGGCAGATTGAGTTGCTGCAGAATGACAGATTCACTTACAGATCTACCTTTTTGCAATCTATTGCCTGAGTCTTCACATAAAATTTGCTAGCACGCAAATTCACAAAACTAACTCACAATACACCATATGTATGTAAATATTGAATTTTTTATTTAAAAAGAGCAACTTTTACCCAAAATCAGGCAAAGTAGGCAGGCAGATTGAGTGCTTGCAGAATCATAAATTCATTAACATATCTGCCTTTTGCAATCTGCTGCCTGAGTCTGCACTAAAAAAAAGAAGCTTCAGTCCTAAGGAAGGTTCAGATCTGCTGTCAGGCCACTTCTCCCCCTAAATACCACCCCTGACTGGGCCTCAGGGAAGCCTCCTGGGTGAAGGCAAAGCAGTACAACAATCTGATGGTTTCCTGCTTTCTAGCTAATCTAAATTGTGAGGCACAGCTGATAGTCAGAACAACTGATTGTTTGGGAAAAAAGGAAAAATTGCAACTTACCAAACATTAGGCGAAGGCACAATGCAGGCAAGTTGGATGGTGTGCATGCAAGATAATGAGTGATTGGGTGAGGTGGGGAGGGGTGGGGCCAGCCAGTGGCACAATTTGCTGGTTCTCCGAACTGTGCAGAATTGTAACAACCGTTTCTGTAGAACCAGTCCAAACAAGTAGAATCCCACCCCTGAGTTTATTAGGGATTAAATAAAATGGCTAAACTACCACCTACCCAGCAGATTTTAATAATACTCACTGCTTAATTCGCATTAATATACTCTTTTCATTAAGTACAGAATTAAAGATATGAAGTCTACATTTATAAGTTCCAATTATTGATGAATGTCTGCATGATTACAGCAGTTGATATGAAGGGTGTATTATTCCCTTGGTTGATCTCTCTTCCAGATAGAAATAGCTCAGGAGAAAAGAGACATAAATTTCAGCATATATGCTTACAATGTAAAATGAACTGCATTCTAGACCATAGAACATGCAGACTTAAGCATACAACAGAAACATCTGATAGAATCTGGGCAGTCTTTGAATAGAAACTGTGTGAAATTCTGGAACAAATCCATAGCAGGATCAATACAGAAGAATCAATCACAAGAAAAGTTTCAATATTCATGTGAGCAGAGCTGTCTAGAATAATAACTGAAATAATGAGGATCTGTAGGCAGAAAAGTAGAGATATTACAGGCAGAAACTAGGAATATTAAACAGAAGGAAAAAACTTAACAGAAAACTTAAGTTCTGATTTCACTACTACTTGGTGGTGCATTATGGATTACCTTAACATATGAATTCAGAAAATGGGGTGAAAAATATGATTGTGGTTTAATACAATGTGTAAACCAGAGGTGGTATTCAGCAGGTTCTGACCAGTTCTAGAGAACCGGTAGCGGAAATTTTGAGTAGTTCGGAGAACTGGTGGTAACTTTGCCCAGGAGTGGGGAGGGAATGGAGATTTTACAGGACTCTTTCCCTGCCATGCCCACCAAGCCACGCCCACCAAGCCATGCTCACAGAACCGCTAGTAAAAAAAAATTGCATTCCACCACTGGTGTAAACTTAGTCATTTCAATCTAGACTTATTTATAGCCAAAGAACTGTTGAGCTACCTTGTAAAGAATTTTTTTTTTCATAGTTCAGTGGCCATGACAAAGAACTCTCTTGATTTATCTTAAAACACTAATCCTGTGGCATGCTGTTTTATTTATTCATTTAAAAGGTTTTTGAAACAACCATAAAAATACAATAAAACAGCCAGCAATCCTAGCTAAAGGTGGCTTAGTAATCCTAACAGTTAAGGTACCAAAATCCTGTATGCACACACATATACACCAGAGGTGGTATTCAGCAGATTCTGTATGCACACACATATACCACCAGAGGTGGTATTCAGCAGATCCTGTATGCACACTAACATATACCCCAGAGGTGGTATTCAGCAGATTCCACTACCGGTTCTATGGAGAACCGGTCGTGGAAATTTGAGTAGTTCAGAGAACTAGGGAATACCGATTCTGACTGGAGATTTTACAGTATCCTTCCCCTGCCACGCCCACCAAGCCAACCCCACAGAACCGGTAATAAAAAACGATGAATCCCATCACTGATACACACAAGTGCAGTTATTTATTTACTATAGTCATAAATTGTATGGTGCCCACACACAAAATATGTGTAATGTATGTTCCAAAGGTACTTTTTCCAAGAGGCAAGAGTGGGACTTTCTGGTATTTCCTTTGAAAGCATATTTCACTGTCTATACAAGAAGCTGCTCTTCAGCTCTAACTGGATGGAGAGAATGGAAGGATTTATATTCCTTGCAGACATCTGGTCATTTGCATTCTTTTAGCAAGTTGTTAAGGTCACCTGGAGGTTTACCTGTGTCATCAGGGTCACATGAGTTGTGCAAATGGACAGCTTGATCCCAAATACACTGTTTGGCTTTCTATCAACTAGAGTGAGCTATAAGAATGGTAGTAAGTGGAAATGTGTGGTGGAATGTATTTGGAGTTCTTGAAGGGAAGGCCTGCTTCCCAGAAGGCAAAGAAGCAGTGAAGCTTAGAAGACTGATAGACAGAAGGAGGCTTAAGATACCCTCTCTCTAGCAGTTTACAAAATATATATGTAATTATGCAGATAGTTGCTTTAGTCTGGGAAGATACTGTCTATGGTTGAACAATAATAAAGAAACTACTCCAGGGGAAAACTCCTTATGTCATCAGTAATTTCCTTAATATTGTTCACCCATAGAGAAAATCTTGTCAGATTAAAGCAATTATCTGCATAACTATAGATATACTCAGAACTTCTATGGATCACAGGCCGACAACCTGCTCTCTCTAGATCTACCCCTACCAGTTAGGATTCTGCATGATAGGAGTTAAGTGTTTCAGCTTCATATGAACAAATCCAGGGGTGGGTATTCAAATTTTTTAACAACCGTTTCTGGTGGGCATGGCTTAGGTGGTGGCATGGCTTGGTGGTCATGTTATTGGCTGGGCGTGCCAATTCATATCACTCACATTGAGGCACGCATCTCCTTGCCGGCCTCTCATGACTGTGGGGATGCTGCAACAGTTATAGTGTGAAAAATGGTCATAAGTCACTTTTTTCAGTGCCATTGTAACTTTGAATGGTCACTTCACACAAGCAAAGTACCAGCAAAGGAGGGGAAAAAACTCTAGAAATGTTCCAGAGACAGGAAGTCTAGCCCTGTCAAGAATGTAATAAGAGTTAACGGAGAGGCAGTTCTGTAAGCAACACCAGAATGTTTCCTTCCTGCCCTCCTTACAGGATTAATCCAGTAATGTCTTCTAACAACCGGTTCTCAGAACTGCTTCGAATGTTACAACCAGTTCTAGCGAATAGGTGTGAACTGGTAGAATCCCACCCCTGAACATACAGTATCTCCTTTCTGGTAATAATTAAGTCAACTCTTATATTTCATGTTGCTTTGCAGGTTTGAAAAAAGATGTAACTCCATTGATAAATCAGCTCCTTAAAGTTATTCTTAAAGTATTCTTCTTTACTTTTCCTCTTCTGTAATTGGAAATAAGATTAGCTCACATCACTCTCAACATACCAAAAGTTCCTCAACACTAGGCTATGTTATAGTAGGAGACTAGGGAGATTTTGGTATGGATCCCTATGTGATTAATATCATACAGGGATGCAAAGGAATTTGGATTAGAAATAAAAATACACAATTGGATAAAATACTTCTGGAACCAGACAAGAACATGATATCTAAATATACAATTATTAATAGAATATGACCTAGCCAAGGAAATTGTGAAGTACCAATGATAGCATGGGCAAAACATTTTGGTTATAATATAAATTTAGATGATTGGGAAGAGATTTGGCAAAGGAACCTCATATTAACAAAATCAGTACCCTATAAAGAAAATTTATACAAATGTTATATAAATGGCATCTAGCACCCTCTAGATTGGCAAAAATGTATTCAACAGCAAATCCAACCTGCTGGAAATGTAAGGGAAATCAGGGCACCTTTTCCATCTCTGGTGGAAATGTCCAGAAATTAAAAAATTCTGGATCAGGATAAGTCATGGATAGAAGAAATAATCCAGGACCAATTGGAGTGGTAACCTGAATTGTTTCTCCTGAGTATAATCAAAGGGGATATTAACTTTAAAGTAAGATATCTAATCATCCACATCTTAACATCGTCACGAATTGCACTGACATACTACTAGGAAAATCCTAATATACTTCCTATATACTTTTTATTCAGAAATATATGAATGCACTGAAATGGAAGGTTTACATTGAAATTAAAAGAGAAAGATGATACGGAATACTACCGGATTGGGATAAATGTTATGAGTGGATAGATCGTAAAGAAAAACAATGTATAAAATAAAAAGAATAAGGACTTTAAGAAATATACTGTTATATATAGGTTAAAGGACAAGGAATCAAAGTATGAGCTTTTACTCATCTTTCATTTTGATTGAGCTAAGTAAATGATTTATTATAAAATTATTTAGCTGTAATCCAGGAATAAGAAAGATTATACCTAAGATATATTATTAATTTAGGTATTTTACAATGGATAGAAAGTAACCACCACTTAATAATTTAGATTGAATATTTAAATCACTACAAATTGTACTAGAGGAAAATAAGATTGCTTGCACTATAAAATTTGTTGTGATGTTTGTTTGTACAATTTTGTATTTCTTTTGTATTTGTATATTTTAAATTTTTGTATTTAATAAAGTTTTTTGAAATTTTTTTAAAAAATTAAAAAATATAATGGCTTTCTTGTTTTGTATGCCTTCTTATAGTTTATTTTTAATTGACTATTTAAATGTATTTATTAAACAGTCCATGCTCTACTGGGTAATCAGTTTAGAGGTATTTCCTTACCTAAATAGAGAAACAGAATCATCATCTGTTGTCAAAAAAGAAATGGGAGCAGGAGTGAATCCTACAAATCCTTCAGCTTCCCCATTGAATTGTTTTCAGGAAGAAGCATTGGAAATCTCTTTTTCACATTCCCCTCCCTTCCCTTCCCTTTCCCTTCCCTTTCCTCCCCAGCACAGAGAAGTTAAGTGGCTGTTGCTGGGTTCGGGAGGAGCAAGGGATTGCAAGACTGGCTGAGAAACTGTCACAGAACATTGAAAATAAAAACCACATGACTACAGTAGCAATCCAGCAGCAACCAATGGCACTGAAACAGCTACAACTTCCCCAAATTTCTTTCCAATTTGGGAGTCATTGTCCCAGAGTTTGGACACATTTTAATTTAATTACTTGAGGTATCTGTTGATTTATGATACATTGTTTTCCCCCCAGTTAAAGGTCATGACAGCGTTTAGTAATATTAGATTATATGTATACCACACACACACCACACATACACACATATATTATATATACTACACACAACACACACACACAAACACACACACACAAAACACACACACCACACACACATAACACATATATATATATATATACTATATATAAGAGCTGTATCAGGGAAGGGAGGCATGATAGTGGCAATTACAACGCCTCACATGCTACTTCCCTGGTTCTCCAGTAAGGTTGCTAGCTGAAGAGCAACTACTTGAAATAGATCTATACTATCTCCCTATTTAATTTAAAATTATCAGCTAAAAACCTTCACACCATAATATATATATATCTATATATATATCATATATTATATATAGTATTATTGAAGCTTTTCAGGATTTTGTAATCTTAGGTTCTTCCCCCTCTCTTCATAGATTAAGATATATTCAATTCAAACAGATTCAAAGGGAATTAAGTACCAAATTTTTTATAC